>CM076575.1:2873321-3280685 GCA_034641835.2 Pinus albicaulis | reverse complement strand
ATTTTGTGAAAAAGTGCAGTAAGTACAAAACCATCCTGAGCTATCAAGACTATTTATTATCAATTTTCATGACAAACAAGTTAAAATTTCTGGAGTTACATTTGAGATGTCTACAAATTCCATTGTTGATGCCACTAGGATACCTAGTGTGGGTGAAAATTGGTTCAAGCAAGCAAACCTAAACATGAGTTACTTTGAGCCATATCTAAAACCTAGGTATAAGGATCACCGCAAGTCCATTTTTCCTTTTTCACATCTGCTTGATAGATATGCACCCATAATGAGGATCATAATGAAATATTTCACATGTGAAGGAAGATTCTCCTGCCTCTACACATACCACACTAGGCTTCTTATACATTTTACTAGCGTGAGGATGCCGCATATACCATATTACCACTTCCGAAGCATTGAAAAAATGGCCTACATAGTACAAAAGAGAGATTACCCTCACCAGATGCAGAGCCTATTCCATCACTCTCTTATCAAAGTGGTGGTTATGCACCAACTACAACATAAAGGAATTCCATGGGAGATCTTCATTACTCCTAAGGCTTTCACTTCTCCACATGGCCATCATCAATAAGGTATACCTTCCTCATCTCATCCTCCCATTCCTACTTCTCCATCACTTCTTGTTGTTCCTACATCTTCACCCGCTCACATTCCTTCACCTCATGATGATCCTCCTTCATTACCTTCCCACAGCCCTTCACCCTCATCTCATGACACCAGAGCATCCAGCAGTGAGGTAGATGGCAGTGAGGCAGATGGCAGTGAGACAGATGACACTGAGATGGTTGACATAGAGCCTTTTCCTTTGACCTATCAAAGAGGCCATAGGCAGGTGTTTGATCCACATATTGTGGAAGGGAACCTGCCTTCATCATCAACAAAACAACTTGATAAAGGTAAGGAAAAGGTTGCAGAGCAGGTCATTGATGAAAAGGAAGATGAGCACGAAACTAAACAAGATTTAAAAATTATTGATCTTGAGAGTGAGGATGAAGAGAGGATTACAAACATACCTCTCAAGAGAAAATATGCCTAGATTAGAGAGATACAAGCTAATATTGGTAGGGAAAAGGGTGTGATTAGCTATCTTGAGCTAGAGAATCAGCAGTTGGAGATAGAGAAATCCATCAGTGAGGTTAGAACTATCAGAGCTCGGAAGGAGGCCGGAAGAGCCAAGGCATTGCTAGATGAAACCTTGGGAACTCTTGATGACATTGAGGATGAGGAAGAACAAACTCCTAGGAGGAGGCCAAGGAAAATTGGGTTAAGGAAGGCTTTAGCCCGGGAAAGAGAGAAAGAGACAACATTGGCAGAGAAACTCACTCCAAGTGAGTTGCTTGCCATGGAAATAGACTATGATAGGGAATATTGGCTAGAGAGAGACAATGTGAACCTAGAGGGTTAGCTTGAAAAGGAAAAAAGAGACATTGACCTGCAGAAGAAGATGACAAGACATTATGCCATGAGGAACAAAATTACAAGGGCCAAGCTCAAAAGAGCCCCGTAAAGATTCAAGAAAAAAATGAGGCAAAAGAGAAGGAGAAACTTGACATCCTTGCTGATGTATCCCTCCAAGCATCTCAAACATGATCAGCAAGGTAAGTCCCAAAATTTGGCACTTGGTGCAAATTTTGAGTTTTTGACTGTTTGGCTAGCAGAAAAAAGGGCCAAATACGCAGTGCCACTGGCACTGCGCTCTTTTTCTGGGTACTAAATTAAGAAACAGTTTACATTTTCATGATCCTTAGGTCAAGTACATCACCCTCATAAATTTTTAGGTCATTTGGAGCAGAACTGGTCCCACAAAAGGGCCAAAAACCACCTAAAATTCACCTTTCTGCCCTATTTTCAGCACTGGCGCTGCGCCCTAAGCAGTCTTGGGAGAATGGATTTTTGTCTAGTAACATGGGCACCAATATAAAAAATAAAGGAAGATCTGGAAACTAGACAGAACATGCTTTTCAATGAGCTATCATGGAGCTCATTTGGACACTAGGAAGGCCTCCAAAACTCAGCTGCAAAAAAGAGAAATTTTTCCAGTTTTGACACTATGCCCTTGGCCTGGCACTGTGCCCTTGAACCTTGGCACTGTGCCCTTGCCAGAAAGTCAATAAAAGACACTTGGAGTTATTTTGAAATTTATTGAGAGGCCTTAAAGTTCAAATGGTTCTGAAGTTAACTCAGACGTTATTTTTGCATTTATGAGTTTGGGATATTTGTGCCTTGGGCCTTGCATGGTCTCATAGGAAAAAATGACATCAAATATGTAATTAATGACTGCTAAAACCCTAGTTAGGGTTTCCTTCCTCCTTTGGCAGTTAAATAGTGCATGTAAGCTTCATTATTGTTCTGGTTTTTTGTTGAGCTGAACATAGACTCTGAGTTGTAATGAAGTTTGGCTTTGGAGCCTTGTAAATCTCTTGGACTGAATATCAATGGAACCAACACATTCCTAGGATTGATGAACTCTGTTAGATGGTGATGTTATTCCACTCTTGTCAATGTTTTCCTTTGTTTTAAATTATGTTCATTGCTTCTCTGATAATAGAACATAAATTTTAGGTTGAGATATGTTGTTTTGGCACCTCAACTCTGTCTGTCATTATTAGCTCTATGTTTTCCTCTGAAAGTAATAATTAGAGAATTATTAACTGCTCTCTAGGATTACTTGTTTGTTGCTTTGAGGTCTGTTTAGTGAAGTCTAGCTGAATAATTCTTAATTTCTTTTCAGTTTTACCAAGCTATTGTCCTGAAGGCTTTCCTTGTTTGGAGTATAATTAAAGGATTCATAAATGCCATTTAGCTTGAATGAATTCATAACTTACTGTCCTCATATACTCATTTTATCTAAAAATATCCATTTAGCTTTGTTATCTTTCCCTATGAAACACCCTTGAAATCTTGTTCTACTTTCCAAAACCTTTTGCAGACTCCATAGCCCAATGGTTTGAATTTATCTTACTCTATCTGTTTTACTTAAAAAGAAATCCAACCAAACAAAACAAAAAAAACAAACCCTATCACTATAACTAGCTTAAAATCAAAACCCTAAAAACAAACAAGTTACATCTTTTATAAAAATATGGAGAGAGCCCTCTCTGAGTCCAAGAAGGCTAGGTCCTAGGACTCCAAAGTTGGTTTGATGTTACCCTTGTCTATTTGGTCTTGCCAATCTAACAAATTACAAGGACCCAACTTTAGGGCGATCACGATGGGACCTGAGTAAGTAACAGCTTAAATATTCCTTAAGAAATCTCAAACCCCCTATCAAACTTAGAAGAATCAAATGTTAGCCAAGAATGATATCTAGTTGATTCACCATACTAAAAAAATGGTGACCATACTAGATAAAACTTATTGAAAAGCTTAGTGTTACATAAAGAACTCAAAAAACCCAAAAATATCTTTAGATTGGTATCCATTTGTTGATGGTGGACAAAAAACAAAGCTTCAAAACAGTTATCATCATCCACCTAGTGACTCCACTAGTCTTCAGTAGCCCTGTTGAACCCACTATTTCTCACAGACTCCCTTGGGAATGTATCAATCAATCCTAAGAGCATAAAGCCCAGTCACATACTATGTGAATTTAGTACTCTTACAGATAGGTCTGTTTTCAAAACTCTCATAAACTTTCGGCCTCTCTTGTTTTAGGTCTAAAATCTGGCTTCACAAAGAATTAGCACCAGATCTCACCCTGACCCAAACCCTCCTACCATAGTTGATGACCCAGAAAGAATCTTAAGAAAAACTTCTAAGACTAAAGATTCAACTAGTGTTAGACCCATTCACAAAGCAAGCTCTGTTCCTGAAAACCTCACATCCTTGCAAGATATCCAAATTGACTTACACCATAGAAGAAACCTATTCAGAACTAAGTCTTAAAGTTGGATACACCAGACAGAACTTGTGCCTACAATATTATAGCAGAGTCCTAGTCAAGAAGCCTCTCCTTCCAATCCTCCTAATTTCCAGCTTCTCCAACACTTTGACTCCTTTCGTTGTAAATATGCTCAAAATCATCTTGCTGGTCCAAGTATATCTGCCACCCCCATTCATACATCCACTGTGCAAACCACTCCACTTCATTCTCCACCTCCACTCATAAACCCTCCTCTTGTAAATCCTCCTTGGATTCCATTACCTCCCATCATGGCAGCATGGTATGCCCCTCTAGTACTACCACAAACTTTACTGCATATGCCATAAGACTATCAATCTAAAATCCCTCACTTCAATGGGACTGATTCTATAACTGCCCAACAACATGTAGACAAGATGAATGATGCTTTTGACTACCAATAAATAGAAGAGGAGACCATAAAAATGAGAATGTTTGCCCAAATTTTAGGAGGATAAGAAAAGAAATGGTTCAAGAACTTAACTCCTAACAACATTCATGACCTCCCTTACCTTTATCAAACATTCATAAACAAGTGGGAGACTAAGAAAAATCCACTTTAAGTCCAATCAAAGTATGATAAACTTAAGAGAAATACTAAAGAGACTGTCTAAGACTACTGCACTAGGTTCAATAGTGTTTAAAATGCACTCCCTCCTCACATGAAACCCCCACAAGGCCTAGCCTTAGTAAAGTTTCCAGATGGATTTGATGTTGAAATGGCCAACCAATTGAGAGAAAGAGATCCCCTAACCTTAGAAGACATGCAAAGGGGAGTTGTAAGTGTAGAAGCCAATCTAATTGCTAAGAGGGCTAGGATGAGGACAGAAAAGAAGGTTACATACAAAGAGGAAACTATGACTTCCACATCTGATGCTAAAATTGATAGCCTAGTTAGGAAAATGGAAAGGATGATGGAGAGAATTAACTTAAATGAAAGAGCACCTCCTAGGGAAAACCAAAAAAACCCTCAAAATATAAACAAAAACCAAAACTTCAGAAGAGATCCCCCTCAAATCAGGCAAAGAGAAAATGACCAGAAAATCATACCTCCTTTCCAAGAAAATTATGTAGATGAAGAGGAGAGAGAGATTGAAGAGCTAGAAGAGAATCATGTCAATCTAATAGACTCCAATAATGAGGATGATGTTTTTCTCACAGAAGAAGAACAAGGTCTGTTTTCCTCAAACCAAAATGAAAGAACATATGAGGATTCTGATGAATACAAACTAGGGTTTGAAAATGCTATCATGGAAGTTCATAGGCAGTATGACCTCGGAAGTAGGAAAACTCAAGACACTCCTAAGACGAACAAACTAGAAAATTCTGCTAGGAAGACCCCTGAAAACACTCCTAGAAAGTCAGCAGAAAACAAAAAAACCATGGCTAAGAGTGCTGATCAAAGAAAAAACAAAACCAGCCAACATAGTGGTTACCAAAGCTGCCCTAGTACATCAACTAGTGGCCTTGAAAAAATTGTTTTAACTAAGATTCCAAATCAAAATCAGCAAGCTAAGCTTGCTGAAAATACAATGTCTAACAAAACTGATTTAAATCGACCACGAACACAAACACCATTTATTACTGAGAGTGAGATTTCCAAGATAAAAATATACATGCCCCTTACTGAATTAGTAACTCAAGATGTTTATAGAACTCAAGTTTTGAAAGCTCTAGACATAGGGAGTGACACCAATACTCTGAATCTAACTGATGAAAAGCCAAAGTTGTTGTTTAGACTTGAGGTAGAGGGAAAATATCAAGAAGGAGTTGTACCTCCATTCTATGTCAGTTTGAATGTTCATGACAAAATATTACACAATGCCATGCTAGACTCTGGTGCTTCACATAACCTCATGCCAAAGGTAGTGATGGAAATATTAGGCCTTGAAATAACCAAACCATACAAAGACTTATACTCTTTTGATTCAATTATAGCTAAATGTCTGGGTCTAATCAAAGATATGTGTGTCAATCTGGCACAAATACCAACCAAGAGCCTAGTCATGGATATTATAGTGGATGAAATTCCCCCAAAGTATTGCATGCTTTTATCTAGATCATGGGGAGCCAAAATCTAAGGAAACCTTCAAATAGACATGACATATGTTACTATTTTGGTCTTTACCCAAAAAATAAGACTGTACAGAGAATCTCACATGAAATACATGGCAAGCAGCCAAGATAAGCCAAACAACACCCCTCTCTATTCTATCCATTCATAACTTGATTCATTTATCATGTACAATGAAGATGACATTAATGAACAAGTAAATGAAAAAGAGGAGGAAAAATACCTGTCAGAACAGTCAAACCAAATAAAAAATGAAGAACATAATAGTCAAAATCCTAGCAGCCATGGACAACAACATAATGGTGAATCTGAACTTGAAACTCTTTGGAACATGAGCTTTGATGGCTCTTGTGGAAAATTTGGTTCAGGAGCAGGTGTTTGGATACACAACACCAATGAAGGTCACTCTTACAAATTGGATTTTCAATGTACAAACAATATTGCAAAATATGAAGCTCTTCTCCTAGGTTTACACTTGCTGAAAAATATAGGAGCCAAGAATATTTATGTTCAAGGATATTCTAAGCTAATCATTAAGCAAATCAAAGGAGAATACTCAGCCAAAAATCCTAGGCTAAGAGAATATAGAAATGTTTCCTTAGAACTTCTAAAGACATTTGAGAAATATGAACTTACCTCTATCCTAAGAACTCAAACAGCCTTGCAAATGAACTAGCCTTTGTTGCCAGCACTTGTAAACTACCTCATGTCAATGAAAAATACACAGTTAAGGTCAAGTATAGATCAAAAATCCCTGATAACATAGATTATTGCAAAGTGTTTGAAATTTACAAACATATTGAAGACTTCTTGCAACCCAAAACTAAGTTTGAAATGCCAAAATCAGACTCAGATCATAAAGAGGACTACTTTGCTAAGAAACAAACACACAAAACAAAGCCACCTTATCCTGCTGATATAAATATGCTAGAACACCCTCATGAGGCATAATTGTGTGAAGATTTAGACAAAAGGGACCTTGAGGTACTACACTGCAAAGACAACTTATTGCCAAGAGGACTTGCCCCCTTAGAAGAATTGTTTGATTTTAATGATGTTGCTAGTGTTAGGGTCCTATAAATATAGGATTCATAATTTTTAATTGAATTTTGATAAGTCTTGTAAATATGTACATACCCTGCTTTCTATAATTTTTTTTCCCATATTTTGAAAAAAAATAAAAAATGAAAAAGAGGGTAAAATGTCCTAAAAGAAAGATCAAAGGACTTAGAAAATATAGACCCCAAAAGAAAAAGAAATAAAACATGAAAGTGTGCAAGTCCAAATGCCACTACTTTTTACCTTTTGCTGATGATTATGGCAGAGTGTCGATAAATGCAATAATCCATGATGAGTTGAACTGCTTAATCTTGACTTGTCATGTTTCAATTTACTTGTTTTAGATAGAGAATAAAGAATTGTCAGAAAGTATAATCCTTACAATTTAGTAGATAGGTATAGAGTAAAAAGGAACCCAACAGTTTAATCTAGGTCCTTGAATGAAATAAGGTAGAATTAGATAGTTTTTACTGCTTTCAAAAGAATAAAATGTTCAAGGTTGCTAACTCAAATGCACCGACACGAATGGAAGAAAAAATGTTAGATTAAAGATTGGGTAGGTAGAAGAAGGTGGGAAAATCATTGTAAATATCTTTCACCAGGATACAATAACTAATTTCCCTCCCCTATATTTATTCTGCATTCTAGACATTCAGTCGAAGAGGCTCAGAGCATTTCTCTGACTTCTGTTGGGACTGGACCCAAGGCTCAATGACTGTTAAGTTAAAAATGTTTGACTTCCTATAATAATCCCTAATTTTCATCATCTACCATTCATGCATTCATCACCATGCAAAATCATAAGTAAAGACTCCATTTTTAATTAATGATACATAAAAGCCTCATTTGATTAACTACCTACATCTCATAAAGCATAAAAACCCTCAAAAGTACATTATATCCTAAGTAAAAGCGATTAAGTTATGATAATGAAGCTTTGCTTTAATTTTCACTTTTATTAGTTAAATTTATGTATTTTGAGTATTCACTTTTCCCTTTGTCATATTAACTCTAACTTATTTATTAGTTCCCTATAAAAATCCTTGTCATATTAATATAATTCCCTTTTACTAAATATCCTTGAAAAACCCACTATTAGAAAATTTAGCCAAAGTCTATTATCCCATATGTTTTAATAAAGCACCCACAATAAACTCCCTTTGGCTAGACTAACACTATGTAAATATCCTGCCCCCTTATAGTTAATAAACCTATTTGGTTTAAATTAACTATATAATAAAATATGAAGGAAAGTGTTCTGAATATAGATATATCATTGAATAAACAAACTTTCCCGATGCCTCAGATATTGTTTTTAAACCAAGGTTTAAAAAACGTTAAGCCTTTGATTTATTATTTTACGCCTTCATTTTCTTGGTGTTTTTTTGCATTTATCCCTAGCCGCCCGATCAACCAGATCCCTTTGGATCCCAATGGTCCTAAATCAATGCGATACCCCGTCCATATGCCCCACCACTCCTATTCATATTCCTTTCCCGATATCGCGTTGAACTTACACCGTAGATCTAAATTTTCAGATCAATGGCTTATATTATATCCCTGGTCCCACTTACCTTTTCCCGCAGCTTGGTAAATAATCTTGACCGTTCGCATCATCGGAGTAAATCTAACGGTGCATATTCCATATCGCGCTCCGAAAATGATCGGGTAAAGTTTCTCCAAAATTGCGTTATAAAAGTTATTTTCCAAAACAACTCAGTGCTATGTGTTCCATCCTTATTCAATCGCGTTCCAAATGCTTTAAACAACTTACCATCCAAATGCAACACAAAAACAACTAGCGGTTTTTCGTATTCAAAATTCCAAATCCGCCTCCCTCCTTTGAATGAACTTATAAAAAACGTCGAATATGATGATGTTTATTAAGGTTAAAACTTTAATATATCATTTTTATATCTGTTAGTTGCATTCCCGACTGGTTAAACTCCTGCCCCGACTATTTTAAAAGATTTTCGAGCCTCTGTTGACCAATTTATAGCCCCGGAGCTAAACTTTACCACAATGACTGCATCTGAAAGACCATTAAAGCTACCCTCTGCAGCATCAAAGATCTAGTTTCAACTGAATATACCCTGTTGACATAAGAAAGTACATTGTTTCAACCCCAACAAAATCAACAGAAGTACAAATTCGACCAGAGAAGCTTCAGAAACCCTATCAAAACATCAAAATACCTACGAATTTAAGGAGCTCTGTGTTCTGGAGCCAGTCTTTTAAAGGTCATTTTCCTCTGATTCTATGCTCCAAAGACCAAAATTCAAAGATTTAAAGGGTTGAAATTTTGAATATACCCTACAAAATCCTTTTTACAGTCTCAAACCATTTAGGAAACCCTTGTTTCCTATCTTTCCTCAGATAAACCTAATTAAGAAAAAATCCCAAAAGAAGATATCTCTAGCCTAAATTGCTCAGTTACCCCTCTGTTTAAAGTAAATTACTTCTGTAAACCATTTCATCTTACAGAAAAAGCCATAATTCCTAAAAACAGAGTTAAACCTCCACAAACAAATCTCATTCTATAGGTCTTTCAAAAGCCTTCAATCACCTCCTTGCAGAACTCTATTTCATTAAAAAATTGTTTGATTTTTGTAGGTTATTATCAGAATAAGAAATTGGGCCATCAGTTTCAATAATAATTGACAAAATTGTTTGCTCCAAATTATCAGATTTTAAATCAAAAGCTTCATTCAACAAACAGTTTGTATACAAAGAAAAAAATAAAATCACGTCAGAGAGAGATCAGAATGATGAAATTTTCACTATGAATGGTAACAGTGAAATCAGAATTCATAATGACACTGAAAACATAACATTCAAAGAGTATTAGTGGTTAAAGTGTATCAAGTAAAAGTCAGAGTGAAAGTTAAAACAAAGTTACAGAGCAGTCAAAGGTAAACAGTAAAAGTAAATACAGAGGCAGTAAATGGTAAAAAGAGATGAAAATAATTTCACCAACAATGAAGTTTATCCAAAGTGAAAGTAAAATAATTAAACGAACAAAAAGGTGAAAAGATGAAAACATAACAAGAAGGAACATTTTTTCAGAAATTTCATGTTTAAGTCATTGTTTTGCAGAAAATATTGTGAACAATCCAAGATGAATTTTGAGGCACTGAAGGAGGTTTATGTTTGTAAAGTGTCCAGCTACAAAAACCTCTCTCACTTTTCTAACAGTCATTATGGATTGGGAAATATTAAACAATATTTGAAAGCTCTCTTTGCAGAAAATTCTTGTTAAGTCATCATTTTGCAGAGAATATTGTGGCCAATAAGAAATACATATAACAAACCTGAAGGAGGTTTTTGTTCATAAGAGACCCATATAAAAAATCCTATCTCACTTTTGTCACATCTATTACATAATGAAAGATACATGCACATATTTACAGCCTGTTTTTCAAACGTTGTAAAACTCTGTTTTACACATCTTTTTGCAGAGCCTATTGTGCACAGCTGGAGAGGAATTTTAGGAAACGGAAAGTTTTTTATCTCACCAACATATTCATTCACAATAACCTCTTTCACTTTTTACATATCTATTTGGGATTGATAATTACAAAGGTATCATTGGACCCCAAGTTTGCAGAATTGCTGGAGCAAAATGCACAAAGAAAGGAAACAGTTAGTGACTTGGATGCCTCATCATCAACTAAGAGTTGGATCAAATTCAAATTCTCCTCTTTGTCATCACCTATCCATAAAAAATAGTGCCAAATAGATGCATTAGTTTTGAGTGTCCTTTAATTAAGTTCTATTTATGTAAAATAGTTTGAGATATTTTGTAAACCAATCTTGATATTTTTCAAGATATTTTAGTTTAGAATTTGTATAAATACTTCACTCTTTGAAGTATTTTGTGTGGAATAAAATTTTTCAAGACTACTATAGAAATTTTTTCTGAGTACATTGGAGTTTTTGTGAGTCGATTTGTAAAGCATCGAACTGGAACTAAGTCAAACAAACATCATAACTCAGGATTCTTGTGCTGATCAGATAAGTCAAGTATTTTCCTATTTTCACTGTTTATATTTCAAAGTTCCATACATACATTTACATGTTTTCTGTTTTGAATGATTAACTAGGAGGATTTATACAGGATTAGTGTAAAAATATCCCTGTTTTTTACTAGTTATTCATTGATATGTTTTCTGCTGATAACTGGACTTAAGAATTCTTAAATGCTCTTTTAGTCCCTGTTTGACCCCTTTCTTTCATCTTCATTTCTGTAACTTAAGGATCCTTCATTTCCCTTTTGTTCATACCTTGCCATTTCATCAAAAATCATATTTCCAAACCCTTTGAAGGTCATCTACCCTGCCCTTAGTACATTTTCTCTTTTGACCTTATTTCCTAGCTCTGCTTGCCAAGAAGTTGACTCCATAGCCCAATGGTCTGGTAGATCCTTCTATGGTTCACCTTGAAGCACCTTTTATTCCCACCAAACATTCAAACCAAAACAATTTTCCAATCATACCTAGCCTAAAATTAATCCAAAACAAAGTTAAATCATAAAGAGAGACCCCTCTCTGAAATTTAGGAGGGCTATATCCTAGATTTCAAAAGTAGGTTTGTGGTTACCTCGGACTATTTCTCTTGAACCTGGAGAAATTAATGAGTGATAAAATAATGGAAACTCCACTAAGGAAGACTAACCTTTTCTTCAGAAATATTTTACAAGTTCAGATCTGATCTATGATGGTGGACAGTGATCAGACACACAAAGGTTAAAATCATCAACCTGACAACTCCAAATCAATTTCACAATCAAGACTCCACTGGAGGAATGAACCTCAAAGAACAATATGGAAAGATCAGGATTTCAACTTGGATCTTAATCCAAGACATCATGTTCTTTATCATTAAGAATTTTTTTCAATGTATATTGTATTTTATAGAAGATCTTAGATTAGTTTTTAGTTATTTTCCTTTAAAAATTGTAAATAATAATTCTTCTAATCTCTTTGAGCAGCTTTCTTATGAATCTAATGATGATCATTATCCAATTAAGAAGCCTCAAATAATCAAGACTGATCTTACAATCCATGTACATATTCCTATACCATATAAAGTTCCAGATAGATATAATCCCCTTATTTTACCTCCTATACTCCATGATTTTCCTAAAAACTACTACAAACATCTTCCTATATTCGATGGAGCTAATGGTATCACTGCCCAAAAACATATTCAAGGTTTTGAGAATTATGTGGATTTATTTTAGATTGATGAAGATGATGTTAAAATCAGAATTTTTGCTCTTTCTTTGCAAAATAGAAAAAAGAGTTGGTTCAAAAATCTCCCTAATGCTAGCATCTCAAATTTCCAGCAGTTTATCAAACTTTTCCTTGATAGATGGATAATCAAATTTAATCATTTTGTGATCATGGAAGAATATAATCAGTTAAAAAGAAATCCAAATGAAACAATACAACAATTTTCAGACAGGTTTAATCAAGTTTATTATTCAATGCCAGAAAATATTAGACTTCCTCATAATTCATCTCTCTTGCATTATCCAAGTGCCTTTGAACTAGAAATAGAATTTATATTAAGAGAAAGAGATCCAAAAACACTTGTACAGATGCAGAACATTGTAGTTGATGTAGAAGTTATTCTACAAATCAGTCAGGAAAAGTTGAAAGCAGAAGAAGAGGAAAAGAAAAACATTGCAGAGGTAAAACTCAGCCTTTTGGTAAGAATACTAGATGAAAGAATACAGGAGATCACTATGAAAGATGAATTTTTTATTCAAAATAACCATGAAGAAATAGAAGAGGTTGATAGCCATGAAAAAATTCCTGGTAATTCCAATTATCATAGATCAGAAAATGGATTTATAGATCAATATGTGGAAGATGAATCTACTGATTTAATATGTATGTTTGATGACATTCCTTCTTTCGATTATTTTCTAAGTATGATCATTATGATGATAGTTATGTTCTCCAAACTAAAGCTAACTTTACGGATCAATCAGAAGCTAGCTTGTGGGATGAAGAAACTCAATTTCAGCAGATTGAAGACAGTGATCAGCCGTGAGAGTGAGGAAGAAAAAGCACAAAATTTCGAAATAAGTGAAGGTTCGTTACCTCTTTGTTTTGATTCATTTAAGTTCATTAGAAAAAAATTTCATGCCATTAATAATCAACAATCTTTAGGAATTTTGATTGACAACAAAGAAGATAATGAAACTATTGATCAAGATATTTCATTTTCACAATTACAATTATCAAATTCCATTGAAATAAATGATCAAATGACACAAGAAAGTTCCATACCACTATGTTTTGAACCATTTCATCTTTTAAAGGAAATGTGGTATAACATATTTAAAGAAAAGGATGAGAAACTTGTTGAATTTTATGAAGTCCTGGAAACCTATATGCCATAGGTTGCAGCAATTTTCCCAAGTTTTTCAGGATCCAATAGCAGATATGTTGAATATTGAAGGCATTCAAAGCATTCTTCTATTAACTAACTATGAATTTCACAATCAAGATGATAAAGGTTTGAACAGTCAAACATTAGAATCAGTAGGAATATCATCACAAATCTTATCTAAAAGTTTGCAAGGAGATAAAGATGAAAATAACATTTCAGATTCATGGCATGGAGGCCATCCAGAACAGACGTACAATTTTTTAGATCAGTTAAACATCAGTGTATATATTTTGGAAGATCCTTTTGTACAGTTTCTAGAGTCAACAAAGGAAATCAAGTGTTTCCTTATCCTCTCATTTGTTGAAAAGTTTCTAATAGGTTGCAGAAGTACAGTTTTGATAATCAACAAGCAGATGCAAAAAAATCTATCAAAGTACATAATGCTTGAATGGTTTCATTGGCTATTTCATTTTACCTAACCAGCAGTTGGACAGCTGATTAGAGTAAGTAGGTAGGATTTCAGCTTATTTCAGTTTTTAGTTTTCAGCAAGTTTGAAATAATTCATTAAGGTTTGAAGCCAAGGAAAAGGCCCTAAAACATTAATGATTTAGTAGTGTGGTTTGAAGGTTGTAGCTCCTTTTAGTCTTAGATCATATTTCAGTTTGCAAAAAAAGGTGTAAATTCAGTTCAAGAGTTTTCAGTCATAGTATAAGCATGTTTGGGATTGGCCCAATGGATCAGGCTACTAGTTGACGGTGTTCTTGACATCTCACAAGGAGATTCGATCCCCATGTGAAGCCGCTGTTAGGGTCCTATAAATATAGGATTCATAATTTTGAATTTATTTTTGATAAGTCTTGTAAATATGTACATATCTTTCTTTCTGCAAGTTGTTTTCCCATATTTTGAAAAATAATAAAAAATCAAAAAATCAAAAAGAGGGTAAAATGTCCTAAAAGAAAGATCAAAGGACTTAGAAAATATAGACCCCAAAAGAAAAAGAAATAAAACATGAAAGTGTGCAAGTCCAAATGCCACTACTTTTTACTTTTTTCTGATGATTATGGCAGAGTGTCAATAAATGCCATAATCCATGATGAGTTGAACTACTTAATCTTGACTTGTCATGTTTCAATTTACTTGTTTTAGATAGAGAATAAAGAATTTTCAGACAATATAATCCTGACAATTCAGTAGATAGGTATAGAGTAAAAAGAAACCCAACAGTTTAATATGGGTCCTTGAATGAAATAAGGTAGAATTAGATAGTTTTTACTGCTTTCAAAAGAATAAAATGTTCAAGGTTGCTAGCTCAAATGCACCGGCATAAATGGAAGAAAAAATGTTAGATTAAAGATTGGGTAGGTAGAAGAAGGTGGGAAAATCATTGTAAATATCTTTCACCAAGCTACAATAACTAATCTCCCTCCCCTATAGTTATTCTGTATTCTAGACTTTCAGTCAAAGAGTCTCAGAGCATTTCTCTGACTTCTGTTGGGACCGAACCCAAGGCTCAATGACTGTTAAGTTAAAAATGTTTGAATTCCTATAATAATCCCTAATTTTCATCATTTACCATTCATGCATTCATCACCATGAAAAATCATAATTAAAGACTCCATTTTTACTTAATGATACATAAAAATCCCATTTGATTAACTACCTACATCTCATAAAGCATAAAAACCCTCAAAAGTACATTATATCCTAAGTAAAAGTGATTAAGTTATGATAATGAAGCTTTTCTTTAATTTTCACTTTTATTAGTTATATTTATGGATTTTGAGTATTCACTTTTCCCTTTGTCATATTAACTCTAACTTATTTATTAGTTCCCTATAAAAATCCTTGTCATATTAATATAATCCCCTTTTATTAAATATCCTTGAAAAACCCACTATTATAAAATTTAGCCAAAGTCTATTATCCCACATGTTTTAATAAAGTGCCCACAATAAAATCCCTTTGGCTAGACTAACACTATGTAAATATCCCGCCCCCTTATAGTTAATAAACCTATTTGGTTTAAATTAACTATATAATAAAATATGAAGGAAAGTGTTTGGAATATAGATATATCATTGAATAAACAAACTTTCTCGATGCCTCAGATATTTTTTTAAACGAAGGTTTAAAAAATGTTGAGCCTTTGATTTATTATTTTACCCCTTCATTTTCCTAGTGCTTCTTTTCATTTATCCCTAGCTGTCCGATCAACCAGATCCCTTTGGATCCAACGGTCCTAAATCAACGCGATACCTCGTCCATATGCCCCACCACTCCTATTCATATTCCTTTCCCGATATCACGTTGAACCTACACCGTAGATCTAAATTTTCATATCAACGAATTATATTATATCACAGGCCCCACTTACCTTTTCCCGCAGCTTGGCAAATAATCCTGACCATTCGCATCGTCGAAGTAAATATAACAGTGCACATTCCATATCGTGCTCTGAAAATGATCGAGTAAAGCTTCTCCAAAATCACGCGATAATTTTTTTTTTCCAAAACAGCTCAGTGCTACGTGTCCCATCCTTATTCGATCGCGTTCCAAATGCTTTAAACAACTTACCATCCAAATGCAGCGCGAAAACAACTAGCGGTTTTTCGCATTAAAAATTCCAAATCCACCTCCCTCCTTTGAATGAACTTATAAAAAACGCCGAATATGATGATGTTTATTAAGGTTAAAACTTTAATATATCATTGTTATATCTGTTAGTTGCATTCTTGACTGGATAAACTCCCTCCCCGACTATTTTAAAATATTTTCGAGCCTCTGTTGACCAATTTATAGCCCCACAGCTAAACTTTACTACTATGACTGCATCTGAAAGACCATTAAAGCTACCCTCTGTGGCGTCAAAGATCCAGTTTCAACTGAAGATACCCTGTTGAGATAAGAAAGTACACTATTTAGACCCCAACAAAATCAATAGAAGTCCAAATTCGACCACAGAAGCTTCAGAAACCCTTTCAAAACATCAAAATACCTACAAATTTAGGGAGCTCTGTGTTCTGGAGCCAGTCTTTTAAAGGTTAGTTTCCTCCGTTTCTAAGCACCAAAGACCAAAATTCAAATATTTAAAGGGTTGAAAATCTGAATATACCCTACAAACTCCTTTTTACAGTCTCAAACCATTTAGGAAACCCTTGTTTCCTGTCTTTCCTCAGATAAACCTAATTAAGAAAAAATCCCAAAAGAAGACATCTCTAGCAAAAATTGCTCAGTTACCCCTCTGTTTAAAGTAAATTACTTCTGTAAACCATTTCATCTTACAGAAGAAGCCATAATGCCTAAAAAAAGATTTAAACCTCCACAAACAGATCTCATTCCATAGGTCTTTCAAAAGCCTTCAATCACCTCCTTGCAGAGCTCTATTTCATTAACAAATTGTTTGATTTTTGTAGGTTATTATCAGAATAAGAAATTGGGCAATTAGTTTCAATACTAGTTGACAAAATTGTTTGCTCCAAATTCTCATATTTTAAATCAAAAGCTTCATTCGAAAAACAGTTTTTATACAAAGAAAAAATAAAATCAAGTCAGAGAGAGATCAGAATGATTAAATTTTCACAGTAAATGGTAACAGTGAAATCAGAATTCATAATGACACTGAAAACATAACATTCAAAGAGTATTAGTGGTTAAAGTGTATTAGGTAAAAGTTAGAGTAAAAGTTAAAAAAAAGTTACAGAGCAGTCAAAGGTAAATAGTAAAAGTAAATAAAGAGGCAGTAAATGGTAAAAAGAGATGAAAATACTTTCACCAACAATGAATTTTATCCAAAGTGAAAGTAAAACAGTTAAAAGAACAAAAAGGTGAAAAGATGAGAACATAACAAGAAGGAACATTTTTTCAAAAATTTCATGTTTAAGTCATTGTTTTTCAGAAACTGTTGTGACCAATCCAAGATGAATTTTGCAAAACTGAAGGAGGTTTATGTTCCTAAAGTTTCCAGCTACAAAAAAATCTCTCACTTTTCTAACAGTCATTATGGATTGGGAAATATTAAACAATAAATTCCTGTTAAGTCATCATTTTGCCGAGAATATTGTGGCCAATCAGAAATACATATAACAAACCTGAAGGGGGTTTTTTTCCTAAGATACCCTTCTAAAAAAACCTATCTCACTATTGGCACATATATTACCGAATGAACGACACATGTGCATCTTTACAGCCTATTTTTTAGACTCTGTAAAACTCTTTTTTACACATCTTTTTGTAGAGCCTATTGTCAATAGCTGGAAAGGAATTTTAGGAAACTAAAAGAGGTTTATCTCACCAACATATTCATCCACAATAACCTCTTTTAATTTTTACATATATATTTTGGATTGAGAAATAAAAAGGTATCATTGGACCCCAATTTTGCATAATTACTGGAGCAGAATGCACAAAGAAAGGAAACAGTTAGTGACTTGGATGCCTCATCATCAACTAAGAGTTGGATCAAATTCGAATTCTCCTATTTTTTATCACCTATCCACAAAAAATAGTGCCAAATAGATGCATTAGTTTTGAGTGTCCTTTAATTAAGTTATATTTATTTGAGATATTTTGTAAACCAATCTTGATATTTTTCAAGATATTTTAGTTTAGAATTTGTATAAATACTTCACTCTTTGAAGTGTTTTGTGTGGAATAAAATTTTTCAAGACTACTATAGACATTTTTACTGAATACATTGGAGTTTTTGTGAGTCGATTTGTAAAGTAGCAGACTAGAACTAAGTCAAATAGACATCATAACTCGAGATTCTTGTGCTGATCAGATAAGTCAAGTATTTTCCTGTTTTCACTGTTTATATTTCAAAGTTCCATACATACATTTACATGTTTTCTATCTTGAATGATTAAATAGGAGGATTTATATAGGATTAGTGTCAAAATTTCCCTGTTTTTTACTAGTTATTCATTGATATGTTTTCTACTGATAACTAGACATAAGAATTCTTAAATGTTCTTTTAGTCCCTGTTTGACCCCTTTCTTTCATCTTAATTTTTGTAACTTAAGGATCCTTAATTTCCCTTTTTTTCAGTCCTTTCCATTTCATCAGAAAGCCTATTTCCAAACCCTTTGAAGGTCATTTATCCTGCCCTTAGTACATTTTCTCTTTTGACCTTATTTCCTAGCTCTTCTTTCCAAGAAGTTGACTCCATATCCCAATGGTATGGTAGATCCTTCTATGGTTTACCTTGAAGCACCTTTTATTCCCACCAAACATTCAAACCAAAACAATTTTCCAATCATACCTAGCCTAAAATTTAATCCAAAAAAAAATTAAATCATAAAGAGAGATCCCTCTCTGAAATTTAGGAGGGCTAGATCCTAGATTTCAAAAGTAGGTTTGTGGTTACCTCAAACTATTTCTCTTGAACCTGGAGAAATTAATGAGTGATAACATAATGGCGACTCCACTGGGGAAGACTAACATTTTCTTCAGAAATATTTTACAGGTTCAAATCTAATCTATGATGGTGGACAGTGATCAGACACACAAAGGTTAAAATCATCCACCTGGCGACTCCAAATCAATTTCACAATCAAGACTCCACTAGAGGAATGAACCTCAAAGAAAAATATGGAAAGATTAGGCTTTCAACTTGGATCTTAATCCAAGACATCATGTTCTTTCTCATTAAGAAAAATTTTCAATGTATATTGTATTTTATAGAAGATCTTAGATTAGTTTTTAGTTATTTTCCTTTAAAAATTGTAAATAATAATTCTTCTAATCTCTTTGAGCAACTTTCTTTTGAATCTAATGATGATCATTATCCAATTAAGAAGCCTAAAATAATCAAGACTGATCTTACAATCCATGTACATATTCCTATACCATATAAAGTTCCAGATCGATATAAGCCCCTTATTTTACCTCCTATACTCCGTGATTTTCCTAAAAACTACTACAAACATCTTCCTATATTTGATGGAGATAATGGTATCACTGCCCAAAAAAATATTCAAGGTTTTGATAATTATGTGGATTTATTTGAGTTTGATGAAGATTGTGTTAAAATCAAACTTTTTTCTCTTTCTTTGCAAAATAGAATAAAGATTTGGTTCAAAAATCTCCCTAATGTTAGCATCTCAAATTTCCAGCAGTTTATCAAACTTTTCCTTGATAGATGGATAATCAAAGTTAATCATTTTTTGATCATGGAAGAATATAATCAGTTAAAAAGACATCCAAATGAAACAATACAACAATTTTCTGACAGGTTTAATCAAGTTTATTATTCAATGCCAGAAAATATTAGACCTCCTCATAATTCAGATCTCTTGCATTATCCAAGTGCCTTTGATCCAGAAATAGAATTTATATTAAGAGAAAGAGATCCAAAAACACTTGTACAGATGCAGAACATTGCAGTTGATGTAGAATTTATTCTGCAAATCATACAGGAAAAGTTGAAAGCAGAAGAAGAGGAAAAGAAAAACAGTGCAGAGGTAAAACTCAGCCTTTTGGTAAGAATACTAGATGAAAGAATACAGGAGATCACTATGACAGATGAATTTTTTATTCAAAATCACCATGAAGAAATAGAAGAGGTTGATAGCCATGAAAAAATTCCTGCTAATTCCAGTTATCATATATCAGAAAATGGATTTACATATCAATATGTGGAAGAGGAATCTACTGATTTAATATGTATGTTTGATGACATTCCTTCTTTCGATGATTTTTCTAAGTATGATCATTATGATGATAGTTATGTTCTCCAAACTCAAGCTAAATTTACAGAGCAATCAGAAGCTAGTTTGTGGGATGAAGAAACTCAATTTCAGCAGATTGAGGACAGTGATTAGCCAATACAGATCAGCCATGAGAGTGAGGAAGAAAAAGCACAAAATTTCGAAATAAGTAAAGGTTCTTTACCTCTTTGTTTTGCTTCATTTTAGTTGATTAGAAAAAACTTTCATGCCATTAATAATCAGAAATATTTAGGAATTGCGATTGACAACAAAGAAGATAATGAAACTATTGATCAAGATATTTCAGTTTCATAATTAAAATTATCAAATTCCATTGAAATAAATGATCAAATGACACAAGAAAGCTCCATACCACTATGTTTTGAACCATTTCAGCTTTTAAAGAAAAGGATGAGAAACTTGTTGAAGTTTATGAAGTCCCATGGAAACCTATATGCCATAGGTTGAAGCAATTTTCCCAATTTTTTCAGGATCCAATAGCAGATATGTTGAATATTGAAGGCATTCAAAGCATTCCTCTATTAACTAAATATGAATTTCATAATCAAGATGATAAATGTTTCAACAGTCAAACATTACAATCAGTAGGAATATATTCACCAATCTTATCTGAAAGTTTGCAAGGAGATAAAGATGAAAATAACATTTCAGATTCATGGCATGGAGGCCATCTAGAACAGGCGTACAATTGTTTAGATCAGTTAAACATCAATGTATATATTTTGGAAGATTCTTTTTGTATAGTTTCTAGAGTCAACAAAAGAAATCAAGTGTTTCCTTATCCTCTCATTTGTTGACAAGTTTCTAATAGGTTGCAGAAGTACAATTTTGATAATCAACAAGCATATGCAACAAAATCTATCAAAGTACATAATGCTTGAATAGTTTCATTGGCTATTTCATTTTACTTAACCAACAGTTGGACAACTGATTAGAGTAAGTAGGTAGGATTTTAGCTTATTTCAGTTTTCAGTTTTCAGCTAGTTTTAAATAATTCATTAAGGTTTGAAGCCAAGGAAAAGGCCCTAAAACATTAATGATTTAGTAGTGTAGTTTGAAGGTTGTAGCTTCTTTTGGTCTCAGATCATATTTCAGTTTGCAGAAAAAGGTGTAAATTCAATTCAAGAGTTTTCAGTCATAGCATAAGCATGTTTGGGATTGGCCCAATGGATCAGGCTACTAGTCGATGGTGTTCTTGACATCTCACAAGGAGATGCCATCCCGATGTGAAGCCATTGTTAGGGTCATATAAATATAGGATTCATAATTTTGAAATGATTTTTGATAAGCCTTGTAAATATGTACATACCTTGCTTTCTGCAAGTTGTTTTCCCATATTTTGAAAAAAATAAAAAATCAAAAAGAGTGTAAAATGTCCTAAAAGAAAGATCAAAGGACTTAGAAAATATAGACCCCAAAAGAAAAAGAAATAAAAAATGAAAGTGTGCAAGTCCAAATGCCACTACCTTTTACTTTTTTCTGATGATTATGGCAGAGTTTCATTAAATGCCATAATCCATGATGAGTTGAACTACTTAATCTTGACTTGTCATGTTTCAATTTAATTGTTTTAGATAGAGAATAAAGAATTGTCAGACATTATAATACTGACAATTCAGTAGATAGGTATAGATTAAAAAGGAACCCAACAGTTTAATATGGGTCCTTGAATGAAATAAGGTAGAATTAGATAGTTTTTACTACTTTCAAAAGAATAAAATGTTCAAGTTTGCTAGCTCAAATGCACCGGCACAAATGGAAGAAAAAATGTTAGATTAAAGATTGGGTAGGTAGAAGAAGGTGGGAAAACCATTGTAAATATCTTTCACTGGGCTACAATAACTAATTTCTCTCCCCTATAGTTATTATGCATTCTAGACTTTCAGTCAAAGAGGCTCAGAGCATTTCTCTGACTTCTATTGGGACCGGACCCAAGGCTCAATGACTGTTAAGTTAAAAATGTTTGAATTCCAATAATAATCCCTAATTTTCATCATTTACCATTCATGCATTCATCACCATGCAAAATCATAATTAACGACTCCATTTTTACTTAATGATACATAAAACCCCAATTTGATTAACTCCCTACATCTCATAAAGCATAAAAACCCTCAAAAGTACATTATATCCCAAGTAAAAGTGATTAAGTTATGATAATGAAGCTTTTCTTTAATTTTCACTTTTATTAGTTATATTTATGTATTTTGAGTATTCACTTTTCCCTTTGTCATATTAACTCTAACTTATTTATTAGTTCCCTATAAAAGTCCTTGTCATATTAATATAATTCCCTTTTATTAAATATCCTTTAAAAACCCACTATTAGAAAATTTAGCCAAAGTCTATTATCCCACATGTTTTAATAAAGCGCCCACAATAAACTCCCTTTGGCTAGACTAACACTATGTAAATATCACGCCCCCTTATAGTTAATAAACATATTTGGTTTAAATTAACTATATAATAAAATATGAAGGAAAGTGTTCGGAATATAGATATATCATTGAATAAACAAACTTTCCCGATGCCTCAGATATTGTTTTTAAACCAAGGTTTAAAAAACATTGAGCCTTTGATTTATTGTTTTACCCCTTCATTTTCCTGGTGCTTTTTTGCATTTATCCCTAGCCGCCCGGTCAACCAAATCCCTTTGGATCCAACGGTCCTAAATCAACGCGATACCTCGTCCATATGCGCCACCACTCCTATTCATATTCCTTTCCTGATATCACGTTGAACCTACACCGTAGATCTAAATTTTCAGATCAACAACTTATATTATATCCCAACTCCCACTTAACTTTTCCCGTAGCTTGGGAAATAATCCTGATCGTTCGCATCATCGGAGTAAATCTAACGGTGCACATTCCATATCGCACTCTGAAAATGATCAGGTAAAGTTTCTCCAAAATCGTGCGATAAAAGTTGTTTTCCAAAAAAACTCAGTGCTATGTGTCCCATCCTTATTCGATCGCGTTCCAAATGCTTTAAACAACTTACCATTCAAATGCAACGCGAAAACAACTAGTGGTTTTTCGCATTCAAAATTCCAAATCCGCCTCCCTCCTTTGAATGAACTTATAAAAAACGCAGAATATGATGATGTTTATTAAGGTTAAAACTTTAATATATCATTTTTATATCTGTTAGTTGCATTCCCGACTGGTTAAACTCCCGCCCCGACTATTTTAAAATATTTTTGAGCCTTTTTTGACCAATTTATAGCACTGGAGCTAAAATTTACCACTATGACTGCATCTGAAAGACCATTAAAGCTACCCTCTGCAGCGTTAAAGATCCAGTTTCAACTGAAGATACCCTGTTGAAATAAGAAAGTACACTATTTCGACCCCAAAAAAATCAACAGAAGTCCAAATTCAACCATAGAAGCTTCAGAAACCCTGTCAAAACATCAAAATACTTGTGAATTGAGGGAGCTTTGTGTTCTGGAGACAGTCTTTTAAAGGTCAGTTTCCTCTGTTTCTAAGCTCCAAAGACAAAAATTCAAAGATTTAAAGGGTTGAAAATCTGAATAGACCCTAAAAACTCCTTTTTATAGTCTCAAACCATTCAGGAAACCCTTGTTTCCTGTCTTTCCTCAGATAAAACTAATTAAGCAAAAAGCCCAAAAGAAGATATCTCTAGCCTAAATTTCTCAGTAACCCCTCTGTTTAAAGTAAATTACTTCTGTACACCATTTAATCTTACAGAAGAAGCCAAAATGCCTAAAAACAGAGTTAAACCCCCAGAAACAGATCTAATTCCACAGGTCTTTCAAAAGCCTTCAATCACCTCCTTGCAAACCTCTGTTTCATTAACAAATTGTTTGATTTTTGCAAGTTATTATCAAAATAAGAAATTGGGCCATCAGTTTCAATACTAGTTGACAAAATTGTTTGCTCCAAATTCTCAGATTTTAAATCAAAAGATTCATTCAACAAACAGTTTGTATACAAAGAAAAAATAAAATCAAGTTAGAGAGAGATTAGAATGATGAAATTTGCAGAGTGAATGGTAACAATGGAATCAAAATTCATAATGACACTGAAAACATAATAGTCAAAGAGTATCAGTGGTTAAAGTGTATCAGGTAAAAGTCAGAGTGAAAGTTAAAACAAAGTTACAGAGCAGTCAAAGGTAAACAGTAAAAGTAAAGATAGTGGCAGTAAATGGTAAAAAGAGGTTAAAATACTTTCACCAACAATGAAGTTTATCCAAAGTGAAAGTAAAACAGTTAAAAGAACAAAAAGGTGAAAAGATGAAAACATAACAAGAAGGAACATTTTTTCAAAAATTTCATGTTTAAGTCATTGTTTTGCAGAAACTATTGTGACCAATACAAGATGAATTTTGAAAAACTGAAGGAGGTTTATGTTCTTAAATTTTCCAGCTACAAAATCCTCTCTCACGTTTCTAATAGTCATTATGGATTGGGAAATATTAAACAATATTAGAAAACTCTCTTTGTAGAAAATTCCTGTTAAGTCATCAATTTTCAGAGAATATTGTGGCCAATAAAAAATATATATAACAAAAATGAAGGAGGTTTTTTTTCCTAAGTGACCCATATACAAAACCCTATCTCACATTTGGCACAACTATTACATAATGAAAGATACATGCGCATCTTTACAGCCTATTCTTTAGACTCTGTAAAACTTTGTTTTACACATCGTTTTGCAGAGCCTATTGTGCACAGCTGGAGAGGAATTTTAGGAAACTGAAAGAGGTGTATCTCACCAACATATTCATCCATAATAACCTATTTCACTTTTTACATATAAATTTCTGATTGAGAATTAAAAAGGTATCATTTGACCCCAAGTCTGCATAATTGCTAGAGCAGAATGCACAAAGAAAGGAAATAGTTAGTGACTTGGATGCCTCATCATCAACCTAGAGTTGGATCAAATTTGAATTCTCCTCTTTGTTATCACCTATCCATAAAAAATAGTGACAAATAGATGCATTAGTTTTGAGTGTCCTTTAATTAAGTTCTATTTATGTAAAACAGTTTGAGATATTTTGTAAACCAATCTTGATATTTTTCAAGATATTTTAGTTTAGAATTTGTATAAATACTTCACTCTTTGAAGTATTTTGTGTGGAATAAAATTTGTCAAGACTACTATAGACATTTTTCTAAATACATTGGAGTTTGTGTGAGTCGATTTTTAAAGAAGCAGACTGGAACTAAGTCAAACAGACATCATAACTCAGGATTCTTGTGTTGATCAGATAAGTCAAGTATTTTCCTATTTTCACTGTTTATCTTTCAAAGTTCCATACATACATTTACATGTTTTTTGTCTTGAATGATTAACTAGGAGGATTTATACAGGATTAGTGTCAAAAGCTCCCTGTTTTTTACTAGTTATTCATTGATATGTTTTCTGCTGATAACTGGACTTAAGAATTCTTAAATGCTCTTTTAGTCCCCGTTTGACCCCTTTCTTTCATCTTCATTTCTGTAACTTAAGGATCATTCATTTCCCTTTTTTCAGACCTTGCCATTTCATTAAAAAACCTATTTCCAAACCCTTTGAAGGTCATCTACCCTGCCCTTAGTAAATTTTCTCTTTTGACCTTATTTCCTAGCTCTGCTTGCTAAGAAGTTGACTCCATAGCCCAATGGTCTGGTAGATCCTTCTGTGGTTTACCTTGAAGCAACTTTTATTCCAACGAAAAATTCAAACCAAAACAATTTTCCAATCATACCTAGCCTAAAATTTAATCCAAAACAAAGTTAAATCATAAAGAGAGATCCCTCTCTGAAATTTAGGAGGGCTAGATCGTAGATTTCAAAAGTAGGTTTGTGGTTACCTCGGACTATTTCTCTTGAACCTGGAGAAATTACTGATTGATAACACCTATATCACGGGATCTCTGGTAAATGATGGGTATAGTGGCCGTAGTTGCTACAGAGAGCGCATGCATGATTGGCACGCAATGCTTTGCCTTTACCTTTGGTGGTAGGTTCCTTTTTACGAGAACGAGGCATCACAGTGTCTGTCTCAGATCCAAGGAGTGGTTTTAATTCATCTAGCTCCGGATATATATGGGTAGGGTGACCTATTACATCGCATATGGCATAGACTGGTGATTCCCATTGTATGGTGGGGGTCACCATCTTCTTACCTCTTTTCTCGGTTTTCTTAGCCATGATCACCGATTTTGCAATGGGAATTTCCTTTGCAAGGGTGGTTTCGACCATTTCTTGGATGAGTGGGGCATTCTCGGGACTAAGGGGCTTCAATATTGTGGTAGTGACATGGGTGGATCTTGATCCCGTAGGGGGAATGAGGTACCAAAATCGTATTTCCAATGATATTTTTGGTAATAGCAGTGTTGCCAAAACCTGCTGGGAGACGAAATAAACTAGGGGGTAGAGGAAAGGGGTTTAGGAGGTGATGTAGGCTATAGAGGTTGCCATGACTAATGACTCAGTTGCATTAATTATTTTGTCCATGGCCTGACAAGCTTCGGCTCTTGATGTGGACATCATGCACACCGGAGCCCCTATGACATCAGGTGATGACTCGGGGATTATGGGTGGATCTCCTAGGAATGACCCTAGAACGGAAGACGGTTTTAACTGGACGGGGTCATATCGTTGGTATCGTGAGAGAGAATCCAAGGATGTATCTACATAGGGTAGAGTTACATCAGTGTTTTTTAGGGGTCACTTCTCACTATGCGTCAATTGGTCTACGGTAATGATGAGGTCCTCATGGGAGAACATCATGATGTGAAAGAGAGAGGAGGCTATGGCAGACATGGCGTACATATAACTCCACCAAAGGAGTATATTGTAGTCCAAGTGAGCAACCAAGACTTCAATGTCTATGTGGACCGTCTTTCTAGCTAAGCAAACCGGGATGTTTTGGTAGAGGTCAACGGGGGTTGATGGACGACCATCGTATGCTCTAAGTGTAATTACTGAGGGGTTTAGTTCGGGAGACCCTAACTTCTGCCAAATTTTTTTTGACATGATGCATGTGGATGCACCCTCGTCAATGACACATCAGTGAATTGTGATATTCTAGACCGACACTGGTATCTAGAAGGCGACCACGGAAGGAAGCCTGGGGGTGGCTTTATCTAAGTCAAAAGCCATTAGGCATGTATCAGCAAGGTCTATAGTGCCTAACGCGGAAAGTATGGATTTTCGTTGTTTTGGGCATGACTGCAATACTTTCAAAGCTGACATAGAAGTGGGAGATTGTGCTAAATCATACACGATACTATAATTATGGGCCGCTTTGGAGTAGTTTCCTGCTCACCTATTGGGTCCCTTCGCCATTTTTGGCAATGATTTGATAGGCATCTTTGAAATGGTCAAAGGTGCAGTCGGTGCACTGGTACTTTTCCCTGATGTATTGGTGTCTAGTGGGGTGTCATAATTGTGATTCCATATTTGGAAAAACATCTCTTCTCTAGTCATGTAGATTTCATGGCTGCTTTTCCTGGAGTCATCTGGGTTTTGCTGCTGAGTTGTAATATTCCAAAATTTTGTGGAATATTAATTTTTGACATTTGCACTTAGGAGATGAATAAAATGGGTAGGATACCCATTCACTTTATCTATAGTGAACAAAAATCCTCTTAGCATTAAGGGGGATCATTTATAGAGCTCGATTTCACACCTCCATGTGTGAAAAAGGGCTTTTGCAGGATGACTAGGTCAAGTTTGACCAAGTCAAACAGCGCAGTGGCATGAGGTGGAGAGCACATTGTGGGCCAGCACAGTGGGATACGGAGGGAAGCTTGTAGAGGAAGGAAACCCTAATGAGTGGGGTCCATTGAGAGGGAGCTCACATTGTTTAAAAGGAGGGCAAGGTAGCCATTGTGAGATATCTTGAGTATTATTCATCTTTGGTCCTTTGGACTTGCTGCAGTCTCTTGTTGTTTAGCAAGAATTGCCGATGGAATTAATTCTTAGGATTTCCTCTCCTTCTTGAGTAGCTCTTGGAGGATTGCACTCCATTCCCCATATTCAGACATTGAGTTCAAGCATCATCTTTCTTCATCAGCGCAGTTTCAGCTGGAGATTGTGCAGTGTTGCTGGGTGTTACTGGGGAGGTTTTCTACAACACCATCCTTGGCTAGTTTTTTAGAGGAGGGAGCTTCCATCCCTTTGGGAGATCAGAAAAGGAGGTTCATGAGCTTATTCCACCATATTTGGCACCAGGCCAACCATTTTCCATCATATGCAACGCAGTCCCTCTCTTAGACAGCGTTATTCTTGGAGAGCATTTGCTATGAGGGATTAGTAGATAGTTGGAGGGTGAGATCTTAGGTGAAGGGATCAACCTTTCACTTCAGATTTCCATTGGAGGAGGTTTCTTCATTTTATGCAGCCATTTCAGCCTTCTCCATATATTTCCAGTTCTTGAGTTGTTGCTACCCAGCAACTCTGACATTTCTGCAAGAGTGCCATTTTTCTTGTATTTCAGCCAATCCTTCTTAAGGATTGATGTATTGAGATCATGCTCCCCCACTTTATTTGAGCTTCATATTGCCACATCTATGTATTTTTGAAATTTATACAGCAGCCCCTTTTATAGACAGCACAGTCATAGCCTAGGGCTTATTTCATATAGCAGTGTTCTTCATGTTTATCATGCAAGTGATGAGAGGCTTGTATTGTATTGATTGAATGACTGATTCCTAAAATCATTGCATTTATTTTACTACTGTAATCATATATTTTTGCTATTTACTTCTTCTCTGAGCTTACTTCTTCTCATAAGCAAGCTCAGAGAAATAACGCAGACAATCCATTATATGTTCATCAATTGTTGCAACCCCATTCTTTGGGCAATTTCTGAAGGGAATTAGGTGTGGGAGGCTTGTCTCACCACCCTAGAAGGATTTCTTTGATCCCAATTCTTAGATTTTGGTCTTAGACACATTGTTCTAAGGGATCCAGGTCTTGGTATCAAATCCCACTGCCTCCATTTCTGGAAAATGCGTTTTCCAGCCATGGATTGTTAGCTATTCCTAAAAATAGATATTACAAAGTGTTGACCATCCCTTGGTGGGGGAAAGGTTCCTGCATCATAGCTGGTTGCTGGGAAGATCCTCCTTTTCCTTGGTTACTCTTTAGCTTCTTCAGCTCAGGGAGATCAGTACAATGGTGAGTATAATGGCCATACTCGCCACATATCGAACAAGAATGGTTTGTTCGAAGAGGTGGCCTTTTTCTCTGTCGTTTGGCATTGCTTGGCTCCTGAATTTGATTCCGGTTGGAGTTGCCTCCAGCCTGGGATCATGGTGGGCATTGCTATTTGTTTCCCCCTATCTAGGTTTCCCTTTTGGCTTGTTTTTTTCTTTTTTCTTCACCACGTTAGGAGGTTAGTTCTCCTAGTTATATTGGTGTGCTTGGTTTTGGGACGGCTGCACAAAGTTCACCTGTGCATTGGTCTGCATAGGTGGGTCTTGTGTTGGGGACTGAGCATAACGTGGTCCCTGGTTTTCACCTAGCTGTTGGAGGGGAGCTCTTTCATCAGTGTATCTTTCTGTGTGTTGGGTCCCCTGAACTGGAGGATAAGGTCCTCCCTGGTGATACGCTTGCGCCCTATTGGTCAAATTTTGCTAAGGCATATGATGACTTTGAAAATCGGGTTGAGGTATGTTCTAGATCGAACTGTACGTGTAACCGGGGTTTTGAATGCTGCTACCTAGGTAACCTTGGGTCAATGACCCAATTAGTCAATCTGTAGAGTTTGATACACCTGGAAATACTTGATAAGTTTGCAAGTGCAGGGCATTAGGTAGGATGTTGTAAATGTATCCTGACTACGTATAAACCATCTCAAGCTGTTGGGCTTTGCTGATGGCGTCCTCTTCGGATATGGGATTTTTTGTGCCACATCCTTTGAAATCTCTACCATAAGAGTTTTCAGGAATAAATCTAAGAGAACCCGATCATCAAGTTTAGCTTTACATAAACTACGATGCCACCTCCATTCATGGAGATGGTCCGAGATATGGATAGCGGGGTTTTTTCTAAAATGTGTCAGTAATTCCATTCCAAAATCATGGTGAATGGGTAATTGAAAGTATGTTAGGAACGCGATGGTGAGGGCAGCAAAGGTTCCATGTGAAGCTAAGGTTTGCTTCATGTACCACTTCGCGGCTACTCCGGTCAGAGTGTGTTGAAATAGTCTCAATCGAATAGTGTCGTCAATGATATTGTTCGATGAGAACCACAGGTGGAAGGCCATGACATGATTACCTGGGTCTTCTGCTTGCTTTCCTTCGAACTTTGGAATATCTGAAGGGAGCTTCATAGGCATGGGAGGCCATGTAGGGTTGTGTGTGATGAGGTCATTCATTAGCTTGGTTAAATCAGGTAGATTCAATGAATCTAAGAAAGGTGACTGGGAGGTTGACACCATTGCAGTGTACGAAAACACAAAGTTCTGGTTAGGAAGAGGGTTAGTCTGTGACGTACCCTACTATTATTCAGTTGGCTTCCTAAATGGGACGCACTCCTCTGCCCCCTAGGGGTTGTGGGAGGAGTGGTCTATGGTGTGCTGTTGGGAGACTGACTAGGGTTCCCAACTATGGATGCCCCAATAAAGGACAAACCAATAATGGTGGCAGTGTTTCATCTTTGACGCCTAAATGGCGAAAGACCTGGAACCCCTCCTGGTAATGGGGGGACGTCCAAAAGATGCCTAGATTGACAAGGTCCCACTGGGTCCGTTATGGTGTCGACTAGGTCTGTTTTTGGAAAAAATTGAGAGGATAGATTCTATGATAAAATAAAAATTATGGTCACATACATAAAACAAAGCAAAAATAAAATGAATTTTCCCTTTAAATTAATCTATGTGATCAAGCAATCAAAAAGGTGGTTTTTGTTTGTGTTAGCCATCAGTATTTTTTTTACATGTTAGTGATGACTATATCTATAGCTGAGTTTTCTAGAAGCTGATTTCCTTATGTCAAATTTTCATCTAGAAAACCCTCCTAAAAACTTTTTTCGCCCTTCTACTTTTCAGTCCACCCATGTCAAAATCAAAACCTCATTATCACTATCCTATCTAGTTTCAGCCATATTGGTTTGCCCATCAGCTTTAAAAGAAAAATCCAAGTCTGTTTCAAAAATCTCCCCTATGTTAGGAAGTGGCGCTTTAAGACATTTTACCCTTGGCAATCATCAAAAAGCCAAAAAGCCTCCATCTGCTACAGACCAATCATGACCAACCTCCTACTCTGCAAATCAAGTTGATCACAGCTCTAAGTCGCGCCACTTATATCCCTAGGTCTCAGCACTGCATGAACCACAGTCTCAAGCTGATTAGTAGGTGTTTCACAGTGTTTTATGGATTCTGCAAAGAACAGGAAATACAACTTCATCTCAGGAGAAAATTATTGAATCTACAGTTAGAGGAACAGCTGCTTCTAAATGTATCATGAGCCTGAGATATGTCTGCAAAACAGAAAGTCACTCATCAAGACCTTGCAGTTTTCCTTCCAGTATGAAAATCACAGTAAGAAAAGGACACCACTGTCACAGCAAACTGGTAAATGGTCATGGCCCAGAACCTCCTTCATTTACAAGCAGAGGGTTAGGGCGCCTCCTTCATCTACAAGCAGAGGGCGCTGGCCAGTATTGAATTAAAGGATTGCAGAAGCCCAGGTTTTCTTTTTACTGAACAGTGAAACAACAACTCCCGGTTTTCTGAGTGAGTGATGATCATAACAGGGATAGAGTCTGAAGTATGCAAGTTCAAAGGAAAACAGAGTTTGGTCTGATAAAGGAGGTCATTTGAAGTTTTCAAATTATGTGAATTGTTAAACTTTAGAAAGGCATGTCATTAGTAAAAATTCCAATCATAAGCAGCCTGCTTGTCCACAAGATCAAATTGAAGAGGTGCTGACAAAACATGTCATTACATAGGCAGAAGGAAAGTTGTTTTTTTTTCAAATGGCGCTGACCTCCATAGCCACAGAGACAATCTTTCAAATAATTTGTCATAAGATGACCAAAGAAAATGATGACATCTCAGTTCCCCTCAGAGCAGTACAGTGAGACAGTGACAATTTGACTAGGGTTTTTCTGAAGCATAGTGGTGATTGCAAGCAGAGCCTTATCAAATAATCTTTAGATACTTTGCTCAGTGAAAAGCCTCCTCCATTTATGAGCAGATGGCCAAAGCATTGCATATTGTTGAAAACTGATTTGGTCAAAAGGTGCAGTGGAAGGATACAAAGGAGGTAAATAGAAGTCTGTACACAGGTGAAAGATGGTGTTTATATTTCAAAATGCATTACACATAGGAAAATGTCTTTCAAGAAATACATCATGATGGACAGGAAACAATATGAATATGTATGCATTGATACCAAAAAGGAGCAGTTTCCTTAAGGGAAAGGGTCAAACAACACCCCACTGTCACCTGCCAAGAAGTCTAAGGGAGCTCCTTTTGAGTAAACATAGAAATATAGTATGAAAGCATGCAACCAAAAGATGGCACTTACAGTCCAGGGAGAAGCTTATAAATCACCTAAGAGCAGAAATTATCAAACAAATTGGAAGAAGGCAGACCATCTCCTTTTAAAAATGACAAAATATCTTTCAAAGCTTTTCAATAGACCTGGTGTGGCTTTCTCTTTTAAAATATCACCAAGAAAGTAAGACAGTGGACAAAGTTGAGCTTTGGAATGGTTCTATTACAAAAAGTTCAATGCACTGATCAAAGAAAATGATAACTGTGTTTCAACATTGTAAATAAGTATACCAGTTATGAATAGACAAAGAAGTGGTTTTGATAGATTATCAGTGTTTTGGGAGTTTGAAACAAATGCAGCTTTCTCATTATTAAAAAAAAAAAAAAAAGGACAGATATATCATAGATGATGTACCTACAGGCAGGGAATTATTTTGGAAAAAGGGAGCGCCTTCCTGAAATCAAAAAACCATAACCAAATCCAAATTATGTCAGCAATGTGGGCACCTGCAAAAGAGAAAGGGTTGAAGGAGCAAGCAAACACCGAGGCTGTCAAAGCAAGTTGACAATGCAAGACCTACCCTTTCGGAAAAAAGGCAGTTTTCAGGTATTTTCCTGACAGTGTTAAAGTGGTTATATAATAGATATCACCAGTAATTTTAAACACGGTGACAGAGATGATGAAGGTTATTGAGTTATTTTTCAAAGTTGAAGTTTGGTGTTAAAGTTATCACCCAAAGAACAAAACTGGCAAAAAATCACCCTTTGAACACCTGTGCATAAGTAAAACAGAGTTCTGGCTTTTAAGCTATTTTTGTTTTCATAAAGGAGTTGGTCCATTATTAAACGGTCTAAAAAGCATAGAAAATCTTCAAACGTGTGCACAGATTATGAATCCAGTTTTGCAAATGCACCAAGGTTGTCGGTAAAAAGGATCAAACGGACTTTAAACGCCTTACAAAAGCCAACCAAACAAATTTCATTTTGCATTTAAAAACAGAAGTGACCGTTGCAGATTTTGAAACGACATAAGAGCAAAGTCGAGGGGGAATTTTCACTTTCAAAATCACAAGTGAGTTTCCTCCAATGTTCTCAGCACCACAACAAAGAAGGCCGGAACAAGCTTTAGCATTCTGCACACAGTTTCAGGGTTGAGCGATCGCGTGACGGGCCTGGAAAACCGCGCGACGCGCCTGGGGGCGATTTTACACAGGCAGCCCGTGTATGTGCGACGCGCCTGTACAATCGCGCGACGCGCCTGTACACGGCGCCCAACTGCCCGACCCGACAAGTTTTTTTGGCGCGGCACTCCGAGGGATCAGCACGTCGCTCACCTTCTTTGACCTTCTTAAGCCATTCAACGCCTCTGGAGCTGGACTAAACTCGTCAGTGAGCCCATCCATTATATTCTCAAGGTATTCCCATATGCATTCTCACTTCTTGAAACCAATTGCTAAGTGACATAAAGTTTTAAAAACCCTGTTTTTTTAGCTATGGTGTGAGACAAATTGTCGAGATTGACCTGGTTTATATATCAACATATATGTTAAGAAGATGCCCAGCAAGGTGAGGGTCAAAATCAGAAGAATGGCTTGACCTCGTTTCTTCTGCTATATCACCATATCTGTCATTAGGCTATGTGATATTTCGAAGTATAAAACTGTGATAAGATGTTAGTTATGGTATTTGGGGCACCTGCAGGAAAAAGTTGGTATTGAAGCTAAGAGCAGCTTGTTTCACCTCCATTAGTCAAGGGACCAAGGGTCCTACACCTTCAAAGCAGTCAAGGAGCAGAGGTTAAAACTATAAACTATAGAAAGGGCCATTAAAAAAGAGTTTGGATTGTGGGGAAGAAATGAGCTGCTACAGCCCTTATTAAAACCATGGAGCTTGTTTCAAATACTGTCACCATTGTTCCATAAACAGTGAATTCGACTGTATGCTCACACCAGGGTTAAATTTATGAGCCTGTTTTTTGTTTAATAGAGTGACATACATATAAGAGAACAGTGAAGCTTAGTAAGAAAAAAGGGTTCTTGGTCAAGCAGAAAATTATAGGTTGAAGCTCCGGAGGAAGGTTGCTCACACTACTCATAAAGGGACAATATTCACTATATTTGCCACTTGTTTGCCTTTTGATTTTCCAGCTCATATTGATGAAAGGATGTGCTTATAGAGTAAAGGTATTTTTCTACCAAAACCAGAGGGTTACATTCATAAGGAACCCTTGATTGTTTTGAAAAAGAAATCTCACATAGCTTCTGCCTAAAAACTTTGTAGTCTTTTAAAGATCTGTCATCTTGGCTCAGGATTATGCCAGTGACTGTTTAATTGCATTAAGGGTTGTTTTCACATATGCAAGTTGGTTGACTATTAGCGCACTTAGACAAGGCATGTTTGGGATAATTGGAAAATACAATATTGATCCAAGATACAAAGATGTGTTGATTAACTTTCAAAGATCACCAAGCAGGGAAACTTTGACATTGTATACATCCTGCCTCATACAGTCTGCCCTTCTTTTTTTCACTATATTATTTCCTACTGAGAAGTTGTTGACTAAGTTATTTTCAAGGTGGAAGGCCACTTTCTGAAGATCTGGGTTTAAATGATTGGATTTTACCTTGGAGACATAGATACAGGTCTGTTGATTGGCCTCTAACAAATTCACAAGGAAAAGTGATTTCTCAATACTGTGCACAGGAAATTTACACAGCAGTCTGTCTCCTCTTTGCTATATGGTACCCTATTGAAAAATTTTCCTGGCTGAGGTACATTCAAAGGTAGAAGGCTGGTTTTAAGGAGAGGAGAATTTGTGTATTACAAAAAACTTGTTGCAAGACATCCAAATCTCATTGTCTATCTGTCAAAGCAGTAAAGTGACATAGTTTGACTCCAACAGGACATTTTACATATAGTGAAGGCAGTTTACCTCTTCCAAAGCATATTCAGGTCAAAATGCCTCCAAGGCAAGATAGCAGGAGCGGTCCACATAAAAGATATGAGCCCATCTCTACAGAAGAGATTAATGCTCATCCATCTGTACTTTTCAACTTCCATGAAGTAGGTTGCCTTGATTTCTGCCAGAAGATAGAAGAAGTCAAGAGTTTTTCGCCATTAACACACTTGTGCGCCCTGATATTCAAAGAAAAACACTTCCAAGTGGCGGGTCTTGATTTAAAAATTTCTCCAAGGTATGTGTCCAAGGCCACCAAGATCCCGTATCATGGCGAAAAATGGTTTAAACAAGCTCATCTTGACTTAGAGGATTACAAACCTTTCATCAAGCCTGAACATAGAGAGGCTGTCACTACTATTTTCCCTTTTTCATATCTCCTTGATAGCTATGCTCCGCTTATGAAAGTCATAATGAAATATTTCACTTGTGAAGGGAGGTTTAATCGAATTTATGCCTACCATGTCCGCTTATTGATGCATTTTACCAGAAGCAGGCAACTAAACCTCCCTTATTTTTTGTTCAAAAGCATAGAAAAGATGGCATCTACTGTCCAAAAGAAGGCCCCACCTCAGCAAATCCCTTCTCTTTTTCATCATTCTTTGATCAAGATTATCTTCCTATACCAGCTAGATAAGAAAGAGGTTCCATGGGACTTATTCATCAGCCATCCAGATTTCTCTACTGTCCCTCCTGTTCATGTGTCTCCCACTCAGCCTATCCATCGCCCGGTACCTTTGTCCAGTAGGCCTACTCCTAGAAGGCTCAGGATGTCTACAGGACAGTCAAGTCAACAAGAGGAAAGAGAGGAGCAGCAACAGTTAGATGATGAGGAACATCAGCAAATAGGAAGTGAAGGATAGCAGGTCCAAGATGAAGGACAACAGGTACAAATTGAGGAGCAGCAGCAGACAGCAGATGAGGAACAGCAAAAGGTGCAGGATGAAGAACAACAGGTTAGGCAGGAAGTTGAGATACCTCCTGAGCCACAAATTGGACAAGACATTGATGAAGAGCAGCAAGCTAATGTTGGCGAACAGGGGCAGCCAAGTGAACAGCAAGAAGAAGACATCTAGCAGCCTCAAGAAGAGAAGCAAGTTCAGGAAGATGTCAAAGGTAAAACAGTTGTGCCTCCTCCTCTCAAAATAACAAAGCTCAGCACAGCAAGGAAAAGAGGGACTAAAGCTGCCACCCTAACAGTGACAAAGATTGTTCCTAGCAAGAGGAAATTGCCCAAAAGGACACCTTCTAGCATGCCAAGGAGAAAAAGCGCCAGATTGGCTTTCAAAGGTAAAAGCAAAGTCGGAGAAAGTACAAAGCATGGAGGTGAATTAGCTGTCATCCCTATCCAAAGCGATGACAGTGATAATGAGGCCCGCCTTCTTGAAAATCTCCTAATCCATAAGGAAGGACAAATTGAGGCATTAGAGGAGGATCTTCAAAGGGAAAGGAATTTCAACCACTTCTTGGAGATTGAAAACAAACAAATGAATGTGCACACAGCTGTTCATGAGGCACGGGCGATCAAATATAAAAAGGAGGCAGCTAAGGCGCAAGCGAGAATAGAAGAGCTCATTGGAGAGTTTGATGAGGAGGAGGAGGAAGACCACCCTAGGTGGAAGAGGCCTAGGACCATCGGGCTTAAAAGAGCCTTGGAAAAGCAGAGAGCAGAAGAACAAGCTCATCTCCAAGCCTTTCCTCTCACTGCACTCCTTGAGCAGGAAATTGAAGAAAACAAAGAAGCATGGCTTGAAAGAGCTAACAAACATTTGGAAATGAAGCTTGAGAGGGCGAACAGAGATTTAGAGCTGCAGAGGAAGAGGACACATCACTTCCAAAAGCTAAATCAGTTTGCTCGGCGCAAACTAAAGGCAGCCCAAGAGAAATTGAAGAAGGCAAAGGGGAAGCGCCTAGCACGGAAAAAAGGGAAAAGCATATCAGCCCTTGATATTTTGGCCTCAGCTTTGGAGCATGTTGCTATGGACCCCTGAGGGTCATGCATGCCAATTTTGGGCCTTTTTCGGCAACTTTTTGTTTTTTGGCATTTTTTGGGTTTTTAGTCGAAAACTCATAATTTCTCCATTTCAGTTTGAGGAGTTGTCAAGAGTGGAGGATGATACCAATGGATGCTATATTTCTATGAGCAGGTCACCAGCGATTTTCAGAGCATTTGGAGATCATTCGCCCCCTCAAATTGGCGAAAAATGCTCGCTTTTTGCACATTCTGCCCGCCATATCAGCAGTCTGCTATTTCCTGGTTTTTTGCACACAGGTACAGTTTTGAGAAACTTTCAGGCATCAGATTGAGATGATTTCAATTGCACCGAAAAGTAGACACAGAGAGCTTTCCAACGAGCTATCATGAGCCTCGTTTTGACACTGGGAAGGCTGCCAATTGCCTCCAGCATGTCAGGGGACCTTTTTCAGACATAAATATGAAGTATTTTTGTAATTTTTGAACCTCAAAAATCTGCTTTTCCCAAATGTGCGTTTAGCTATTTTTATACTTGGGAAATGATGTAAAGTCAATATAATTTCTGTTTTTAGCAGTTTTTTAGATATTTTATGGGATATTTTGTGCCTTGGGCTTTGCAAAGCCTCAAGGACAAGTTTAGATATTTTGACTTGGCCAATGGGATAGCTAGTTGCTCCATGAGGTTTTCCTCACTCAAGCCTATTTATTCCACAAGGCTTCATTGTAAATCAGAGGCTGAACTTGAGAGAAGAATCAATATATTGGTCATATGAGCTTTGAAGAACATACTTGTGTTATGATTTTTGGATTTCCTCTTGGATGCTTTTGATGAATGATGAAGGATTGGTGATGGATTCCATGACATGGTAGAATGGTATAGTGTTTCTTGATATGTTTTTGTCTTCTAGTTTTCATTCATTATACATGCTTCTTCCTGCTATAGATCAGTAGAGATTGATTTTGAGATATGCCCATGGAGGCACCTCAAAATTCCTGAATCTTCATAGCTTGATGTTTTCTTCTTCCTTAGTTATGCTAAAGAATTCTTAACTGCTCTTTAGTAACTTAAGGATACTGTTTGCTAGTTTTATTTACAAGTTCTATGCATGTTGAGTAGGATGTATAGTGTACCCTGCCTACCTATAAGTTGTCCATAGTTCTGTCCATAAAACTTTCTCTTTGACTGATTAGTTGATCATCTTGTTGAACCAAGGAGGCCTAGTCCCGATCTAGCCCTTTGCCTAAAACTATGAAAGCTTGTTTTTCAAAGTGCCCAATGACTTAGAGACTATGTTTAGGAGTTTTGGCATAGTATTTTGAGTTGTTAGTCCTTCTTATGTGTTTTCCCCAAAATCTGATAGCCATTTCCCAAAGTTAGAGGGTTTTATACTTCTATGCATGGCTGGAATGTTTGATTTCTATGTATTAATTAGCTCATAGTTACATTTAGCATGATTAATGGCTTGCTATAACATGTTTATGTCTGCTATCAACTAATTACACTTGAAATCCCTTGTCTTTCACAAGCTTGATGTCCATTTACTCCATTTTGCCCAAAGATCCCTTCTACCGTGAATCAAATCGGCCCTACAGCAGCCTTGCATCATCATCTCATAGCTTCCTTGACCTGTTTGACCCCATAGCCCAATTGATCTGACTTCTTGTTATCCATTTTTATATCTTTGATCAGTTTTATCCCTCACAAACTTAAAAACCAAAAATAAAAAAACTCACTTCATAACTAGCCTAATATCATAACACCATAAGCGAACACACCGATATCTTTTACATCTAATAGAGAGAGCCCTCTCTGAGTCCAGGAAGGCTAGGTCCTTGGGCTCCAAAGCTTGGTTTGATGTTACATCGTCATTTGGCTCGCCAATCGTCCAAATCACGGGACCCTAACAGTTTGTTTGCGTATGATACTCAAAATTCTAGAAGACCTATTCGTCCTCACACACTCAAATGTAACTGGGCCTTGAGAAGATATCTTGCAAGTGTTGGCACAATGTCCTGTAAGAGCTAGCGACACCCCGAGTCAGCTGAAGAAAATCCACCAAGGTAAGGGTAGAGGGTCTGGCGCTTGCCTGCACCGTCACCTATAGGGAAATGATGCCCTAGTTTTGGTCACTAAGTACCACTATCCCACATGAGAATTTGAGTCTTCGGCTTCTTGGTAATTCAGCTAACAGTACTGAGTATCAATCGGGTCAAGTAGCCCCAATTGATACCGTACACACTTTTCCTAAGCCTAACCCCCTCTGAAACAGGTCTATGCCGCGCTTGAGTTTTTTTTTCCTTTGGCTGATAGGTGGATTTGAAGCTCCCTAAATAGTCAATTCTGTGTTTCAAGATGAATAATGATCAAGGCGACTTATTGGATTCCCACCCCCTTGATCCTAAATTAAGCAATAAATTATTTTATGGCCCCTTTGGGGAGAATTTAGAGATTTTGGTTAAGTATTTTTTAGGTGTCTTTGCTTTGCTTAGTGAGTGAATGTGTGTGAGAACAAAGTGGACAAGAAAATAGTTTGAACATGTGGATATTCGATGATCCTTTTCAAAATCCCCTATTTAAACTATGTTTTATTGTTCCTTGCTCAAAAGAAAAACATGTGCAGATATGGGCCACTTTCCATTTTTCCTAGTTAATCTATGTGATCATATATAGGGAGATGGCGAGTTTTAAATAGCGAGCATTCATATGCTTACCTAGGATCCTAGTGCAAAAATTGAACTAAATTAATAACTTTTACACTAGAAAAAAGAAACTAGCTACGCATGCGTAGTCTTGGGCCACTTACTTTGGCTAGTTATCTGGATGTGTTGGTACCAAAATTTGCAAAACATAAATTTTTTTTGGAATGCAAGTTATTTCCCCCCCCTACTTAAACTATGTGTGGACTTTGTAAAATCAACTTGAAATAAAACTGACAAAAAGCCTACAAAAATCAGCTAAGAGTGAGCTTTAGCAAGCTACGAGGTACCACAACTAGTGCTGGCAGGTGTATTAGGGGATGCCAAACACTTTAGAAGCAGGAAAAGATAGAAATAAGGGAGAAATTTCTCTTTCTATCTTTTGCACGCAAAAGGCTAAAACAGGTGCGATGTCTGCGAGCGGGTTAGCTCTGAACGCGCACCTTGGGCATGTCTATGGGAAGAAAAAGTGCACAAATTCCTGTAAAAGTAATTTTTGGAGTTGTTCTGCTTCAATCTGTCACTTGGGATGGACTAGGGACTGCAAGAGAAATCAGGGGAAATTTAGCTCCACTCCACAACACAGACAGAGGTCGCTGCAAAAAGGGCACAACCACATAACCTTGGTAATAAACATTAGTGGAGTCGCCAATCCTATTTGAGTGTGTTTGGTGCACGTATGTACAAAATCACACCAACTTAAGGGGTGTGGTCTACCCACTTAATTTATTGGTAATAGGCAAAAAAAGAAGTGGAGTCAAGCAAGTTAGTGGAACAAGCTAGAATCATAAGCATACTAGATATAGAAATAGCATGCATATATAAAATAAAACTAAAAAAAATAAAAACGAGCTCTAAAAATATTCAAACGACAAAAATAATTCAAATGGTGGCTCTTGGCCCCTCTTATTGAGCATTGGTAGGAAACAAGGATGAAACTTTACCCTCTTGCCAAAGGGCCCCTAGAACATGGGTTCTAAGTCCCAATGCAAGGATTTTTTTACCCCAAGCTTGCCTCGGTGCAAATTCTCCCTCTCTCTCTACTATGATGGACTAAACTTGTTGGATGGCCAACAATTGAGTCCCCTCTATCTTTAGCTCTGGATCACACACTGCTGGTATTGCTTGGGAAATTTTGGCCAGCATAAAAATATGTTCACAAGTTCTTCATCTCATTGTGGCCTAATATAGGAGAATTCAAATACTCCTTCCCTCTCTTGGTACATTGCGGATGGTGACCCAAGAGAGGGGGATGATTCCATTGTGTGCCACAAATATTCCTTTGTGTGCTCCCTTGATGTATAAGGAGGCATTGGCGGTTGTCCTTAGGCGGCTTCAAGTGAAATCATTGTCCTGGAGTGTGCTTGTGTGGTCTCGAAAAGTGACATTTTCCCATTCCCAGGATTGCGCGCATATCAGGTCAAAAAGTGCACAAAGGCGCTCTTCATGAAGAATTATGCACGCAAAATCATTTATGACTTGCTCAAATTTGATTTTTCCTCAAACCTTAGAGATTTTTAAATACTTTCCAAATTCTATCAGGAGCAGCTTTTGGAGATAAGGATGCAATCGTGGGTTGAGGAAGCCCTGCAGTTGCCGTAGACTTTGGATGGTGCCCTAAAAATCCTTCATCAAACACAACACAGTATCAATCTAGCAGTTGAAGGGCCGACAACCATGAAGTTAGTGGATGAAGCGCATGGTGCTTCTACATAGAGAGTTGAAGTGGTCTTGCCACTGAAGAGCTCTATCGAAGCACTCAAAGAAAATATGAAGGAGACCACCCCATAGTGACTCAGGAGGAGTCACAAGTGAGTTTTGGGGGCCTCTTGGAGTGGGGTCCCCTCAGGTACAATTTTGGGTTAAGTTTTTTTTATGTTTTTTTTGTGCGCTGCGCAAAAGAGTCAGAGGGGCTATGGGGTGGGTCAAAGTCCCTCAATCAATGTAAATGGGTTTAAAGGGAAAACCATGAGTCTCAAACCACGGTTTGAGACCATGGTATCTGCATGTCTAATTTAGTATAAATATGGATAGATCGAGTCGAGTAGAGACAATTAATGATCACACATGAATGTTTTGTAAGGTTTGAGCTAAGTCTAGGTTTTTGGGTGGGAAGGTTCTTGTTAACTGTGTGCGTGGAGACCTAAGTCCTGGTTGCATTCGGAATTTTCTAGCTGTATGCACAGAAGGATAGATTGTATTGAAGGACTGAATGTATTGAAACTACTAGATATCTTAATAAAGAAGACTGTTTTGGCGAAATCTGGATTGTTATGTGATTGATGTGTTTTTTATTTGTTAATTGTGTTATGATCTGAATCTAATTTTTTATTTCATTTTTACTTCTATGTATGATTAATTGCATCTACATGAATGAATGAAGTACAATGTGCTTGAATATCAGTAGATGAATAGATCTGATCAAAGTATATTTGATTCTATGTGCAAATACATATTGAAGCATTCTGCCATAATCTACAAAGAGTTGATCTATTGACCTGTTGAATTGTTGATGCGTGCATCTGTATATTATCTGTTATATTATATGTTATAATTCTTTTTAGGGCCACTACATTAAATTTTTCCTTAGGGTGCAGAAACCTAGTTCCAGCATCCCCAAATATTGATTCGGGCGATACTTTGATCTATGCAAGCAGGTAATTTCCAAAAGGGGTAGTAGTTGGAGGGCTTGTTGGTTGTAGGATAACTTCGAACTTGGGTCAGTACCCCTCAATCCAACAAGTACAAATTAATTAATTTCATTTAGATGAGCTCAAAATCAGGTTAATTTAGATATCCATATATCTATCATATTCAATTAATTCAAGCCAATATCTAGGCTCAGGAAAGGAACATCGGTATCATAACATTCCTTATATATGCACATAAAGGTATTCAATCCTTACTCACACAAAAAATTCAATTCGTAGCATTAAAATCACACTTATACATGTACATGACATTAAACAACATTCGAACATGAGAAAATAAAGCAATTGTCTAGTAATGAGGAATGTGGCAACTAAGATTGAGACTCTAACTCTCCACCCAGCCTTATATTAGCATACATTGTGATCATTTTTGCATCCAATCACCCCCAATACATATTTCAAAGCTTGAGGAAAGGTGCTCAAAGGGCTTCTCACACCTTCAACACCACTAGGAATTAAGAGATCCTCCTCTCTCCACCCAGCGATCACTTATTTTAACAACACATTTCCTCCACCCTAAACCAAGTACCCTGAGGATATTGGTCACTGTAAACTAGCACTCTGAGAGGAATTATTCCTGTCATTGTTACCCACAAAAAATTTGGCACTCGAGCTGTGTTTTGTCACACAATGATTCAATCCAATTTATTTTCCCTTTAGGAATAATCTTTCTGAAGGCTCTATGTGCTTCTCTATGCATTACATTATTTCTAGGAAGGATATTTCTACTCCTTGTGTTGGCTTAGGCTCCTCCTCATGTTTTCTTCATGCTCTCCCCTATCTGGATGGGCTCTCCTTCTCCTTTGAATGCCTCCCCTTAGTGTTCTCTTTATTCCTACAACTTGTTTACTCGTTTGACCACAGTTTCCCTCATAAATCCTACACTGCCACCACGTCTCCTCTCTTCCCCACGGTCCTTATTCCACTACTATTTGTTACAATATATGTCTAGATCATCTACACCTGCTTGACCACAACAATCCTCCTCAACTGTGCAATCATCCTCCTCTTCAATTTTTGTACTTTCTTTCTTGTGCATTTTTCCAAAATGAGCATGGTCGCTATCCTTTCTTCTTCTGTTGAATTTAATGGCATAGCCAACCCATTTATGACACACCTTCTAGCCCCCCCATGGTTTTCATTAAATAATTAAGCTTCCTTCCATTCTTGAGAAACCTCCTCCCTAAGCTCTGAAATTTTTGTCCCACATCTCAGCCTTTTATATTTTTATTTACAGTAATGTTACAATTGTTTATAAGAGGGGAATTTTCCCAAAGGGGTTGTCACATTTCCTACACAAATCTATGATATGCTCAATTTTTCTTAAATGGGAAAGTATAATGAATGATTAAAGAGTTTCTATCTACATAGATGTAGAAATAAAAATTCCTGGATCACACCAAAAATCAAAAAACCTTGTAATGTTGCATTAGGTGGGAATGCATAATGAATATCACAAGAAATGACTAGTTCTGACAAAATGTAAAGTAGAGGCTCCAGGAAGGAAGAAAACACCAAATTTAAGGTGTTGGGTAAACTATACAAAACACCAAAAATTGTCCTGGTGAATGAAGACTAATGTTTAATATGATATGAAATAGCACAACCACATTAGTACATGTGGTTGATATACGCTGATAGGCATCATTTTCCACTAATGTGCATCAACCACTAAAGACATACTATATTTTCAACACAAGAATAAATCCACAAAAGCATTATATTATTCAATAGATAGCATTGTAAATCAAGATATATTAAGATGGATTTAAGTAGTAATACATTCTATTGATATAAATAATTTTGATATAGATATTTAATTAAATGTAATTTTAATTCCTTTAAAAATCTATATGGTTAAATCATCACTAATATATTTTTTTGTATTATAAAAAAACTAGAATTTTGTGAATATTTAATTACCATTAAAGACATATTTATTTACAATGCCTCTAAAATATTATATTATATGTTTGATAATCACCTACTTATAAATGTGTTCCTACAACCACATCAACCAACCAACCAACAAGAGTGACACGCCCCATAAAAGCAAACCTTATTCTAGCAGTTCTTTCTTATGTTTGTTTTCAATGAATAAAGATACTAAAACTATTTGAACCATGTGCAAACTCAGCTAGAAAGTTAAAGAAAGCTCAAGTTCTTGCCAATTTAAAATAAAAATACTCATTTGAATTACATTTTGAAATACTTTAGAAATAAAATACAGTGAGTAAATAATAACTAGATTTTCAATTTGACATTAAAAAATAAATAAATAACTCATTTTAATTACATTTTTTACCAAAAAAATTGAAGTAAAATATAATGAATAAATATTCCCTATATTTTTCTTTTTAGAACTTTCATTTTGAAATAAATAATCATTTTTTTTTGTAATTTTGGTAGTACCTTTCATTTTTTTCACTTTTTTCATTTTTTTTTATACTCCATCTCCATAACATGTCCAGTTACATCACTCCTCCATCGAGGAAGGGAATTGAACCTGTGATGAGTGCTATAACAGCTCGTCTCATCACCGTTTAACCAAGACCCCACAGAAAAAATAAATAATCATTTTAATTACATTTTTCCTGATAATTTTATAGAATATTAGTTTCAGAATAACTCTCATAAAATGAAATGGGTAACGTAATACTTATATACCTTCCCACATTGGGAAACCCATTGAGTGACTTTGAGTTCTTGAGACTTCTTGATCTTGGTAACTTTATGGCTGTTAAAATGTATCCATTAATCTACTATTTGGATCCCAATACAAACCCATAGTATGGCCCTGACGTTGGTTTATTTCATCTAGGCATTGAAAGTCAGCTAGTGCAATCAATCTATATTGATAATATTTAGCCCCACTTGATCTGACACAAAACAATCATAATATTTTATGAGGTTATATTTATAATTCTCAGAATTGGATCGTACACCACTATATCATTCACCAATGGAATTTTCTCTCTCAATAAAATCCCAAAAGCAAACTACATCTTACTATGCTCCATATTATGGTTTTTAATCACAGGACTAATCCTTCCAACTCTATAGAGAACCATGTAATTGGGAATGATGTGCAAGAGTGCTAAAACCAAAAAGGTAGTGATTGAAACTAAACGAAACCAAACGAAATTGAGGTTTAATGGCTACAATTGATACATTTTAAGTGGGCTTAATGGTTAAGAGCATGTGTTTCGTCCTAAGAGGTCATATTTTTTGTTATCCATGATAACCATTAGGTTTTTCTTGAGTTAATTAGGATGACCAAGAAGAATTCTCAACTCCTATAGTTGAAGATCATTTTATGAATTCACCTTGGTATGCTGATATTATTTATGTTCCGCTTAATTTAAATACACCTCCTAGTTTGACCAAAACAAAGGCAAGATTCTTAAAGTTAAAAGTTGTAAACTATTGCATTATAGATAGATGTCTTTATTGGAAAAATGCAAGTGGTGTATTGCTTAAATGTTTGCCTGAGTTTGATGCAGAGAAGGTTAAATATCAGTTTCATGAAGGAGAGTGTGGAGGCCATTTGTACTGGAAGACAACAGCCAACAAAATTTTGAGGGTTGGTTTCTATTGGCCTACTCTTTTCCATGATGTGCATAAGATGATCATATCTTGCCATAAATGTCAACTTTTTGAAGGAAAAAGAAAACTGTTACCCCTACCTCTACATCCAATCACTGTTGAAGCCCCTTTTCAACAGTGGGGACTTGACTTCATAGGAGAAATCCATCCCCCATCTTTTGCTCAGCATAGATGGATTCTCACTGCCACAAACTATTTCACTAAGTGGATAGAAACCATACCTTGTAGGCAGGCCAATGATTCAGTTATCATAAAATTTATGGAGACTAATATTCTCTCCAGATTTGGTTGTCCTACCAAGATTATCACTGATAATGCAGCAGCATTTGGATCAAAGAAGATGGTTGAGTTCTGTCATAGATATCACATAACATTGGGGCATTCCATGGCCTATTACCCTTAAGGTAATGGACTTGCAGAATCCTCAAACAAAATCTTAGTGAATATAATCAAGAAACTGTTGGAAGACAACAAGAATTCTTGGCACACAAAGCTGGTTCATGCACTTTGGGCTGACAGATTGACTTTGAAGAAATCTATTGGTATGTCTCCTTTCCAGCTTGTGTATGGTACTGATGCAATTTTTCCAAACAGCCTTGGTGTACCAGTAATGAATTTGATTCAAGAGTTACAAACTGAAGAAAATGACATGATCAAAAGAATAAACCATACCATTCATCTTCAGCAAACCAGAGAGGAAGTTTATAACAAAGCATTGCAGAAACAGGACAGCATTAAAAAGATTTTTGACAGAAGAACAAAGGCCAGCAATTTCAAGATTGGGGACAAAGTTTTAAAATGGGATTCAAGAAGGGAAGACAAGGGCAAGCATGGAAAATTTGACAACTTATGGCTTGGCCCTTTCTCTATTCATTCAGCTGTTGGTAACAATGCATTTTTATTGCAGGAGTTGAATGGATCTGAATTGTTTGGGGGTCCTGTCAATAGGTTCTTTAAATTTGTGATTTCCAAAAATTTCACATGTATGAGGGTCCCTTAGTGATTTTGAAAGGTCATCGTTAGTGTTTATAGGAGTCATTGTCAAAGAAAAATCCAAAATTTTGTTATGCATGAGTTTATCTTGTCATTATGGTAAAATTTAAACTTTTACACACTTCCACAACAACTTCATTTTAAACAAGTCAAAATTTACCACGGAAGTTCTTGACACTTTCATAGAAAATTCACCCTTCCGAACACATGATTTTCTACGAAATTTGGTTTTTCTGCTAACGATAGATAAAAGGGTATATAGTGTAAAAAAAGGATTTGATCAGATTTTGTCAGATCAGATTGGCTCATGAGTGCTCCCTATTGTCATTTCCCATCATTTGTGAAATGCATGCATCCTATCGTTGCTTGATCATCATATTCCCTTTTCACTTTTCATTCTGATTTCTTGTCTCAAATACGCTCTTATCTCATCCTTGTGAGTTGCTTTGGTTGTCCTAGTATCGGTCTGGTAGCCTTAGAATCTATTTAGGTGCCTCATGGTAAATTCTATTAGTGTCAAATATTAGTGTGTTGTCCCTAAGAGTTTTTGTAGGAGTCAAGGAAGTGGTCGATCAATACATCTTGGAGCCATGGCATCACAAAAGAAGCAATTAAAGGAGGATATGTTGTTAGGTATGAGCCCATGGACATGAGGCTGCTAGAAGAAGACCCCACCTTCTCTCAAGTGTTTGTTTGTAATATTCCTAAATTAGCCCAAGCTAATAGGAATATTCAATTTTGCTTTGTTTTTCTTTTCTTTTCATGTTGATGAATAAAAATGCAAAGGAGAACATGTAAAACTCCTAGGGATATGAATAAATCAATGCCACATGTGAACAAAGACATATCTAGGCTATTTACATTAAAACACCCTTATGTGTGAAGGGGATTGAACTATTTGACTGGGTCAACATGACCAAATCACAGTGTTGTCTAGATTCATTGAACCTCTTAGATAAACAACGCAGATCAAGTTGGAGATTGTTCATGTGAACAGGGCTAATTCATTTGAGATGGTTTAGGGTTTGCAAGGACTCTATCTTATAAAAGGAAGAGAAGGACAACAAGAGAGGGTTGTTGACGACCATATGATTTCAGAAGATATTATCTGTTTAGACATTTCTTATTCTCTTGGCTGTTTAGCAGAGAAAAGTGTTGTTTAGCACTTGGGTTTTCCTGATCGGGAATCCCACCTCTTCCATTGAGTAGCTCTTAGAGGAACCTTGCATTTCTTTTCCACTATCAGGCTTTGGGCCAAGCTTCATCTTCCAACCATAATTCAGATCCTGTTGAGGGTTTGATTTTTTTTGTGAGCTGCAGCAAGTTGGAAACACTAGATCTGCTGAGATCTAGATTATACTAGTGCCTCTTCTCAGTGAGTGTGTCTTCTAACCTCCTGGAAGAGTGTATTAGCTGATTGGAGCTTCAGATCTACATCTTGGCATCAGGCCAAACATTCCATCAAGCCTACAACATAGTTTCTATCCCTAGACTGTGTTATTTGCAAGTGAGAAGTTGCAGGGTGTTTTGGCAACTATTTGGAGGAGAGATCTCTGGTGTCAAGGAGCCTTCCTTACACTATAGCGATCCATGGATTGGCCATCCAATCCATGTATGTTTCAGATCTGATTTGTTTATTGATATATATTCTTCATAATTTTTGAATCATTCTATAGATCTCCTGCAGTAGATCTCAGATCTACTCTTGTACATTCATTTTTTGCTGAAAACCCCAAGGGGATCTGAAAGAGGAGCCTTTCTAGTGTACAGATCTGATATGGATCTAACCTTTTGTACACATATCTAATCTAGATATAATATGTAATCACCGGCTGCTATATGCTTCAAAAAATAACGTTTTCATGGTTTTATAGTGAAATACAATTGTTGCAGCACCTCTTTTAGAGGGTTTTTCTCATAAAAGTCTTCATTATTACACTTATACTATATGAGAAACACTATGAATATTATTTAATTATGTTTATACCATATTTCATCTAGCACCTTCATAAAATCATGCTGCATAAGCTTCAGTAATTTCTGCATACCACAAGTCATGGGGATTGGGTGTTTTTAAGCCGTATCGGGAGTGGGAGATCTGTTTAACATAGCTAGACTCATTTTTTTCAGATAAAATTTTGTGTGTAAGTCCATCATGACCTAATATACGATATCCCACCATCACTTGCCCTTATTTTTACGCACATATTTGAAATTAAGCTTTTTAGGGAATAAATCATTGTTTTTCCCCATCTTTTGGATCATAGATCATAATATAAGTTGTTTTTGTACTTCCAAATGATGTATATGTGTCTATTGAACTTATTTTAAGCTTATTCATCATCACAAGACCGTTATACAGTTTATGTATAGCTAAATCCCTCTTTTGGGATATTACAGTGGTATCATAGCCTCTTTCTTGGCTCAGCCTGTGAGTCTCAGCCCAAGAAGATAGAAGAATATCAGAATGATGAAGAAGATGAGATTTCTCTAATAATTTTTTAGATCTTGAAAGGACCTCTCCAAGGAGGTTAAGAAGACAGAAGAAGGAGGAGAGGAAGGACCATGCACTTCCTAATCTCACAAAGCAGAAGACAAGGAGCATGAAGAAAACTCGGAATCTGAAGTTCTAAGTGCATATCTTGCTGAATACTGAGCTAAACCTAGAGCCTTCAAAGAGACTCTAGCTTTACCACAATTTATTCAGCTGAAGGAAGAGAGAAGACCCTACAATTATGGGATGATGAGAGGCAATAGATTTCTATTGTCCACTTTTGATGGATCACTCACATGTGCAGAAGAGGCTTGGGTGATGAAGCTAGAGGATTTCTTCCTGCTACATCCTGTAGTAGACATAAAGGCTATATAAATTGCAGCGCTACACCTTGAAGGTGAAGCAAACATTTGGTGGTTCAGCCATTTGAGCCATGCAAGGGTTTCTACTCTTGCTGAGTTTTCTCAAAGGATAATCAGGAGATTTGGAAAAAGGAGGGAGGAGCCCTCACCACCAGTTTAAGAGGCATGTACCAGTGCTGTTGTATCCATGGAGGAGCAACCTTCATCTTCGGCAGTTTGGGAATCCAACACATATGAAGAGGAAACTCTTGCAACCCTGCAAGGAGCTTCCAAATTTCACCAAGGTATGCTTAAATGTCCATCTCTTGTCATTTCAGCAAACATTATGGATGGGTCCACATCACTACATACTGTAGACTTAGAGCAGCAGAATTGCACTGTGTTATACAAGAGAAGTGATGAAGAAAAGAGGAATCATTCCTCATGGGAGCATTCACATGGCAGCTTCATTCATGAAGCAATGGAGGAAGAAATGGTAGATGGTAGACATCTTGAAGTGAGAAAACATTTCTCCTTTCTAGATGACACTTTCTCAGTGAGAACTCCCCAGCTCAAAGATAAACTTCTACCTGCAGCAGATCCAAGGCCTCTTTGGTTTTGGAAGGCCATGCATGAGGACGAAATTTGATGGAGAGATTTCATTGGAGGTGCACTTCAACACATCATGAAGTGCAAGGTTCTTCAATAGTTTGAGGAGGCTCTTTCTTTCTCACACTTGGATATTCATGGATTCAAGGAGGAACAGATAGATGATGGAGGACATCTTCGGATGGATAACATCTCTCATGTTTGTGTTGGACACTTCTTGAGCCATACACATCATGATGGGAGGTTTTTTCCTACAACCTATTTGGGTCCTTATGGGATCAAATTGATCCTTGAGGAGATTGCATTTCAACATCCCATGAAATGCAAGAGCAGAGATCTGATTTGGGAGAATGATAGCCTTTCTTGGGAGAGTGATAAGGAAGAACCAGATGGAAGGCATTCACATATGGATGGATGGGTGTGGATGATGAGCAAGGAGCTGGAAAGCTACTTGAAAATCTATGATACTAGGCAGCATGAGGCTTGGATGTGTTGGTTACTCTTGAAAGAGTTTGGTCATCATCCTCTTTCTAAGGGTATGTGGCAGGACACTTACATCATATGGCAGCAAGGAGTTTGGGTATATTGGAGTGATGTGATCTCTTTCATATATTTTACTATGTTGTTGCTCCATAATCTATATGATGATGGTGTGAGGAGGAAACTAGAGTTGTTGTTGCTTTGGTTGTTATTGAGAGAGTATGGACTAATATCATTCCATACTTTGCATGATGTTGCAAGAGTAGGAGATGGCACTATCATGGTTCCAAGGGGCTACTCTTTAGATTTGGAGGATGAGGAGGTACTTCCACTTTGGGAGGGATCTCTCACATACAACAACATTATGTTTGATGATGACTTTGACATAGGGGATGTCAAAAGGAGAAGCTATGAGATGACAGAAGCTTCAATGCAAGAGCTAATAAAGCTGTCACTTGGGAGCTTGGACTGTTTGATGGAGTGTTCCCAGGATCACTTCACATATGTTGCACTATGGAGGCATTTAGGAGAGGAGTATGATGGATTAGTGGATGGAGACATCTATTACATTGTTATGATCTTATTTGCTATGATTTTCCTAACTTGGATTTTCAAGCATAAGGAGAGAGATCCACATGCAGCATTGGTCAGCTTTATTCCCATGCATTCTAATGCATACCATTATTTACTGGATGAGTTCACTTGGGAGGGCATCCAACTGGATGTATATCAGCATATGGAGAGATGCATAGCCCGGAAGATGATGAAGAGGTTGGCACAACCACTTCCCAACTCATTTGAAGTGAGGGAGAACTTGCAATTGAGCCATTTCAGCTCAATGACCAAAGTACATGATGGAGGATGTATATTTTTTCTTTATGATTTGTACTCCTTTATATTTTTGAGCAGCATATTGTACCAAGGAGGGTATTTCCTTATTTTTTATTTTATTATGATGTACTTGAGGCCATTTGCAGCATTGATGTTGGCCATTTTATTTGTGGTTTGTGGGGGAATGCCCCATGATTTATGGTCTGCACCATTGGCACCAAATTTGACTTTCATGATCTCATCTTGTAAGATGAATGTGGCAGCAAAAAAGTGGTTGAAAAGACACTTGTTTCACTATGATATAAGGCAGGAAATGGATGCACTGCGCTAGTTCCACATATGGAACAATATTCCACCCCTGGTTGTCACATGGCAACTTGTTTTCATTTGTTCATGCTTCCATATACTGATGATGTTCTTATGATTATGGGAAGCTCTATTGGGGGAGTGGAAGAAGAGATGAAGGTGCCCATTGGGAGTATGATTCTCCATACTTCAAATGTTTCATGTTTCAGGAGAAACAATGGGCAGACCATGACTTCCATGCTACACCTCTTGTCTTCTTATGGGAGGAACCATCTGGAGATCTTGAGTTATTGGAGGAGGCACCTCATGGGTAATTTATTTGATGGAGTGACTTGGGTCATATTTGAGGACCGTTATATTTCAGCCCAAGGTCAGCATCAGCTCCACACATATCATAAGTGGAGAGAGAAGGAGAGTGGGATGGACCATTTGATCCCACAAATTCAGCCATGCAGCCCACCTTCTTTGCAAGAGCTTAAGGTGGAAGAGATGTTTCGTGAGTTACTATGTTGGAGGGTAACTCACGTTTTGTGGATGATAGCTTTGGGATGGAGCTTTCACATGGGGATGATGATTCCCAACATATTTCTGATTCCATGCCTCAAGAAGGCCTCTAGGTCACATATTTTTGTTTCCATGTATGTTCTACTTTTTCATGATGAGAGCCATTTGGGAATTTTACCAAAGGCATGCTTATACACATGGGAGGAACAACTTGAGAGCATATTGTTGAGAAGGCATCTTGTTCCTTGGAGGAACATATCATTTGAAGATGCTATAAGAAGAAGAGGAGAGGCTCTTCAGTTCTATCCTTACAGTTGCTTGAGGACAAGCAACATTTGGGAGGGGAGGACGTAATATTCAATTTTTATTTGTTTTTCTTTTCTTTTCATGTTGATGAATAAAAATGCAAAGGAGGACATGTAAAACTCCTAAAGCTATGAATAAATCAATGCCACATGTTCACAGTTTTTTCTATATTCATTGAACCTCCTAGATAAACATTGCAAATCAAGTTGGAGATTGTTCATGTGAACAGGGTTAATTCATTTGAGATGGTTTAGAGTTTGCAAGGACTCTATCTTATAAAATAAAGAGAAGGACAAAAAGAGAGGGTTTTTGACGACCATATGATTTCAGAAGATATTTTCTGTTTAGACATTTCTTATTCTCTTGGTTGTTTAGCAGAGAATAGTGATGTTTAGCACTTAGGTGTTCCTGATCAGGAATCCCACATCTTCCATTGAGTAGCTCTTGGAGGAGCCTTGCATTTATTGTCCACTATCAGGCTTTGGGCCAAGCTTAATCTTCCAACCACAATTCAGATCCTGTTGAGGGTTTGATTTTTTCTGCATACCACAAGTCATGGGGATTGGGTGTTTTTAAGCCGTATTGAGAGTGGGAGATATGTTTAACATAGCTAGAGTCATTTGTTTCAGCTAAAATTTTGTATGTAAGTCCCTCATGACCGAATATATGAGATCCCACCATCAATTGCCCTTATTTTGATGCACATCTTTGAAATTAAGCTTTTTAGGGCATAAATCATTGTGTTTCCCCATCTTTTGGATCATAGATCATAATATAAGTTGCTGATGTACTTCAAAATGATGTATATGTCTATATTGAAGTTATTTTAAGCTTATTCATCATCACAAGACCATTATATAGTTTATATATAGCTAAATCCCTCTTTTGGGATATTACATTGTTAGAGTGGGTTGCTTCTAATTCTATCAAAATTGCAGGGATATCGTGGGCAAGTCTCAAAGTAATTTGCCATGAATTTTACAGGAATAGGGTCAAAATTAGGCATGTTAAATTTTACTATGTCTCCTAACACAATTGTGCAAGCCACTGAGATCCCAAGATCTGGAGAGTCATGGTTCAAGGTAAAGAATTTTAAGTTGTAGAATTGTGATGAATTCTTGAATTAAGAACATAAGGGCATTGATATGTATTTAGGCATCCCTAGAAAATTCCTTAAGGATTATTTTTCCTGGTTTCTGATGGTGATTCATAAATATTTCACCTATGAGGGTAGATTCCATATGGTATATCAATACCACTTCAAATTGTTGCTACACTTTACACATAAGCAACCCTTGGATATGCCTTTTTATTTGTTTAGGAGCTTGGGTAAAATGCCAGATAAGGTTTAGGACAAACTTGAAACCAGTGCTATGTCAACCTTTCGTCACACTCTTATCAAGTTGCTGGTAGTTGAAGAATTAAATAAATTGAAAATATATTATCCCACATTCTATTTTTAAGTCGCTATGAAGTTGATGATGTCACTCCTAGAAAAATGCCAAGATCCAAATCTATTATTCTAGGGAAATACAAGAAATATGAATCAGAACCTATACTTTACCATGAGGCAGAGATGCAGCCTAAGGAGCTAGAGGTTGAAAAAGTGCAGAAGATTGTGGTACAAGAGAAGACTTCTACAAGAAGTCAAATAAAAACATATACAAGGACACACAGGCGGGTTACTAGAAGTCAAATTTAGGGAAGAGGCACGTTAGCATATATCTTTGAGGCTTTTGAAATTGAAGAAAGCCCCATTGTATAGCTTGTTGAAATCAAGGAGAAAGAGACTCAAAAGAAAAACAAAAGAACCAAGAAATTAGACTTTTCTCAAGATGACTCAGGGTTTATCTTAAAGCCTAGAAAACCATTCACAAGATCACAACAGTCAAAGTGAAAGATTCTTGAGCAACCATTAATGGATAATTTTCCATCAGAAAGGGAGATACCAAAATTACTGTAATATTCCAAAATAGGAAAAGCAGAAATGTAGCACATAAAATTGGAAATAGTAGTGACTATTATTAAATAAAGATATGAGACCAATATGTATCCATTATATTATGAATATTAGCAGCAAATCAGTACAAAATATTGATGCACAAATCATATGATATAAGAAAACAAGCCTCCAATAAACAAACACTCTCAAAAGTGAGGTGTTGTTGCTATACAAAATGTCGGAGAGTTGCTACAACACATTCACAGAGAACATAGATACATCATGGGAACATACATTAATATAAAATGACTGATATATGCCTCAAAAGATAATATACATGAAGATCAAGGCTCTATATCACCTTTTCATGACAACCCAAGAGGGTTTCCGGAATATACACCAAAATACAAATATGAACTGCAACCCTAGGGCTGAAGAGTCACTACAACTGAATAGATGGGAAGATATGGCTGATCTAATGTAGCATATAATGAAGCCTTCTCCCAATAGACTCTCCAAGTGAAAGGTTGATCCCTTCACTGGAAATCTATCTCCCCAAATGGTGTCCTGAAACCACCCCTGCAACTCCTCCCTATAATAACGTAGTCCAAGAATGAAACTATGTTGTAGGGGATAATAATAACTTGGCCTAGTGCCAAATGCTGCAATAATTTCCAAGGACCTTCTTTACTAGCCTCCCAATGGAAATAATGCTTCCTCCACTGAAGACAAGCTCAGAAATGGCCCAATCCAATCCTCCATTGCTGCACCCAGCCACATAGAACAACCCTAAGCAGAAACTGCTCTGTAGAATAAATTTGTAGCTTGGCCTGATGCTAGAATGTGGAAATGCAGCCCAATAACTTCTCTTGAGTGGGAACTCGAACTCCCTCAAGGATGAAGGTGGGATTCCCGCTCGGGAACACCCTTGTGATAAACAGCACTGCAGTCTCCGCTAAACAGCTGAAGAGAGAAACAAGTCATACAAACCATATACAAAATAATACTCGATCATCCCTTCCATGGATTCCATCCCCTTATATATATTCTTGGTGAGATTCCTCACCTTGGGCCCCACTCATTAAATTGACTACTTCCATGCTAGGAATCTCCCTCCAAAAATGTGTTACCCCTCAATGAATGTCCACTCCCTCCATACCAGCATTTTTGATTTGGTCAAAGTTGACCCAGTCCACATTCTCCATCCCCTCTTCACACATAAGGGTGCTTAATCCAGCTACTTAGATGACCCCCATTCATATTAGAGTGATTTTATTCCTACTAAGGATATTTATGGGTCTCCCTACCCTCTTATTCTTCTAACTAAGAAGAAAAAAAAAAATTTAATATTCCAACTAGCTGAAAGCTAATTGGGAATATTACAGTCCTCCCCTCCCAAATGTTGCTTGTCCTCAAGAAACTGTAAAGGTGAGTGCTACAACTCTTCTCCTCCTTCCCTTGTGACACCTCCAAGTGATAAGTTCTCCTCATGAACCAAGTGTCCCCTAATCAATCCATCCATGAAATTCTCCCCCCAAGTACTCATGAGATGCAAATGGTTCATCTCATGAGGAAACAAAAGTTCTAATGTAGAAATCATGGGTTTCCCAATGTTCTCCCTAAATAACGAAGCATGAGAAATTTGGAGAATCTCACTCCCAATGGGCACATCCAATCCATGTTTCATCCCTCTAATCATGCCCACAACAATGATAAGAACATCATCAATATATGGGATCACAATCAAAGACACACAAGCTTCCATATGAAATACCAGAGGAGGATCATATTCCCACATGTGGAACCAGCGCAGTATATCTCCTGACTGCCTCAAAATATGATATAATAAGTGGTTTACCCACCACTTTTTGGTTTCCACCGTCTTCTCACATGCTTGCAGAAGGTGAATGATGTTTGGTGCCAATGGAGTACACCTTGAATAATATATCATCTCCACAAAATCTTCTATGGAGTGGCCATGCTCATCACTGCTTATGGCCCCAAGTATACCATGAAGTCTACAAGAAAGGGTGCCCCCTATTGGAGCATTGTCCTGCACATGGATAGTAAGGAAATACAAATACATAGTAAGTAAATCATGATGCACAGAAATACAATCCTTACCATGTACTTTGATCAAGCTAGTGAAGTGGCTCATAGGGCCTCCTCTCACTCCCAATGAGAAAGGAAGTGGTTGTGATAACTCCACCAAAGATTTATATCTCTCCTCCATCTCCAAACAATCCATGCATCTCCTAACATGTTGATGTATCTCCTCTCTGAAGCCTTCCCAAGTGAATCCCTCCATGATAGTATGATATGCTCTCATGGAATAAGTGTGACTGAAGAGAAAATCCTCCTATGCAAAATGTAGTGGCTTCTCCTTGAGCTTAGATGCTCTATTCAAGAAGATCCTACTCTGATAGTAGATGATGCCATCTCTCACTAAATATCTCTCATATGATAATTGGACATCAAGTATCCTACATGTAAATAGATCCTTGGAGTATTCCACCAACAGCTGGGATCTCCAATAACGATCTATACTCCATAATGATAGCGCTACTGATCTATCATGTAAAACCCCTATCATGTTGCTACCCTCTTCTTTGACATTTACCTGCTCATGCTCAAGTAAGGGTTGAATTTTTTGGAGGTTAGCCTTCCATGGGAGGCTATCACCCATCCAAAACTTCCATATTTTGGCCAATGTATGCATGATTGGCCACCAACCTCTACCATATGTGTAAGACTCCTCTCTATGGGGAAGTATCTTCTGATTCTCCAAAACCATGGATTGGTCTCCTTGCACCATGATGGTGCCATCCTCCATCCCTGAAACATCTTCTCCCAGTGCAAGATTCTTGGTGAGAGTGGGTAATACTGATATTGGGAGAATGTATCCCTCCTCCTTGAACCTACCCAAGACTCTTTGCATTGTACCAAGCCCTCCCAAGGTTCTCACCCCTCCTAGATCTATGAGTGGTGCAACCTATTGTGAGACATCTCTCCTCAACTCCTGATATGGTGGCCTCCCAGGTGGAATGCCTCCATGTAATGAGACATCAATGTCTAGAGTAGACTGTATATGTGATTGGAATAATTTTTCCCTGCTCTCACTGCGCAAATCAACCTGCCTCTTTTGTGCATCAACCTCCTTAAATGGATAGGGGTGTGTGCTCCTAATCACCTGATGCTGGCCATCCCTTCCATCTTCTCCCATCTGCAAGGTTTCACAATCTAAGGTGTCTTCCCCAAATGTAATCAACTGTTGCACACACAAAATCACATTGGTGTTAGGGGTCTTGATCACAAAGGAAAGATCTATCATGGTACAGGTCCTCAAAACTATAGCAAATTCTGGGACACACTTCCTCCATTGCTCAGTCTCACTACCCATCAATGTTGGCACATGCCGCTCCTGGATTGTACTCTGGTCTCCACATGTTAGATCCTTTGGAACTCCTTGCAAATATACAAGGGCTCCTCTGATTGGATAAACTGCTCCATTTTCATCTTTAGGTGGTAATAGATTTCCCCCTGGTGTGACAGCGTTGTTACCTCTTTCCTTCTCTTCCCCTTCATCATTATTGGAGGATATCTCATCATCATTAAGAGGCACTTTTTCTTGATCCTCTTTTGAAAAAGGAATCTCCATGTCTTCCTTGTGAGAATAGAGCTCTTCCTGAAGTGGTGATCTTGCCTTTGGCAAGGTATTCTGTAAGTTTCTAACCCCCTCAATAGCATTCTGGAATGGAGTTGGGTTTATGGATCCTTCCAACTCATGCAAAGGTTTTGACTGTTTGGGCTTGGCTAGCTCAACCAAGGATGTTTCAGAATGTTTTAGATCAAACCTTTTGACTGACCTCCTAGTGAACCCTACATAAGTAGATACATTTTTATGACTCAACGAAGAAGAACTATAAAACTACCAATCATGAGCCTTAACTTCAAGATGTTGCACTAATACTTTAATGGCTTCCTTTTCTGAAACTTGGTGCTGCTATAAATAGGTCTATAGCTCCTTCACCCAAGCCTTAGTTGTGCACTTAGGTGATCCATCAAAATTTGGCAGAAAGAATCTACCCAAAGCATGTTGCTTTCTCCTCTTGCTTTTATTGTGATTGCTAGGCCTTCTATTCTCCTTGATTTGGAAAAACCCTTGGAAGTTTAGATGCTCCTTGAACCTTTGCGATTGGGATTCATATTCTTGCATATAGTCACCAAGAGTCTCCTCTTTTAGTGTATCTCCTTCCTCCATCTCTATTGATATGAATGTAGGCATGGTATAGCATTGTGGATCTGATTGTGTGGCTGAATTATCCCACCGATAATATGAAGAACTGGAGCTTTCTTCATGTGCAAACATTTTAGGGGAATATTTATGTCTTTCCCTCCTCATTTCCTTGATTTCTCTGTTAATATCATGCATAGTTTGGAGAAGAAGTTTTGAAAACTCCTCTCCTTTCATTTCTCCTGATATTAGAGTTTTTCCTTTGTATATTATGTAAACCTTCTAATTTCTGTCAGAAGCTTCTTCTTTTTCTGATAATATAGATGTAATGCTTCACAAGCTGAGCCAAGATTATAGTATGATACCACTATAATATTCCAAACTAGGAAAAGAAGCAATATAGCACATAAAAATGGAAATAGCAGTGACTAATATTACATCAAGATATGAAACCGATATGGACCCATTAAATTATGAATATCAACAGAAAATTAGTACAAAATATTGAGGCACAAATCATATGATATAAGAAAACAAGCTTCCAATAAACAAACACTCTCAAAAGTGAGGTGTTGCTGCTATAAAAAATGTCGAAGATCTACTACAGCGCAGTCATAGAGAATATATCTACAACATGGGAACATAAAATGATAGAAAATGACTAATATATTCCTCAAAATATAATATACATGAAGATCAAGGCTCTATATCACCTTTCCTTGACAACCCAAGAGGGTTTCCGGAAAATACAACAAAATACAAATATGAACAACAGCCCTAGGGATGAAGATTCACTGCAACTGAATATCTAGGAAGATATGGTTGATCTGATGTAGCATAGAATGAATTATTCTCCCAATAGACTCTCCAAGTGAAAGGTTGGTCCCTTCACTGGAAATCTATCTCCCCAAATGGTGCCCTGAAACCACCCCTACAAATCCTCCCTATAATAATGCAATCCAAGACTGAAACTATGTTGTATGGGATAATAATAGCTTGGCCTAGTGCCAAATGATGCAATAATTCCCAAGGACCTTCTTTACTAGCCTCCCAATGGAAATAATTCTTCCTCCACTAAAGACAAGCTCAGAAATGGCCCAATCCAATCCTCCACTGTTGTACCCTACAACACAGCACAACCCTAAGAAGAAAGTGCGTTGTAGAAGAAATTAGCTTGGCCTGATGCCGAAATGTGGAAATGTAGCCCAATAAATTCTCTTGAGTGGGTACTCGAATTCCCTCGAGGATGAAGGTCCGATTCCCACTCAAGAACACCCTTGTGCTAAACAGCACTACAGTCTCCGCTAAATAGATGAAGAGAGCAACAAGTCATACAGACCATAAACAAAATAATACTCAATCATCCCTTCCATGGATACCATCCCCTTCCTTATATTCTTGGTGAGCTTCGTCACCTTGGGCCCCACTCATTAAAGCCACTACTTCCATGTAAGGAATCTCCCTCCAAAACGGCGTTGTCCCTCAATGAATTTCCACTCCCTCCATACCAACGTTGTTGATTTGGTCAAAGTTGACCCAGTCCACATAAGGGCGCTTAATCCAGCTACTTAGATGAACCCCATTCATATTAGGAGTGATTTTATTCCTACTAAGGAGATTTATGGGTCTCCCTACCCTCTTATTCTTCTAACTAAGAATAAAAAACGAAATTTAATATTCCAACTAGCTAAAAGCTAATTGGGAATATTACAATTACCTCTAGCCCAAGTGGAACCTGTGAAAAAAAGGAAACTTAAATAGCATGTTCAAGAGAAAGGTGAAGTGGATATGTTTCAAGAACAACTAAGAGATGCTCGAAATTAGGTAATAGAATCAAAATTGTTTTTTGAGGAATTAAAGAAAGAAATTTCTAAGCAATTGGATTTTTACAATGAACTGGAAAATAAATCAGGAAAGTTTCTAAATAGGAAATTCCCTCTACATAGGATGATGAAGAATTTGTGCAAAAGAAATAGGTGGTTGCAGGAAGAGAGGAGAAGGTTGTGGGATCAAGCCAAAGACCTAGAAGCACAAATGGAGATGATACAAGCTGAACTTTTGAAGAGGGGCCTAAAATTCATTACTATTACTGATGTTGCTCCATAAATATGGTAAGATGACACATTTTTTTCTATATTATGGCTTATTCTGTTATACAGGCATGTATAGGCTCTTGTAAATGTTTTGGAGGTGATAGAAGGAATAAAGTGCAAAATCTCAGGAAAATAGGTACTTTCATAGCAACTCCCAGGCTTAAAGATAGAAACTTGCTACGAAAGTGTTGTAGCTTTCCATGAAGATAAACATCTGCCAAAATTTCAGAAACAAGAAGACTCAATGCATGTGTTTGACTCATTAACCTCAAGGAAGACCTTGGAATAGTAAAAAAAGTTAAAAATTATTGAAATGGTTGATTTTGGCATTTGCTAAGAAAGTTCGCTACCAAAGTGCCTGTACTCTATTTTTTTCCAGTGTTAGGAGTTTTTAATGATTTTTTGGCAATCATTACAGTGAAGAAGGGGATAAATCACAGGATAAGAGCATGAATATTATTATGTCACTTGTTTAAAAGGACAACTCAGCATTCAAGCTCCATGTGGCTAACAACTTGTCAAGTTAACAAATGATGACATCTCAGCAATACAGCTCTCCATCTCAACTCAAGCTCACAAAGTCTTAACTCTAGTGCATCAAATAGCCAACACCTCAGCAGTTAGTTTTGTTCGATAAATATGACAAGCATAGTTTGTTCGATTTTTGTTGGAGTTATTTAATGGTCATAGATTCCTATTTGAATACAAACTCTATCAAAACAGAAAATGTCCCTATTAATTCTCCATGTGATGTAATCCTACTAGAATTAGGTCTCTAGGTCAAGGAATCAAAGTCTAGCTGAGGTGGAAGAATGTTGTAAATGGACCTCACTCTATAAATGAGGGAATTTTTCAGTTTGAAATGGTTGATGAATGTTATGAGGAAGCTATTATGTAATTTTTATTTATAAAGCTAATACACAGTTTACAACAGTTATCTTCAAAACCTGAGTTTCTTCTTGTCTTATATATTTTTTTCTCTTCAGTTTGTATATTGTCATCAGTTTCATGGTATTATGATTACTTGGAATTCAACTTTATGCTCCAATTTCCTTCATATGCTATTTTTTGTTGTAAAATTTATGTTTTAATCCAATTTTCCTCAGCGTCCATGGATGCAATTTGCTAGTAATTGAATTTATTTAGCTGACTCCATGCCCAATGGTATCCATCATACACACTTCCACATGAAAAAATCACATAAAACATAAAAATATTTAGCCATCTTCATATAGATCTTATATTGAGTAATCCATTGTTTTTCTTTGAGAGAGGCCTCTCTGATTGGAAGGGCTAAATTCTAGTCCAAATTGGTTTGAAATAGTTGTGCTAGGTTGATAGTTGAACAGCCGAACTTACTCCAGTCTGGTGCTAACAAGTTCAAACCTAGAGGGGATAGAGTATGTATGCTTTGCTAGGCTTAACATTCGAATTAGGTGGGTCCCTTGTCCCACAAACAAGGGTTCTCATACACCAATTTGGTGTATAGCTTGGCCGCGACCTTAAAATTGGATAATAATAATAATAATGGTTATTCTTTGGTTTAAAACTGAAAACCTATTCAAATACTTTTCATATCATCCATAAAATGGTGTATAAAATGAAATATACCTATCAGTATATATCAAATGAATAATAGAAATCATTTCAATAAAAAATGGTACCATTGTACAAAGTGAACAAATAGTTTCATAACAGAAGAAAATGCTAATATTATTATCGAAAAATAACAACACACTAATATAAAAAAAAAATATTATGGTAAATAAAGCAACAAGTTTTTTTTAGCATAATGACAACCTAAATGAAGGTAGGGAATCTTCCAAGGTTGTAAAAAAAAAATACATAATAGTGACATTTTATTGGAATATTTTTTTAACATTAGTGAGATAATTTTTTAACATTATGAGGAGATTTTGTGAAAAAGACATAGCAACTATTCATTCAAAATAGTTAAACTATGAAAAAATAAATAATTTTCAAAGAATCATTGTAATTATGCATAATAAAATAAAATCATATTTTAGAAGAATGTTAATTTTTAAAATATCATAAATTTTTGTGCAATAAAAAAATAAATATGTACTAAAGTTAAATATAATTTAATTATAATTAAAAATTCATTCATTTTTATAAAATAAGAATATGAACATATTATTTATCAATTAATTAAAATATGTGAAAATTTTTATATTTGAGTTTCAATAAAAAAAAACCTTAATTATAATTAAAACCATTCATTTTCATAAAATAAAAATATGAAAACATTGTTTATCAATTAAAATATGTGAAAAATATTATATTAGATTTTCAAGGGAAAAAAATAACCTTCTAAATTTTTTTGCATTTAGAAGAATAAATATTATTTTTACTTAAAAATATAATATCACATCACAACATTGAAGTTTAGCTTTTTTTTAATATTTTCATTACAATTTTTTTTCCCTTTTTCCTTTCCAAACCTTTTGAAAAAAATAAATAAAATAATTTAAAATATTAACATAGTAATTATAATAATAAATAAAATTATTAAAATTATAATTATGATAAATATAAATATTAAAATAATAATAATAATGGTGAAATTTTGTGTTAAACCATATTTTTTCCCATCACAACAAAATGTTAAGGAAAAAAAAAACCCTTTTAAAAATATAATGTTTAAGGAATAGCTTGCCACATGCTAATTATATTTATCATGAATGCTTTCATAGTTAATGTTAGAATATTTATTTAAGTGGTTTTTAAGAAAATAAAATTTTAGTTTAGGATAAATGATTTATTAAGATTTTTTTAGGGTTGTTATGTTAAAATTGAGTCAATAAGAGTTAAAGCTATTAGGTTCAGGGTGTTAGTTTTTAATATATGGTTTTGGTGTGTGTGACGAAGCTTTTAAAAGGTTTGGGGATCTCCATTATAATATGTTTGAGTTGAGTTGAGGGTTTATTTGGTCAAGCGAGGATGTTGGTTGGCTTGATTTCTTTGAAGTCAAGACATGTTTTCTTTTAAATCAATGAATGATTGCATTTAAGCCATAAGATAATAATAGATCTATTAGCTAGTTTTTTTGGGTTTTGGGATTCGAAGATAAAAACTTTTGTGTTTTATCTTTTGTTATTGCTATGATTATTTTTTCTTGTAATGTCTCTATTAGTAACAATAGTATTAGAACTAAGCGAACATAGCTTGTAGAAGGACGTTGAAGCTGACATAGACAAGCTCATTTAAGCATTGACTAATATGCATGGAGATTGGCTCAAAGGAGATAGAGGTATAGAAATCTGAGATGTAGCCATTGAAGTGATATTTGGCAAGGAGAGCACTTAGTGTGTGCAAGTGTGCAGAAGAAAGAGAATGGTGGCATAACTGCTAGATAGTAATAACCAAAGGAAAAAAAAATATTTGGAGATGAAATTTGTAATTTACACCTATATGGGCATACGATTATAAGGCTTTGTTAGGCATGTGTACCTCTGTCACTAAAGTATTGGAGTAAGTCTAGGTGATCAGGGAGGAGAGCATGTGGATTTCTCAGTCAAGATTAAAGGGCTAATGTAAGGGAAACTTGACCCAGTGAAAGGTGTTAAGGTTTTTCATTACGCCAAAATCTGCAGGCATTAGTAAAGTTCCAAACCATTATCATTACCACTTGAGTGGTCTTGGGGTGGATCCCGGAGTGTCATTTAGTCCACGTGATCGATTCCCAATGAGGTGAGTGTGAAAATATGACACCTCCCTCAAATGCAAATCAGAGAATCGAACCTAGGTCAAGGCTCTGATACCATGTTGAGGTTTTTTGTTACACCAAAACCTGCAGGCATTAGTAAAATTCCAAACCATTATCATTACCCCTTGAGTGGTCACAAGGTGGATCTCAGAGTGGCAGTTAGTCCACATGATCGATTCCCAATGAGGTGAGTGTGGAAATCCAACAAAAGGGTCAAATTTGTTAGGTCCACAATGGTGGTTTTTGGTATATGGTATTGGTGGGCCACAACATTAGAGCCCATGGATTACATGTGATGAAGCCTTTAAAAGTCTTCGGGATTCTCCATTGTAATGTGCTTGAGTTGAGTGGAGGGCTCACTTGGATGGACCAGCATGTTGATTAGCTTGGATGCTTTTAAATCAAGGTATGGTTGTGTTTAAGTCATAAGATAATTATAGATTTACTAGCTAGTTTTTCCCAATTTTGGATTTTCCAAAATAAAGTCATGTATTTTATGTGTTGTTCTTGGTATGATTATTTTCTCTCACATTATATTTATTTTTAACCAGGAAAAATAAAATTCCAATTCGAAGCAAATAAATTGAAAATTAAAATGTATAATAAATTAAATTATTATTTTATCACCTTTTAGTAAAATAACTTCTTTTTTTAAAACATAATTTTAAAAAATAGTTTAAAATTTCTACTTTTTCAATCTCATTTAAAAAAAAAAAAACTAGCAATTTTCCCTGAAGGTGCAAAAGATACAGCGAAGGAATAGAACATGCCTATTATGTTACTGCAAAAATTTTGGAGCAAAGGAAAGGTAACAACCTAAAGGGTGGAGGATGGAGGGGAGGAATTGTGTTCAGGATTGCAACAATCTTACACTTGTGTCAATGCATGTACAGATGTTTCTTGATCCACCGTACCTAGCTAAATCATTTTTTCCCAATCATATCACTATGTCAAAATCTTATATACATATTATATCCAAGATATAACATGCATGGTAATGAACATGAAATAATTTTTATATTAAAATGTAGGCAGATTTTGTTTGTTAGTGATTAGAGTTTATTAAGAGATTTTCTCATCATTATTCTCTTGTCTTAAAAACTTTTGGATCTCATGGAAATTATTTAAATGGGTTGCAAATTAGCTTTGTATGTAATATACAAATAGTTTTTTTTGCATCATGAATAATCTTATTTCTAAATTGGTAACAAAGTTGATATTGGCTTGACTCACTCACGGGAGTCACGGGAAAGCCAAGAGGATGTGAGAGTATATTTATTTTAATCATGATGTAAATATATTAGCATAGAGTTAGCATGGAGTGTGATATTTGTGTGTGGGCTATTATTTGTTCATGTGTGTGATATTTGTGTGTGGGCATATGATTATAAGGCTTTGTTAGGCATGTGTACCTCTGTCACTAAAGTCTTGGAGTAAGTCTAGGTGATCAGGGAGGAGAGCATGTGGATTTCTCAGTCAATATTAAAGGGGGTAATGGAAGGGAAACTTGACCCAATGAAAGATGTATAGAGTTAGCATGGAGTGTGATATTTGTGTGTGGGCGATTATTTGTTCATGTATAGATCTGGAGTCCATATCTGTTGTTTTTGGATATTTTTGTCTCTTTTTGCTGAAAATCTAAGCCACTTCGATTGCTTTTTTATATCTCGTGATTTTCCTCCACACGGATCCTCGATCCCCTTATGTCGCCTGAGGGCTCTCCGGAATAAGCCAAAAATAAGCAACAATTGCTACCTGTGTTGCTCCTGCCTCATCGTGTTGTTCCTAATCCTGGCTTGTGACATCTTCGGTCTGGTATAGTGGGTAATTTACATGCCCAAGCTGCGTGGAAAGGGAATCGATCTTGTTACCAACAATCCCTTCTCCTACTTGACGGTCGAGACATTGGCTCTGTGCCAGGTAGCCCACTCTGCAAAAGATGCTCTTGGATGCTTCAAGGAAGAGATGCTCCATCTCTTGACTAAGAAAAGCATTGACTGGAAAAAGGAGAAGTTTAAAAACATTGGTATATCTCATTAATTCTTAATATGCAAACTATAAAATGTTTATTGAAGTATTTGTAAATTTATTCAAATTTATAATGATTTTATCTATGTAATGTTGGCTATTTTTAAGGTAAACTAATTTCATATTATTTAATTCTCTGTGTTTTTCTGGTATTATTCTTAGACATGAGAATAATGTAGTCTCAGCAACATAACATACCAAAAAAAATTAGATATCCAATTTAAATTTAATATTAAATGGATTCTTAAATATATGAAACATAAATATTTTAACATATTGAAATTTTCAATATAAATTTTAATTGTTAATTTAATATATTAACATAACTTTAAAAGTTTTCAAGTCAACGTTTTCATTTTCATATATTTAAAATTTTATGAAATTTTTGTGAAATGACTTTTGTCAAACATTTGTGAACTTCGTGCCAACAAAAAATTTGCAAAAAACAAATTTGTTTTTAATAGTATTTTTTTAATAACAATTTAGTTTTAAAAATTTATAAATGAAATATTAAATTATATGAAATAGTATATGAGTTTATATATAGAATTTAAATTATAAAATAAATAAAAATATATGATATGATTTTAATTTTATATTTTTAAATAATAATATATAATATTGGTTTTATGAAAATAATATTTTTATTCAAATTAGTTTTTGAGTCTTTCATCTAATTTAATTTAATTGGTAATAGTGAGTTTAATTGGTAACAATTTTGTAAGTTTAGTTGATAATAGTTAAGTTATGGATTATTATACTAATTATGAAATGATAATAGTAAATTTAATTGATAATGGTTTTAGAAATTTAATTAATATTAATTTTGATATGAATTATCATGTAATCTGGTAATCGCGAGTTTAATTAGCAATGGCTTTGTTAGCTTAATTGATAATAGTTTTGTTATGAATTACTATATTAACTATGAAATAATGTTAGTTTAATTGATAATGGTTTTATAATTTTAATAATTTTAATTTTGATATAAATTATTATGTAAATTATGAGATTATAAATTTAAATTGAATGCATGGCAAGTCCATATTAAACCAACTCACTTACTCATTTATTAATAATAGTTTATTACCCATTCTTACATAGGAAAAAAATTTCTTAAATTTTACTTTTAATTGATTAAAAACTCATCTAAAATCCAGAAAAGTATTTATAATATTCTAATATCTTACAAAAAAACATAATAACTAATTTATAAAAACCCTTTTCCTACTTGAATACTTTGAAACTATGGTCAATGTAACTCTTCTAACGAAATTTTTTTGAGGTCCACTACAGTCCCATAGCCAGAGGCACGGGACTGCGGCAAAACTTGTAGTCCTCAGAGATATCTTTCCAATGAGGCATCATACACGCCAAAAAGAGATAATATGACCAATTTACGACCCCGGAAAGTTGGCTTCCCAACTAACCCCAAAAGGGCCCATAAACTCTTGGTGTTACATCTCCTCGAGTTAGGGTTTTGGTTGGTTAGGGCTTTCTCTTATTGTTCAATAATAAAAACTCCCTTGAGCCTCATTGTGACATAGTTCATAGGTATGTATCAGCCACATCTCTTCTCATAGATAAGCTACCATCACCAAAGCTAGTTCCTTTCAATTCTATCTATAATAATTTTTAGTATGTTATATTAATGAAATGAAATGGTATTTGTTGTGCATATCTATATTTGTGATTATATCTTTATTTAGTTTCGTTCCTTATTAAATTTGAATCATTTGATCTCTCTCGATCCTTGATAGATCTAGGGTTAATATGGATCTAGGTTGGTTTTAGTCGTGTGTGGTCATACAAAATTTGTTGAACACATAATTATTTGTGTGTATGTTTGGATGGTGAGATAGAGAGATAAATAAGGAGAGACAATGGGAGATGTAAATATAGATGGAGGGGGAAAATATGTTCTTACACTGAATTCAATGCACACTATTAATCTAATTACTTTTAAATTAATGTACATCATACATCTAGTTGCATCAAATCAGAACTCAACATCTACACTGAAATCAATGCATTTAGTTCAAACAATCAAATAGGATTAGAAATCAACATCTACACTAAAATCAATGCATGTAGGGCAAACAATCAAATAGGATTAAAAATCAACATGTACACTAAAATCAATGCATCTACTGCAAGTAATCAAATAGTATTAGAAATCAATATCTACACTGGAACCAATGCATATTGTGTAAAATATCAAATAGGAGTAGAAATCAACATCTACACTGAAATAAATGCATCTAGCATAAGGTATTAAATAGGATTAGAAATCGAAATCTACCCTGAAATCAATGCATCTAGTGCAAGTGATCATATAGGATTAGAAATCAATATCTACACTGAAACCAATGCATCCAGTGCAAGAAAGCAAAGACGAGTAGAAATCAACATCTACACTGAAATCAATGCATCTAGTGCAAGCGATCAAATACGATTAGAAGTCAATATCAACACTGAAACCAATGCATCTAATGCAAGCAATCAAATAGGAGTAGAAATCAACATCTACATTAAAATAAATGAATCTAGTGTAAGGCATTAAATAGGATTAGAAATTAATGTCTACACTAAAATCAATGCATGTATTGCAAGCGATGAAATAGGATTAGAAATCAATAAATACAACGAAATCAATACATCTATTTTAGTGAAAAACCAAAATATTCATGACTTTATAGATCTAACTTTTATGTTTGTATTTGTCTTTGTGTGTCTCTTCCTTCTTCCCTCTCTCTCTCTACCTTCTATTTTTTTTCTATCTCCCCCCCACTATCCTTCTCTCTCTCCCCCTCCCCTCTCCTTGGTCTCTCTCTCTCTCCACCTCTCCCTCCTTTTCTCTATCTTTATCTTATTCTCTCTCCCACCTACCATCTATATCTATACCTCCATCCATCTCTCCTTATTTCTCTCTCTCTCTCTCTCTCTCTCTCTCACCCCATCCATTTATATCTCTATCTCCCACTCTCTCTCTCTCTCTCTCTCTCTCTCTCTCTCTCTCTCACACCCCATCCATTTATATCTCTATCTCCCACTCTCTCTCTCTCTCTCTCTCATCATCTCTCTATCTCTCCCTATCCACCTTTATCTCTCTATGTCTTTATTCCCCTTCCAACTCCATTTCTCTCCCCCCCTCTCTCTATCCTCTCTATCCCTTTCTCTCCCCCCATCACACTCTCTCTATGTCTCTCCACCCTCCAACTATGTCACTATCTCCGTATCTCTCTCTCCTTCTCGCTCTCCCCCTCCATATCTATGTCTCCATGTCTCTCTCTTCTCCATATTTCCATATCTCTATCCTCTCCTTTTCTCTCCATGCCCTCGTCTCATATCTCCCTCATTCCATATTCATCTCTCTCTTATCACTCCCTCTCTCTATCCACCTGTATCTCTCAATGTCTTTGTTCTTCCAATAATTTATTATCAAATTATACTCAAACTCATAAAAAATGTTTAAAAAAACAAAAACATGCAACCCAAACTATTTTACTCGAACTCATTAAAAAAATGTTTTAAAAAACAAAAACATGCAACCCAAACTTTTACCTATGAATAACTATTAGAATCAATATTGAAGATATACAATAATACACCTATTAAACAAAACTTGTGTGACTTTTGTCAATGTAGTAGGATAAGGATTCTTTTGAAAATTGTCTATATATAGATACTAAATGGAATGGCACCACATTAATATTTATCTCGAATTTAAGAACATAAATTAATATTTATCTCTATAGAAAAACAACAATGTGTGAAGTTAATAATATCCATGGTAAATATTCATAGTTCAAAATCTTGTTATATTGTAAATATTAATTTTTTATTGGCTACTTAATTAAATTTAAAAATGGTTATGCTATAATTGTTTTAATTTATATGGTAAAATGGATGTTAATTTATAAGTACTATTTATATGTTATATATTTTAATGTGATATGTATAATATACTTTATTTTATCTAAAAAAATTGTTGGTAATTTTAGTAATAAAAAACCAAGTTACAATATTAAAAAAAAAAAAAAAAATTGAATTTAAAAAATATCTCACATCTCACATATAAAATCAAACACTGACCCCTCTAATTCTCACACTCACCTAATGCTCTCCCATCTAATGCTTCTCTCTCCCATCTAACTCTCACCTAACACTCACCCATCTAATGCTTCTCTCTCCCATCTAACACTCACCCATACAACGCTCCACTCACGTGACGCTCACCCATCTAACACCCATATAATGCTCCACTCACCTAAATCTCACCCATCTAACACTCACCTAATTCTCACCCATCTAACATTCACCCATCTAACAATCACCTCACCTTACCGTCACCTAAACTAGGTTGTACAGCCATCTAACACTCAACCATGTAATGCTCACCTCACCTTTGGTCACCTAAACTGGGTTATTAATTTTAATAAATTTAAAAAATTATCGGTGTGCCACGTGCCTCCTCACCCACCAATTTCCTAGGGATTTGAGATTATTCCAATTCTAATATTTTCCTCGTTATTATTTATAATATTAATTTATATATGAGAAAAATATATTTAGCAAAATAGCCCATTACTTTTAATAAATTTAAAAAATTATATTTGTGCCACATGGCTCCCCACCCACCAATTTCTTAGGGATTTGAGATTATTCCAATTCTAATAAGTTCTTCCATGTGAGATTATTCCAATTCTATTATGTTTCTAATTATTATTTATAACATTCATTTATATATAAGCAAATTTTATTTAGCAAAATGGTCCATTATTTTTAATAAATTTAAAAAATTAGATTTGTGCCACGTGGCTCCCACCCACCAATTTCCTAGGGATTTGAGATTATTCCAATTGTAATAATTTCCTCCATGTTGAGAGTATTACAATTTTAATAATTTTCTCATTATTATTTATAAAATTCATTTATATATATTTCAAATTTTATTTATCAAAATATTCCATTATTTTTAATAAATTTAAAAAATTATATTCGTTCAAAGTGACTCCCCACCCACCAATTTCCTAGGGATTTGAGATTTTTCTAATTCTAATAAGTTCATCCATGATAACTTCCTCATTATTATTTATAACATTCATTTTTATATAAGAAAATATATAACAAGTTATTTCCCTAAGTCTTTGTTACTATGAATTCTAATCGCAAGGGTACGAAAAAAACTCACTTTAGCTGTGCATAACAAATAGCCCTAACATCAAAGATGGCTGCCAATTTCTTTACATCTGTAGTTAGTTGACCAAGATAAATGCTACAAAATCCAGATCTATGCAGTAGAAGACATTAAACAGCAAATAAAAGCAAGACTTGCTCCATGCATCCAATAGACAAGACAAGAATATTTTTAAAGAATGTTTGTATTTATGACACCTCGGAAGGGAACATAGAAAGATGTTACCAGTCCCCCTCAATGGGATGGGTTATTGTATGTGTTACGTAGGACTCTCTACGGACAGAGACAATCCCTCTAGCCCTAGGGTGGGTCTAGAAACAAAAATTTTGCTTCCTAGTTAATGAATGAATGAAAGAAACAGTATATCGACCTACCTGGAATCCAATGTTGTCGTCGTTGCAAAAAGAGTAGTAGCCTCCCGCTCTTGTCTTGGAAAATCACAATCCGTTCGCTGTTACGCCTGGATACCTGCACATGTAATAAGAAAAAGAACAACATACAACATCATAGTTCACTCACAACTATTAACCAATCAAAGAGGGCTAAAGCTATCGTATTAGATAAACATAATAACACAACAGTGGAACCAAACAGTAGTCATGTATATATAAGTAGAAGGAAGAGGTACAACCAATTATTTGACGTCGCAATCTCCTCCAGTGGGGTTCAATCAAAGCGTGTCTTAGTACTTGTTGAGGGATTCAGATGGAATGAGGACATGGATTCAAGCTCTCCTCAACATGATTCCTTCTCTCTATCTTCTCTAGTCATTCAACTATCAGCTCTCCAAGTTCAGCTATTCAGCCATTCAGCTATTCAGCTATTTTGTACTAAGAGAGATAGCTCCTTTTATAGAGGAAAAGGAGGAGGTTGGGATCCCTACAAAGGTGGGAGGGAGTTCTATCCTTTAGGAGAGTTCTAAGGGACTTGGTGGAAACTACTAACTAAAGAAGGGAGTCTATGGTTGTTTCAGTTCAACCATTCCCAATGACTCATCCTCGAGGTGGTTGGAATAGAACCTCTGCCTCTATTTTTAAAAAACATTCCATAAACAACTTGGCACGGGCACTTAACTGGGACAGAGCGCCAACTAGCACAGGTTTAGTGTTAATTTTCTAGCTCGGTGCGAGAGTGTAACTGGCTACTCGCGCCAAGGCAAAAACAAGGGTTTTTACAGTTCTGCTCGGGGAATTTTCAACAAGAGGAATGTTACTCTCAGGAAAAGGAATGCCGTGATGGTTTTTTCCAGGCATGACACTACTTATTGGTCACAAAAACGACCCTCCAATGGCCGATATGGGGATGGCAGGCACAGTGACAAAATGTTGTGTAACAAATGCCCCCTAAAGAATGAGGTCTGAGGGAGAGGGAGGGGCGAAATGCTTTATGAGAATGCGTTCGAACCAAAAACCACTGTCGGAAAACCTACAATTACAAATACAACTAATATCTCTGATACATGAACATGTGGCATGAGCGCAACCATCCATATAGAGTATATATAAAAACTGAGATCCGAGGTATGGGCGCAGCCATCCAGCAGTAAGGATCAACAAATAGACTCAGGTATGGTCGTAGCCATCCAATCAAAAGAGTTGTGCAATAAGTTATAATAATCCACCAAAATCCATAGCCTGGACTTTATCATACAAAATCCAGGGTCTTGTGCTCCATCTCGACTCGAACCAATACAATTTCAGGCATGCGAATATATGAGTTGAAGTCGAACATGCCAGAAAATCACCTAATTACCAGCCAATGATGAAAGTCGTTAACAGGCACAAGAGAAACCACCATTAATGAGAATGGCTCTCAAGGTAAAACTGGTACAATCTACGGGATGTGAACATTGATCTAGCGTCGAACATCCGCAGAATCAATTGATCGAAGGCCAATGATGCGAACCTTGTGTCGAATGCGAAAAACCTACCATTAAGGCATGTAGGCTCCAAGGTACCAAAATAGAGTCTCTTGATAAAATTCATGGATAATGAGTTGAATTCGACAGGAAGTGATCTGATCGAAGGTGGGCCATAATGTTTCCCACATCATCGATGCGAGACAGAGGAACATGATAATAGTGATCAAGAACAATAGAGAATCAAAGGGCGGTTGAAAACTACAGAGGCAAACTTATCTTGAACATATCAGCAACACGACACTGGATTTGGTAGTATTTGACATCAAAGGATCTGAACTCATGATGACGTGGCAAAGAGCGGATGAGAGGTCAAAAGATATTACCCAAACCCATGGAGAAAAAAATTATGAAATGGGATGTCCCCAACTTGACACGAATGTAAACAAGTGCCATGTTCAAGAGCGACATACTGCCAACATAACTAAAACTTGGTTCCATTTTTCCCCCACCATTTCTGGTGAGTACCCCAATTATTTTTTTAAAAGAAGCTTGAAGGGGATAGCATATTCTTGTGCTGTAAGTTTTTCCTTTGGACAAATACATCCTAGTACATTTTACGAGCCCTAGGAAGGAGGAACTCCAGTAATGTCATGGTGACGAAATTCGATGTCATCAGTGTTTAACGAGTCTGACAAAGGGAGAACTTGGCATCTTTTCATGTTTAGAGAGTTTGAAAAGAAGGCAGAAAAAAAACTCCAGCATGGCCCTTTTCGTAAATAGTCTCTCAGATCTGAAAAGGTAGAAAACAATATCTAAAAGAACCTCTTAGTCGCGAGAGGCTAAGGTATTCCTTTTTCGTAAATAATCCATCCCAGCCCGAAAAAGGGGTAAACGTATACTGGGTAGATATTGTTTCACAACCATTTAACGAGTTCAAAATGACAATAATCTCGGCAATATTTTCAATTTTAGAGAGTCAGAAAAGAGCCGAAAGATGACTCCAGTAGTGGCTTTTTCGTGTTTTTACCGAGTCTGAAAAAGTATAAAAAATAACTCGTTACTTCATCAATGTCGCATGAAAACCTGTTGCTACACAAGAGACACGTGTAAAATCCATTTATCGAAAATAATATAATAAAATAATCAAAAAATATGTTTTAAAACCTAATTAGGGTCGTGAAAAAGTTATAAAATGCCGAAAATGGTAAAAATAATTACTTTTCACTTTTTACCTCTTGTGGAGCAATAGTTACCCATTTCACTGTGCAATCTTGCGGTGATGATAGCGAACGATCCGACAGTCCAATCTTGATTTTGTCAGTTCCAAGTAAGAATCGACACCTTTCCCTTCATTTCGAGTCATTTCTTTCTACTTGCAATTTCCAGTTTTGAATTCTGGGGGAGAAAATGTGAAAATTAGGGCACGACACTTGGTGCAGGTTTCAGGCATGGAGTCATGCCAACTGCCCTATTTTATACACTGGGGCGTGCCCATTGGCGCGACTGTTTGAGAAATAGTCATGCCAATGGTGCAAGCTATTTTTATGTCAAAAATCCCAAGTGATAGACGAAATTTTCATAAATTCTGATGTTCTTACTAGACTAACAATGTCCATGTAACAGTATTTGCAGGTATAAAGTAGCAAAATGGTCATAAAATGGAAAGAATGGGAACATAGCGAAGAAGATGAGCTTTCCATGGAAAATGAGGGAGTCATGGAAGCTCTCAAAAACTGTGGACTGAAAAAATTATTCCTAACACCATGTCTCCGAGCCCAACCAAAGACTTATTGCAATATCTGATCAGCATATGGGACGAAAATCAAGAGAAGTTCATCCTTCGGGATCAAGAAATTGAGATTGAAGTCTCTGACGTCTATTTTATAACAGGATTATCGCAGAGGGGAGTAGCACCAATCCTAACTAGCACTCGACCCTGCATGGAAAACATGACCATGGTAATAGATAGGGTATGTCGAGGAGCACAGAAAGGATCAGGCAGCGGGAAATTTGATATCCAGACTATCCCAGACTTGACACTTAGAGTAGTGCTACATACCATCATACGAGCTGCGGGATCACAAGTACTACACGAAGCAAAAAATACACAGTTGCTTCTTGTTTTAGACTTCTTGGGACCGACCATCTACAACTAGGCAGAGGTCATGACAATAAACATGAAATTCCAGCTAAAAAAATGCAAGAAGACCAAATTGAAGCAATTTGGTTATGGATCTATTCTGGTATTGCTCTTCTTGGAACGATTACCAATATTTCAATGACAGGAGGCCATAGTCCCATCACCACCAGTAAGAGAACCATGGATGGCCCGATAGGAAACTCTGATGCCAAGGGTAGGGGGCGGTCAACAGATGTCCTGGAGACCAAAATTCTTCAATTGGCTCCATCGACAACTGATTTTCGTGGAGGACTAGCCCTAATCTGGTACAGATTTCAATGATGATCCAGACCTCCCACTCCTAGAGGGAGAGGATTGGGATGAATATTTGGGTGAGACTCATTTTTTAATTTTCATGAGTATTATGATTTTTTTTATATATATTTATGCATGTTCTGACATTAAATCCATGTGTGTGCAGATGTTGACCCAGAGATACCTACAGGTATGTCACCGATAGAGATGCGAATCCCTCGCGATTTTGACCCTCAAGGCGAGGGCGACGAGGAAGATGAGATAGTGCGTAATCTGGAGGGAATCACCCGAGGAGTTCCAGACTATGCACATTTTGATGATGTTCCATGCGCCTATCAGAGACATACTGTAGGGGTGCCTAGTTGAATTCACCACTTTTTGTGGTGGCTTGTATGGGAAGTAACATGTTATCACTAGCACCATGTTGATTAGATACCTAGGTTTTATTTTCATCTGCATATTTTGAAGACGTGATGTGTCAGGATGTAACAGAAACACACATATGATTTTTGAAGTTATGATGCACACAGCTGAAAACATGTGATATATATATATAAACACTAGAAAATTTGGCGGAAATTCTGATGGCCAATTCGTCGCTATTCCGACACATATTCGTCGCAAGAGTGACAGTTCGAGGGCGGAAAAACCGTGGTTTGTCATGCCGTCGCAGTTTCGACGCACATAAAAAGTGTCGCACTATCGACACTTCTTCCATCGCTTCCGAACAAGCGTCACTCTTCCGACGTATCACAAACCGTCGCGCCTCCGACGTTTGTAAACTGTCGCACTTCCGATGAAATCTGGTTCGACGTTTGGAACGTCACTCTTTCGACGCCTGTAAACCATCGTAATTCCGACCCAACGTGGTCTGACATTTTGGACGTCGCTCTTCCGATGTCTGTAAGATGTCGCAATGCCGACAATATGTGGTCCGATGTTTGGAATGTCACTCTTCCGACGTTTGTAATCTATCGCAATTCCGACGATATGTGGTCCGACGTTTAGAACGTCGCTCTTCTGAAGTTTGTAATCTGTCGCAATTCTGACGAAATGTGGTCCGATGTTTTCATACTGTCTCTCTTCCGACGTTTCTAGGTTGTCGCAGTTCCGACATCTACAAGGCGTTGGTAGAGCGACGAAGGGTTCAATTTTAAAAAAAAATTGAAACTTTAAAAGATGAGAAACGCTATTTTGAATATATTATATGAAGTAAAACAGTCCATGAAAGTGAAATAGCAGTATGTAGAATAGTAAAGCAACAGATAGAGTACCGACGTCCATTGTTCCAAATACAAATTAAAGTACCCAAAACCCTGCAACAGAGAAAAACGCTAATCATGTGAGGAGTGTGATATGTCCAAAATATAAAAATACCATCAGACCATATCAATAAACCAGCAACATAGACCAGCATCGCTAGTTTTGAAGGCAGAGTGATAAACATTAATCATTTTATTTTTCACAAGAGAAAAAACGATGTTTTCAATATATTGTATGAAGTAAAACAGTCCATGAAGTCATTACATTTTCACATCTTAAGATTGGAACCCAAATATCCATCCAGAAAAGTGGAAGTCCCACCCCAGACAATGATAGAAAAATACCCCATGTCACATACATGGACTTGATATAAAACCCAGTAACGGTCCACATGGAGATTATCGACAAATCTGAGAAAGCATCCAAATATGCCCGAGGCATCTATAAGAAAGTGAAATAGCAGTATGTAGAATAGTAAAACAACAGATAGAGTACCGACTTCCATTGTTCCAAATACAAATTAAAGTACCCAAAATCCTTGAACAGAGAAAAACGCTAATCATGTGAGGAGTGTGATATGTCCAAAATATAAAAAGACCATCAGACCATATCAATAAACCAGCAACATAGACAAGCATCGCTAGTTTTGAAGGCAGAGTGATAAACATTAATCATTTTTTTTCACAAGAGAAAAAACGTTGTTTTGAATATATTATATGAAGTAAAACAATCCATGAAGTTATTACATTTTCACATCTGAAGATTGGAACCCAAATATCCATCCAGAAAAGTGGAAGTCCCACCCCAGACAATGATAGAAAAATACCCCATGTCACATACAGGGACTTGATATAAAACCCAGTAACGGTCCACATAGAGATTATCGACAATCTGAGAAAGCATCCAAATATGCCCAAGGCATCTATAAGAAAGTGAAATAGCAGTATGTAGAATAGTAAAGCAACAGATAGAGTACCGACGTCCATTGTTCCAAATACAAATTAAATTACCCAAAATCCCGCAACAGAGAAAAACGCTAATCATGTGAGGAGTGTGATATGTCCAAAATATAAAAAGACCATCAGACCATATCAATAAACCAGCAACATAGACCAGCATCGCTAGTTTTGAAGGCAGAGTGATAAACATTAATCATTTTTTTCACAAGAGAAAAAACGTTGTTTTGAATATATTATATGAAGTAAAATAGTCCATGAAGTCATTACATTTTCACATCTGAAGATTGGAACCCAAATATCCATCCAGAAAGTGGAAGTCCCACCCCAGACAGTGATAGAAAAATACCCCATGTCACATACAGGGACTTGATATAAAACCCAGTAACGGTCCACATGGAGATTATCGACAATCTGAGAAAGCATCCAAATATGCCCGAGGCATCTATAAGAAAATGAAATAGCAGTATGTAGAATAGTAAAGCAACAGATAGAGTACCGACGTCCATTGTTCCAAATACAAATTAAAGTACCCAAAATCCTGCAACAGAGAAAAACGCTAATCATGTGAGGAGTGTTATATGTCCAAAATATAAAAATACCATCAGACCATATCAATAAACCAGCAACATAGACCAGCATCGCTAGTTTTGAAGGCAGAGTGATAAACATTAATCATTTTTTTTTTTCACAAGAGAAAAAATGTTGTTTTGAATATATTATATGAAGTAAAACAGTCCATGAAGTCATTACATTTTCACATCTGAAGATTGGAACCCAAATATCCATCCAGAAAAGTGGAAGTCCCACCCGAGACAGTGATAGAAAAATACCCCATGTCACATACAGGGACTTGATATAAAACCAAGTAACGGTCCACATGGAGATTATCGACAATCTGAGAAAGCATCCAAATATGCCCGACGCATCTATAAGAAAGTGAAATAGCAATATGTAGAATAGTAAAGCAACAGATAGAGTACCGACGTCCATTGTTCCAAATACAAATTAAAGTACCCAAAATCCTTGAACAGAGAAAAATTCTAATCATGTGAGGAGTGTGATATGTCCAAAATATAAAAAGACCATCAGACCATATCAATAAACCAGCAACATAGACCAGCATCGCTAGTTTTGAAGGCAGAGTGATAAACATTAATCATTTTTTTTTCACAAGAGAAAAAACGTTGTTTTGAATATATTATATGAAGTAAAATAGTCCATGAAGTCATTACATTTTCACATCCGAAGATTGGAACCCAAATATCCATCCAGAAAAGTGGAAGTCCCACCCCAGACAATGATAGAAAAATACCCCATGTCACATACAGGGACATGATATAAAATCCAATAACGGTCCACATGGAGATTATCGACAATCTGAGAAAGCATTCAAATATGCCCGAGGCATCTATAAGAAAGTGAAATAGTAGTATGTAGAACAGTAAAGCAACAGATAGAGTACCAACGTCCATTGTTCTAAATACAAATTAAAGTACCCAAAATCCTTGAATAGATCAAGAAAAACGCTAATCATGTGAGAATTCTAAGTAAAGTTAATCTATTAACATTGCGAATAAAATTACACCGAAGTCAAAAACATTGCCTGGCCATACTCATGGCAAATTTGTCATCAAAAATCAAAAAATTAAGAAGACTGCCCTCATACGGGGAAACCAGTCTTGAACGTTTAATTTACAGAATTCAAAAATATTACAAAGGTCCAACACAGTAAAATAATCTAAAAGCAGCCCAATTAAGTGGGCCTGCTAAGCAAGAAAAACAAATTAACCAAACTACTCCTCCGGTGGTTCCTCCACGATTCGGCACCATCCTTCGTAAGGTCCAGGATCGCTAGGTGCTACCTCCACATGCATGCCACGGCTCCCCTCCTGAAGGCCCGAATGCTGGCCGGCTTTTTCCGAGCTCAGACCCGCCGGACGGGTGCATTCTTCCTCCGTTTGGGCCTCCTCGCGGAATACCACAGTGACTAAAGCCGTGATTCTTGGGTGGTTGAGAGAGAAATTAAAGGAAAATTGCATAGTGTGCGTCGTGGGAGAAGGTGAACTAGCGATGGGGAAGCCAGGAGCAGGGGAATCCATACGGTGGCCAGCTGCTACAAGCCGACCCCGCCCACTCCTAGTATTTGGATATCGACCTAAGTAATAATCACTGGACTGGGCGGAAGTTGACTCTGTTGAGGGGCTGGAGGGAGCGCGCCGGGGTTGACGTCTAGTGCTCCCCCTGCGGCAACGCATCCTATGACGCACGCGAGGCATGGGTGCAATCTCAGGCGCAGTGGGCACAAGAGGAGACGAAGAAGCAGAATTTCAATTAACAGAGGAAGACAGACAGAGACAGAACCGAGAGAAATGCAAATATGCAGCAACGTCTAGGCAGAAGTTCAGCTGGCCACTTCTCCTTATCGTCACAGTGAGCAGGCAGTGTAATACAGCAACCGGCTTGTCTGAAAAACCATGGCTAAACACCATTTTGTCGACCCGTCTGCAATGCAATCAAAGGACGCCCGTCATAATTAATCTCTGATCATTAATAATGAGAGCCGAAGGCCGGATCAAATTGGAGCGTGCGGAATCGCTAAGAGGAGTGGAGGTCCGATCTTGAACAAGGTTAAAAATTAATTAATGCAGATTTGATGTGAAAATTTAATTGAACAGCGTTAAATGTTAATGCGATTGATATGAAATCGCCATATCCATATCCCATCACCTTAAATGCCATCGAATGCACCCGCAGCCGGGAGCAGGGCAAGTTTTTATTGAGGACACGTGGCAGAAATTGATTGGAGCGGATCTTTGTTTGGGCCGCTCGCGCAGTGGAAATCCGGACCCGTAAAATATTAGGGTGAATTTGATAAGAAATTCGTGTCACAAAATTGGCCGACGTTAGTAGGCTATTTTGGAATGCGAATTTGGTTTGAATTATGGTTTATCGCCGTTTGAAGTCCGGCGGGCTCGACTTAAGAACAATTTTGTTTGATCCCATCTTATAAAATTTGTGTTGGTTTTCTTTGATAATACACATATTTATAATAAATCATGGGAATACCACACTAAACATGTGAAAAAGTTATATAAATAATTATTGAGAACAATCATTTTTATGTAAAAATATCCAAGGCGAGGTCTGTGTAGAGAACCGGGGTCGTGAAAACTGTTCAAATATAAAAATCTTGCTTAATAAAGAGACAAAATTGTTGTGATTTCAGAACCTGACCCGAGGATTGGACATGAGTTAACAAACAAAAGGATAGCGGAACCAGACTTGCACTCGTGGTCAAGACCTCTACCAAAACCACGAGCGGAATCACAAAAGCGGGTTGCCCATATTGCACCACTTTTGCGGAGTAGGCGATATTTCCTATTCGCAAGCAATTCCATAGGGAATGCGACACGTGGCGAAGTGACCCCCGGAAAACCACCGTTTAACCCGCGCCATCGCACGTTAAAGCCCGACGTTGGAAGCCGAGCGAAATTGCCAAGAGTCGTTGATTTGGAGAAGGGCCATCGGACGGTGGTCGCACGTTGAACTTGCCCAGAGGTTAACTAAGGTGTGCGGAGGATAGCCAGGTACGATACGAGTGTTTGATTGGTTATTGATATATATAGGTGGGGCCGGAGTATAATGAAATTATTTAATTAAACGATTTGCAGATAATTAGCATAAGTCTGGAGCGTGATTTTTGTAAGGCTGGGTGGTGAAATATAGAGCCGAAAGTTCTTTACAAGTTATTTATTTAAAAAGAAACGTGGAGTATAAATACAAAGTGTTGAAATTTAAACATTGGTTATAAGGATTGGAGATAATATAAAGTCGGGAATATAAATTAAAGTCCAACCATTGTGGATAGTATTTATTTATCAAATTCTATGAATTTGATAAATAAACCCGAAGAAAGAAGAAGTCAATTAAGACTCAGGCTGGAGGAAAAGAACGGGTTACACCAAGGGAAAATGCTGACACAGCGATTGTAGACACACCAGCTCTCCTTGGGGGTCCAATTTCAGTTTTTTTGCGTCACACGATGATCTCTCTTCTCTGGCATTTACTTGTATTGAAGATCACTATTCTAGGAATAAGGAGTTATTTTCTCCAAAAAATAACCCTAGCCAAACATTGACAATGCATCAAGGATATCTTTCTATGCTTCATAAGCACATTTGTTCTACTTCTAAATCATGTCTTGGAAGTGGTTGTTGTGCTGGAAATTATTCACCAGTTGGTTTCATACCAAAGTCTTTTTTCACATTTTCAGCATCCAATACATGAAAAAGATAATGGTTTAAAACAACATAAATATTTGAAATTTTGCAAGAATTGTCTGGCACACTTTGAATATGAATTTTGAAGTCAAGTGCATGATGTTGTATAGGATCAAGTGTCATTTTTAATACCAAATGTTTCACAAGAAACTTCTCAACATGCTACCCTGCAGTAAGGATTAAATGACAATATTGCATCAACTATTTCCATAATAAAAGTGCACCTCGGTCATAAGACTAAACAACTACAAATGTTGTAGATCTAACAAGACCACACAATCAAATGTATTCCATAAGGCCAATACTGTATGAAAAATGAAAAGGAGTTTGTAACCAAAAATACCTTAGGCAACTAATTCAATTAGATACACCAAACCATCAGCAAAAAGGAAAACCAGCCTACTCAAAAGGCAAGCGTTTACCTCCTTTGACAAAATTTTGAGTTCCCAAACAAGGGCCTTTATTGTCTTGTCAACGCCCCTAGTAATTTGAATGGGGTTTGCACCTGCTGCAACAACCTAAACAAAAAGGTTTCATTTCAAATTATTTTCCACAAATTTAAGATACAACCATTGTCAGTTTTGTATTTCCTAACAAGCTCATAAATTTTGACAAAAGAACCAAAATTTTTTAATACCCGATAGAAATTTTTTCACTCAAAAACTATCTTAGACTCAATAAGCCCAACCCAAAACTAAAAAACCAAACACCATAAGACCCTACAAAAATGAATAGATAATCTTAATCCAGTACTATCGACAAAAATTTACCTTTACACCCTCACTTATTAAACCCTGTGCTGTTGAATTTTAACTTCAACTGCTGCAGCAGAAGGACGGATGCAGCAGCAACATTTTTTTTTGGAGGTTGCTTGCATGCCATCTAGAAATTTAATTCAACATTTAAAATTCCTGCAAGTTTTTTTTGTAGACGGCCGCAGCCATATTTCTGTACAGGATTGTATTTAAACACAACAACCAACATTAACGCAATTCACCAACCAGAAATTAAACAAACAAAAATTTACCCGACAGTTTTGTAAATTCAAAAGGAGGACACGTGGAGCATTAATATTGGATCGCATGAAATTGAAGGGAATCTAAAAACCTGAAAACCGGACCCGAATTTTTTATAGGGCACATTGGATTGAGAATTTGAGTTAAAATTAGGCAGACGTCAGCATCCCATTTTGGAACGCGAATTTGGTTTGAAATTCAATCTATTCAGACTTTTGAAGTCCGACGGAAAGGGTTCTTTAATGTTTTGATAGTTTAATATATACATATGTTTTAAAAATATGTTATATATATATCATATGCAAAATGAAAGGTGGGCCATAGAATTTAGTTTTAATTTTATTTTTTTTAAAAGAGGGTTTATTATAATATGTTTTATATGTTCCGGCATATAAAATAAAAAAGGTCGAAAAAGCTTGGTAGTTTTTTTTATAGACAGTACGTAAATTTTTTATTACATAGCAGTGTGTAAAAAGTGAAAAACTGAGTGTAACTTTTTAAGTGTGTATGCATAGCAGTGCGAAAGGGAAAAACACAGCAGAGTGTTTTAGAGACAGAGTATGTTTGTTTTGAACAGACAGTGAGTTGGTTTTATGCACCGCGTTTTGTAGCAGTCATAATTTTGTAATCCCTCTCAATGAGGAAGTAGTGTAATAGTTTTTTTTTTAGTTATTGAAGGGAATAGAAGTTTGTTTTCAAAGTATTGAAACTCTGTCTCCTGTCAAAGAAATTTTTATTTTCTCTGTGTTAGAGGAAGGGAGATTTATTTTCCATTCATTGTTCTGGAATTTTTCAATATTCCAACATGTGCAAGAACAACAAATGTTGTGGTTCCATCCCCAGCTAAATCATTTGTCTTTGCCGCAGCTTGCCTTACCAACTTGGCCCCAATATTTTCAACTGGTTCCTCTAATTCAACCAATAAAAAGGCCAAAACCATAGCATTGAGATACATTTCATTACACTGTCAATAACAATAAAATTTGACTCAGCCATAACCCTTTCCTTTTATTGTTGTGAAAAGCTTTATGCATTACTCTAATGTAGCTAGTCCATAGGCCAAGTAGACCACTGGGTAACAAATATGTTTCCTTTCACCTTTGAGTTTTCAAATTATGCCTACCAAATCTAAGACATTTAAGAGGGGGAAATAATACAACGTTAAAAAGAAAACCAGAGCACACATCTACGAATTACCTCCTTAGCTACTGTCACACCATCATTAACTATTTTCGGAGAACCATGCTTGCTCTCCAAGACAACATTTTGCCCTTTGCCCCAAGGGTGACTCCAACAAGATCAGCAAGTTTGTTCACACCGCCTGCAAGACAAATTGACAATGATTTCAGTAAGTGTGCAATTGAATGCCAGACCATATGCCAAAACAACCTTCCATGAAAAATTAAAATAACACATTAAAATCGAATATAAGTGGACAAGGAAAGATCCACCGCAGTGAAGTTTCACATGCAGGTGACCTTCCTTTAAACATAATTTTTTCTCTGACCTGCAATTTTTTTGTCACCAGGCCATCCTTGTTGAAGTACAACTCCTTTTCCATAGCTCTTGTATTAACTACCTTCTCTCTATCGCGTAATCTCAGAGTCCCTCTTCTGCTTGAGCGATTAAAGGAAATGGGTGAAAAAACCGAAAGAGAAGACAATTGTCTGCCATAATTATCAAACATTGCACCCAACTTCTTCCCCTTTCCATTGTTACCCAATGAGGTAGATGTGGCAATTGTTGTCATACCGCCTAAAGCAGAGGCCATCTTCTCTTATGCTGAATATAGAATTACAAGATCTTCATATTAGTATGAACCTTAAAAAACATGACTCCCATTGCTAAAAACCACTTTTAAGTTGTAACAGGCAAACTAAACAACTATCGCAACTTTTGGCAATTTCTGGAGCATTAAGAGAGAAACAACCAAAGAGAAATACAACCACAATCCTCATTTTAATGAGACTGGACTATATATTTTCATTAAGATAATAGAAATAATCACGACTATATTAAGGCCAGCACAAAACAATCTTTAACCAGTGTCTCTCGCGGCCGTCAGGTTTCCATGCTAGAGGTTGCATATTTTTAATTTAAATCCTTGACCTCTCGTGCCCATCTATGAATGCATCCAATGGGATATCTACATCAAATGCTCCTTTATATCCCCAAAAACAAATTCCCTACTACAAGAGCACCAGTATTGATGGATCACCCCACACCATCCCACCCACTAGAAACGGTGAAAAAGAAAACCCGAGAAAACTTTTGAAATATCTCAAGATGACTATATGGTTGGTTCTTATGAATAAACCAACCATTCAGAACGTGCTCATCAATCCAAACCATGAGTATTATGTGACGATATTCAAGCAGGCACTGAATCGGATTTCTGAAGCTATGCTAGAGAAACCCTAAACTCTCACTAAAAATAGGTGAAATGTTGCACCACTCAGAGATTTACATGTGCCAATTGGTACAAGTGGTAGAAAATTGGCATGCTCAAACAACGAGGTGATGTAGGAATGACATGAGGGAGAAAATATCAGAAAAGCCCCAAATCTGGAGAACTAAAGCTCATCACCAACCCGAGATTGACAACTTTACATGATGTAACCTATGAAATCGTAAATGGAGAAATCATAGTAACAATAAAGTAACCTATGTAACAATAAAGTTGGATTCATCCTGGGAGTGGTAATGGGAGAAATCATAGTGAACAAAAGGAAACATGCAGAGTTGCTTACAATCAAATAGATGAAAAAACACATACAAAAAACCTAGATAATAATCATGAACAAGCTTAATATTGAATTATGAACTGTAAAGGAACTTACAAAATGTGACATTACGAACCCGGTCAAGCGCACAAGCAAAAATATCCTGGACATGACCCTGGTTGACAAGTTGTATTGTTCATGATGCAAGAGAATTTGTACCTGCACTGCCAAGTCAATCAAAATCCATCATTATCTATACAATAAATACAAGTAATTGATGTAGTATTTTTTACTCTAAGATGCATTCTTATGATAATGTTAGAACATATGTTGAAAATGTCAAAACATACCCGAATAAGCTCCTCTTCGTTTCAAGAACAATTTATTGGAGTCGCATGAACTTGGAACAAGCCTCCCACGATCTGAAAGAGTAGCAACTAAGTCAAAAGTGACTTTTTTGTTGCTACGCTGGATCAAGGGAGGTTTGCTCCAAGATTAAATCGCTCCAATAAATTATTCTCTACTAAACAGGGCCAACCACGTGAAGGTGGAAGCTCTTATGGCCCCTCCCCCCCGCTCACATCACTCTCAATTCCCCAATACCCAATCTATATTTCATTTTTTACTTTCATGAGCATAAAAAAAAATATTCAATAACTAATAAAAAAACAATTCAACAAAAAAGTACGCAAGGAAACATTGCAATTAATGCTTGACATAAAAATAGTATGATAAATGAGTTTTTTATATAACGCAAAAAAATGTTCCAAGTATGGTAACGTTTGTCTTATAATAATACAATATTTTACATTGTCAAATTTTCTTTTTCTTCTTCCTATTTTTTAAGCTCCTAATTACATCATCAATATCATCGTGCTCTGCTCCTGTTTCGTGCCTTTCAACCCGCACTGCTGACCTAGTTGCGTATTCACGATGTCTGGGCTCATCCAGTGACGGGGCATCGCCTACAAAAACAGATAATATTAAATTTTAATTGTCAGTTTTTTAATATCATTGAACTAGTTCGGTAATATTAATAAAAAAAATTGCAATGAGATTATTTACCTGGTGCACCAGTTGTCGTCGCTGACCTAGTTGCATAGTCACGATGTCTGGTCTCATCCAGTGACGGGGCATCGCCTACAAAAACAGATAATATTAAATTTTAATTGTCGGTTTTTAAATATCATTGAACTAGTTCGGTAATATTAATAAAAAAAATTGCAATGAGATTATTTACCTGGTGCACCAGTTGTCGCCGCTGACCTAGTTGCGTTGTCACGATGTCTGGTCTCATCCAGTGACGGGGCATCGCCTACAAAAACAGATAATATTAAATTTTAATTATCAGCTTTTAAATATCATTGAACTAGTTCGGTAATATTAATAAAAAAAATTGCAATGAGATTATTTACCTGGTGCACCAGTTGTCGCCGTTGGGACTGTTGCCCTGTCTTCCTCTCTGGTGGTAAGATCCTCAAGGGAAACATTCTCTATCATTTAAACAAAAAACGTTATAAGGAAAACCATCAAGGTATAATTAGAAAAAATTATAAGTGGAAATTAATTACCGTCACGGCCCTCACTGATAGCAGCATTGTCGGCCTGGTCCCCACTACAATGATTAGGTTGCACGAGAGGATCATCTACATCTGGCTCTAAAACTGGGTTATTTACCTCGTCGGTAGTGTTGCTCCCCTGATTTAAACAAATTTGTTAGACATTAAATTTATGGACGAAAACAAAAATATTGAAAGGTTAATGTTTTACCTTATCAGGCATTATAGATCTTGGGACCTGCCCCAAGCTTCTGCGACGTTCAACTACAGCCTGATAGCCAAAACGGAAAGTGATATTTTTATCTTCCTCTGTAGTTATTGTTCCGAAGTCATCACCCTACATTATATATGATTGTGTATTTTTAATCATATCTGATAGGATTACAAAAACGTTGGAAGGCGATACAATTAATTATAAGATGTTTAGCTACTTAATTACAATTCTTGCAGCTAATTTCAAGTAGCCACCCCGGCCGAGCTTGTGATGGCCCTTTTTCTCAATCCTAGCTTTGGTTGCCTTTGAGGTGTCAGGCAACCTAGCATCAAAAGATTGAAGTCAGATATGACGTAGCACACTTTTATTTTAGACATAAAGAAAATTAAAGCTATTGAATTAAAGTTGTAATTTACCTTGTGGGTCCAGTTGGCATTTTTCCTTCTTTCTTTGCCCTTTTCTCTTTTCCATCATGGATGAGTGCTCTCCACTCACTCTCTGAAACTGCGAGAGGACGCTCATATCTAGGGTTAAATTGCAATTGCGTCCTGTAGGTGTCCCTGGTATATTTCAAATATTTGCCGGCTGCCTGAGCCACCGCTGTTCTGTCAAATGTGCCGACCCCAAAAAGGGCTTCTAGATAATCTAGAAGTTCTTTTTTTAGATTGGAATTCTAGGAATTCCACCCTGTATGTATGGTTGGGCCAAAAATTACCAACGCATGGCTCTCTAGAATCCTGTAGAACTCATTTTTTCCTACACATAATAAAACCAAAAAAGAGAGAAGATATTATCATTAATTTAAAAATAAAAATCATGATAAATATGTTTTAGATAAAGTACATGAAATAGTTAAAATATTAAAATTTACCTGGGAGTTGTACATGCTTTATAGGGACACCCTCATCGTTCACCAACAACGTGCCATTAATGGTCCCTGTGGAGCTGACATGTGTAGCTCCAGGAAACACAATAATGTAGTTGGCCATATCATCCTCATCATTGCCAACACGTTCAGCGGTTGGCTAGGTGTCTACTTGGGCAGGGTGTGTTTCTTGGCTAGCACCTAAAGGAGTAGAAGGTGTACGAGAGGGTTGTTGGGCAATCTCTTGCCCTTGTGTCCCACTACCACCAACACCGGGTTCAGCAAATGCCAGAAAATGATACATACAAAAGAACTTTTTGTTAGTTTAGTCAATGTAAAAATTAAAATTCAAACTATCACAATTCATCTCATGCAGAACAAAAAAAATATCCTTTTGAATTTTTATTATTACCTGATATCTTTCTAGCTGCCTCATAAGATGTTGTATCCTCTCTTCTGTTTCAGGTGTTTGAGGCACGTCTATCAAAGCATTAAATTCCGACCTTGCATCTCATGCCTTTTTTTGCAACAAGAACACTGGAGATAGGGATGAAGAAAGCTCTTCCTCAAAGAGGGAATCATCAGGCGTACCATGGCTAGGTGTCTGCATATTTGAACAAAATTAATATTATTTCAATTATGTAAATAACTAAAATACCTAAATATAGAGAAATGCTGGCACTTTACATGTTCTTCCGCTGGCCTCTTTCCGCGATCATCCCGTCTCGGGGTTGTTCGTGCACTGCTCTGATCAATCTGCCACATTGCAATAAAATTATAAATGTAAAAACTTGAAAACAATATCTAACTTGAAAACACAAAATGAAAACTGAAATAATTTCTAATAAGACACCGGAAGATAGAGTTAGAGTTTCAAATATGCCTTGCATTGAATTCAGTCCTGGAAACATGTCATTGCACATTAAGGCACCCAAACATTCAATCCACGAATGATATATTTAAGTAGACTTCTCCTATTCTGGGAAAACACCATACCTATAATGCATTCACTTGCATGTATAAAGGGAAGGGAAAACATGTTTTCATACAATGGTGACAAAGGCATCTTGGGGAAAGGTATCTTCACTTTTTATTTATGTTGTTCACCCACACCACTCTCGTGTTTTCACTAATCCTGTTTTGTCATTTTTGGATTCAAATTAAGTTAAGGCCTTAAGTATTTTTTTTACCTTTCGGTGTAGTTTTATAAGTGGCATGTATGGATTTTCCATTAATTCTGCACTTTTTCTCTTCATGCGCATGTTTCCCTGGAAATCAAATGCATGATTTAGTCCCATACATTTAACAAGTTGTTGGATCAACTCCATAGGAAATATCATGTTTCCTATTCAACCAAAATTTATCTCAGTTAGGGTAGGTAGGAAGGTTTTCCATTTGTATTAATAGGGCACTTCTAGCTTGCATTTTTATTATATCTTTCAAATTTAGTGTCGTTTCAATTAGGGCATGATTTTTTGCAACTTTCAAGGTGAGAATGAACAAAGACAATTTTTTTTGATGGATGACTGTATATGACTCCATGGCCAGAGGAAAAGGCACTAATCTACTTCTTCAAATATCTATAGTTCTCATTCACCTCATACGGAGATGGTCCCTGATTTTGAGCCAAATGTTGCAACAAAAAGTTCCCCCCCTCCATAATTTGATATTCAATGGAAATTTCTTAAATTGATGATGGGGCATGATTATGGAACATTGGCACATACATATGTAATGGAATTCAAAGATCATGATATATGTTTTCATATGTTTATGGCAATGTTCCACCAAGTCCCCTGGAGGTAGGAGTGAGGGGACGAGGGAGCGCGGGAGTGGCCTATGCAAAAGCTGCCTACCAATTTTCAGGAAACGTGGGGGGACGTCGGGGTCATAAAAATTATAAAATTTAATATTTAAAATGTAACTATATTTTTGCAAGGAATTTATATACAGTCATCATACACTTGCATCATGAAAGATAAATCATAAATGATAAAATTACAAATCAATGAATGATGAATCATATAATTGAAACAAATTTAAAAGTTAAAAGTTAAAACATACATCATACAATCATGCATGTAAGTTTGTAAGTTTGTAACTATATAATCATTAATGTAACTACTAACAATGTACAATGAAAATAAAGTTTAAGATATCATATGACATTATATCAAGATTCAAAATAGAGTTTAAACTGAAGTTTACAACTCAAGTCTGAAACATAAAACTTAAACGCAAATAAGTTATGTCTGAAACATAAAACATAAAACATAACATATGAATATCAAATGATATCATCATAATGATAAATGAGCATAAATGCTCAAGCTAATGCCCCACTAGTCTCTGCATCCAACTTCTACACGAATATATCAGGATCAACCATGTCACCATCTGAATCAGAATCACTTGGATTCTCAAATATGCTAAGTGGCACATCAACTTTTAACACGAAACCATAAACTAAAATGGGCGGTGAGGGGACGTGAGGGGGCGTGAGGGAAACATCCCCTAGAAGTCCCCAAGACCCCGGAGCGCGAGGGGGCAAGGAATCTAGACCCCTAGGTGGGGGGGCGAGACCCCGTGTAACACTGGTTTATGGAGGTGGTGGAGCAAAAAAGAGCTCAAATAGAGCTGAAATGTTTCACATAAAAAGGATTGTGGGCTTGACTAATGGTTCCATTTAAAAAATGATATCTAGACAGAGAATAAGTGTAGCATGCAAACATGCATTGAAAATCCATCCGAGTTTGCATTGTATTACTTATGATGGATTCAAATTTGGGTTTCAAAATGCCAGGTTATGGCATGATTTTGTCGAGAAACCCTTAGTTGGATTCTCATGTTGGTTTAATTTATATTTTAAGTTTGTTTTGCAATATTTGGGTGATAGTAACTCATGAACTAGGTTACCAATGTGTAACATTCATATTTCAAGAATAAAGTTGTGATTTTTTTATATTATTATTATTATCTATTAGCTACGAGTATTGACACCTAATGCCTGGAATTTTGACATCTTGATAGCATGGATAATTTCGAAAATGTTTCTAGTAATCTTAACATAATAACTATCATTACGTGTCTTCAATTTTTTCACCATAATAGACCCGTGATATGGACTCATCACACAACTTCATATGCTATGTCCCAACAAGTTCAAACTGGTTGAACCTACCTCATAGTGTGGTTATTAAGGACAAGTTGCTTGATATATAACTCGATAGCATAGACCATGTTGCAGTTCAAAAAAGAATCCTCAAGTGTCAAAAAAACTTCACAATATGTTCTACTATAAAGCCTTTTGGGATACCTGAAATAATATATGTATCATTGATGACTTTTAAAGTATGACAAGATCTAGAGGGAAAGGAAATCAATGGAAGAGTGATCCACCAATGAGAACCTAGAATTTAGCATCATATGAGTTAGAGTCTAGGAAATTGAAACCCTATAATTTTAATTAGTGATGAAGGACATCACATAGGTAATTATATTTTCATGTAGAATAATCTGTTAATTCAAATTTAAACTACATAATATGAAAGCCATACCATAAATTTTTCCACGTAAGTCCAAACAACCTATAAAAAGGGAAAACCTTCTTTTTCCATGGGAAATAATTTACCTTTCCTTTTTCAAGACAATCGAAATCACAAAAAATATGAACTATACTGCACACATTCTTGGATAATGTGAAAGTGGAAAAGGAATACCCTACACAAGTGATGCACACATGTACATTTGAACACTAATAGATTTTTGTAGTTGAAATGCAATGCTTGTTTTCATTTAAATGTAGGGTTTTTTAAAGCAGGGAGAAATAATGGCTGCCAAATTAATAAGCGTTTCTTTGGGAAAAATTTAAATCTTGTATTGGGTGATGAAGATAATAGAGGGTATTGAATCTTGATTCTTGACATCTAGAGAGAACCATACAACCTAACACAATCGAATGGAATTGACCAAAAAAACCCAAATAGAGTCAACCCTACTATAGGAGGAAGGGCCTGCAGTAAGAACTTACCATTTTGCAAGAGCTGAGGGCGAATGCTGTTCTGCAAGAGCTGAGGGCGAACGCTGAGGGCGAATGCTGAGGGAAAATGCTGTTCTGCAAGAGCTGAGGGTGAATGCAGGGCGAATGCTATTCTAAAAGAGCTGAGGGCGAATCCAGGGTGAATGTTGTTCTGCAAGAGCTCAGGGCGAATGCTAAGGGCGCATGTTGTTCTGCAAGAGCTCAGGGCGAATGCTGAGGGCGAATGCTGCTCTGCAAGAGCAGAGGGCGAATGCGCGCGTGATATTAGAAGTTAATGTAGCACACATGTACCTTTGAACACTAATAGATTTTTGTAGTTGAAATGCAATGCTTGTTTTCATTTAAATGTAGGGTTTTTAAAGAAGGGAGAAATAATGGCTGCCAAATTAATAAGCGTTTCTTTGGGAAAAATTTAAATCTTGTATTGGGTGATGAAGATAATAGAGGGTATTGAATCTTGATTCTTGACATCTACAGAGAACCCTACAGCCTAAAACAATCCAATGGAATTGACCAAAAAAACCCAAATAGAGTCAACCCTACTGTAGGAGGAAGGGCCTGCAGTAAGAACTTACCATTTTGCAAGAGCTGAGGGCGAATGTTGTTCTGCAAGAGCTGAGGGTAAATGTTGTTCTGCAAGAGCTGAGGGCGAACGCTGAGGGCGAATGCTGAGGGCAAATGCTGTTCTGCAAGAGCTGAGCGCGAATGCTGAGGGCAAATGTTGTTCTGCAAGAGCAGAGGGCGAATGCGCGCGTGATATCAGACGTTAATGTAGCTATTGTGACAAATACAAAACAATAAAATCATTTTTATGTAGCGCACATATAAGTTTCGAATTTTTATGTAGCGCGCATATAAGTTTGGTATTTTTATGTAGCACGAAAATAAGTGTCGTTATACCGACGGCGGAAAAGGCGTCGCTATTACAACGGGTGCCTCCAAACGTCGCAATGGCGACACCTAGACATTGTGTCGCAGTTGCGACGTTTGGAGTCGTCTCAATAGCGACACTTTGGTCCATGGTGTCGCAATTGCGACGTCTTCCTCCAAACGTCGCAATTGCAACACGTTTTTAAGTGTCGGTATTGCGACACTTTTCTATAGACGTCGGTATAGCGACGGTTTCGGGCGGGATGGAAAAAATTTGGGAAAATTTCTGACATTTGGTCAAAAGCGTCGGAATTTCCACCAAATGTAGTAGTGACATCTATTTTCCTACATGGATCTTTTACATGTGATGATGATTTTACAAATTATGAAAATGTCTATCGAATACAATGTTAGCCATTGTATCAATTAATGTATTCATTCGTCTAGGAATATGTTGATATGTAATAAAATCAAAATTTCTTTCTAACAAATGAATATGTAAATATAATCTCAGAATGTGCAGATTTCTAACTGAATAATGACTATTGAGTTGCAAAACGACAAGTTGTGAGTCTATATTTACAATCAATGTGCATATGTCGATGTTTATTGCTTCGGTTAATAGCTCAATAATAGTGCTATATTCAGCGACATTGTTTGTAGCTCGTCCTAGAAAAATACCTTGCAGATCTATCAATTCACCTGCAGGATCATAAATTACCCAAGCTGCCGAAGACAAATTCCTGGTATTGCAGGAAGCACCATCCACGAAACCAACATAAGGGGTAATAGACATCTACACCATAAGCAAGACCCAATAAGCAGTAAAATTATCACAAAGCACATCAAACCAAAATATGTACAAAAAAATGAATATGACACCTATGTACACCCTATTACACATGGATGACTCATGCATAATATGTTTTGAGATACAACCCATTTTTGGGTTGTTCAAGAGGATTACCTTCGTAATCAATAAGCTCATAGGCCCCGTTCTACAATACACATTTAATGATGTAGGGCCCATGCCACATAGGTTGAAATTTACTTGCCCCCAGCTTATCATGAGCTTGGTCATACCAGAGGACGAGATCTCCTTCAATGAAATAACGAGGGGAAACTGATTGGTCAAAATGAGCCTTGACCTGCTTTTTCTGTGCTTCAATAACCAAAGCAGCAAAGCAGCGAGTTTCATCCAACCTTTCTAAATAAAGGAGACACTCTTCTTCTGGCATAGTATTAGGCAGTAATTTAGCAGCCAACTTGAGTGAAGGTATTTCACATTCAATCGGGAGGGTAGCTTCCAAGACTTAAACCAACTACAAAGGAGTGAACCTAGTTGCATTTTTAACTGAGTTTAAATATGCCCAAAGAGCCGAAAAAAACATGAGATGCCAATTGGATTTATGGATCCCAATCATACGTTGAAGCATGGTTACAAGAAATTTGTTCACAGCTTCAACCTAGCCATTGGCTTGAGGGCAGTACAGCGTTGAGCTGTCGTGATGCAGACCCAACTTAGAAGTCAACTCCTCCACCATATAATTCCAAAAACGAGAACCATGATCGGTAACAATGGCTTGCGGGACACCAAACCTAGAAATAATGTGATTGAATATGAACTGAGCAGCTTTCTTATCGTCGGCGGCAAGTGTAGGCATTTCTTTGGCCCATTTGATGAAGTAGTCCATGGATACGATAATATAACCATGCCCCCCCAGCCGAGTGAGGGTTACATGTCATGAAATAGATTCCCCACTTCACAAAGGGACCAATGGAAATGACAGGATGAAGAAGAACAGGTGGCGCATGTATCTTGCGCTGGTAAATCTGGTAATCATGGCATTTATGAACTGTGACAATGCAGTCTTTGAAAATAGAGGGCCAAAAATAACCAACATGAAGGATTTTTTGAGCAGTAGCATAACCGGACATGTGACCACCACAAGCACCACTGTGACAGTCATTGAGGACTTTCTCAGCTTCCTCGAGCGTCAAACACCGATGGAGAATGGAATCTTCTCCGACACGATAGAGAATATCCTCGACTATATGATAAGGTTGCGATTGATGGCAGATGCGACGGCGAGCATCCTTCATCAACTCAAATCTAAAAGATGAAGTCTGGAGATAAATGATGATATCACCATACCATGGATCAAGGGTGCTAATCAAGAAAAGTGAGTCATCTGGAATGGATTCCTCAAAACGAAAAGGAGCAGAGTCGGAAGGGAGAGAACAAAGCAAATCAGTGAAAACTAATGATTTCTTAGACTTGGCAGTAGTAAATTCCAAATCAAAATCTTGGATGATAATAGTCCACTTTGAGTATTTTCCCCCCAGCAATTGTCGAGACAATATGTAGGTCATGGGGTTGCAATCAGAAATCACCGTCACTGTGCATAAAAGGATATAATGACGAAAGCATTGAAGGGCTTGAATAGCAGCCAATGCTAATTTCTTGACATGAGCATAGCGTTTTTTTGGGTCGAGAAGGTTACGAGACAAGAAATAGATAACATGCTCATGACCGTCATCATCATCTTGTACAAAAACCATCGCAATTGTGCTAAAAGCGGCAGCCAAATAAGGGGAAAAATCATGATGATAATTTGGAGGGTGGAGAAGAGGAGCATTGACAAGCAATGTCTTCAACGTATCAAAATATTTCTGAGCAATTTCATCCCAACGAAAAGGAATGCCCTACTTCAAAAATCGTGTATAGCCTTTAGCTACTTCAGTGTAGTTAGGTGTAAAACGACGTAAAAAATTATCTTTCCCTTGTAAACTCTGCAACTAGTGCAATGAGGAAGGAGAGGGGAGATTAATAATAGCCTCAACTTTGAAAGGATCGAAGCAAATTCCATCTTGAGATATGATAAACCATAAGATTCTACCAGAATAAACGCATAAGACACACTTATGCGGATTAAGCCGAATTTTATAGTGTCTACAACGAAGAAAAATCTGACGAAGATGGTCACGGTGATCCCTACGCTTAGCCGAATGAGCCAGAAGGTCATCCAAATAAGGCTGCACAATGTGACGAATATAATGAAAGGCGTAGGACATGGCGCGAAAAAATGTGGCCCCAACATTTTTTAAACCAAAAGGAAGATTCTTATATGTGAAGGTACCCCAAGGATAGATGAAGGCAGTCTTGTGTTGATCAGTTGAGAGAATCTTGATCTGATTATAACCAGAAAAACCATCCATAAGAGAAAAAATATCACTCCCGACATAGTCGTCAATGATCTGATCGATGAAGGGAGTAGGATAATTATCTTTAGGACAAGCTCGATTGATATCACAATAGTCAACACAAACATGAATAGTGCCCTATTTCTTATCTACAGGAACAATATTAGAAACCCACTCTGTCAAGGGAATTGGATAAATGAAACCAGCTTTGAGAAGCTTTTCCACTTCAGCTTTAATGGCAGCAGCTTTCCGAGGATGAACTGGATGAAGACACTAGGGTAAGTAGGAATGGCATGCACCACGATGCTAGGATCAATTCCAGGAATTTCCTCATAGGACCACGCAAAGACATCACAGAATTCTCGAAAAAGGCTAGTATAGACTTGTACTTCATCAGAAGAACAAGTGACCCCTATATGGATGTTCTCGACAATTCCTGGTTTAACGGAAGTGTCAATAGGCATCCTCTGTGTAATGTTACTCAATTTACCTTCCAAAAAAACTTCATGAATCTAAACAAGCGTTTGAAGTAGAGGAGAGGGAACCTGAGAAGAAAAATGCTCAAGACAAGTAGGCATGGCCTCGAGACTTGGGAGAAATGAGGAACGATGATGATTATCGTCCCATGGGGGATCTTCTAGAGACATGGTTTCCACGATGGCCTCATCAGAGGGAAACACTTCCTTTAAAGGATCGGGTGAATCAAAATAACCAAGCCAAGGGGATTGAGAATAAATGTCAAGAGACACACTCGAAGGAGTAGAATCAGGGGATGGAGTATCCGATGCGGTGATGAGTTCACAATAATCAATTTCAATCAGACTCAATGGCATCAAATCTCCGAAAGAATCAATCTGTTCAGGGGAAGGGATAACCCATGGGTCATCGGTGCGATTTTGAGTAATATTCCTACTTAGCCCAAGCTAAGAGGAATATTCAATTTTTTTTCATTTTCTATTAATTGAATAAATGAACCAAGGAGGACATGTAAAACTCCTGAAAAAAAATGAATAAATCCATGCCTATGTGAACAGGGACAAATCTGGTCCATTTAAAATAAACACTTGCAGGTGTGAATGGGTTTGAGCTATGAGACTGGGTCAACCTTGACCAAATCTACAGCGTGGTCTAGATTCAATGCACCTCATGGAGGGACATCGCAGTTCTAGAAGGAGGCCCTCATGTGAAAGGAGATAATTCATCAAGGTGGTTTAGGGTTTGCCAAAGCTCTCATCTTATAAAAGGAAGGGGAAGGCTCAAGAGAAGGTTGTTCATGATATTATATTTTCAAATTATATTGTCTGCTTAGACATATCTCATTCTCTCGGTTGTTTAGCAGAGAATTGTGAGGATTTCCTATTTAGGAATTCTCTCTCCTTCCATTGAGTAGCTCTTGGAGGGCATTGTATTTCTCTTCCACTATCAGGCATATGGCCAAGCTCCATCTCCCTTAGACAGTGTAAATCCTATGTGATTTACTTGTTTCAGTGTGTTGCAGCAAGTGGAAACACTAGATCTGCTCAAAACTAGATTGTACTAGTGCCTCTTCTCAGTGAGTGTGTCTTTTAACCTCCTCGAAGAGTGTATTAGCAGTGTGGGCTTCCGTTTGTGATCTTGGCATCAGGCCAAACTATTCATCAAGGGCACAACACAGTTTCTCTCCCAGAACTGCATTATTTTGCAGAGCAGAGTTGTAAGGGGTTTTGATATTCTCCTGGAGGAGAGATCTCTGGTGAGAAGGACCCTTCCTTTCACTATGGTGATCCATGGATTGGCCAACCAATCCATGTTTCCTGCAGATCTTATTTATGTATAATTGTAATTAATGCAGAATTTCTGAACACTGCTGCAAATCTGTGATTTAGATCTCATATCTATTCATTGATATTCATATTTTGCTGAGATCCCCAAGGGGAGTGTAAATAAGAGCCTCTTTGGCATCAAGATCTAAAATATATCTATTATTTTTCATATAGATCTGCTCTAGATTTAAGATATAATAAAACACTACTTCAGCCCTCTGAAAATTACACTGTCAAGCTCTTCAGTCTTAATACATTGTGCAGCACCTCTATTTTGAGGGTTTATTCTTGTTAAACCTATTTTTTTCTCATGTACATTGTATGATCCATATAATATACCTAATTTACTGATGTTTATAACCTATTGCATCTAATATCTTCAGAAAATCACACTTCTTAAGTGTAATGTTCCTAAATTAGCTAAGCTAATTGGAACATTAGAATTTTGTTTTATTTTTCATGTTTATGAATAATAGACTAATGGAGGACATGCAACACTCCTTAGATATAAAAATAAATACATGCTCAATGTGAACAGGATTAAATATGAGCTGGTTGCATAAAAAACCACTTGTGTATGAACAGGGCTAAGTTATTTGATTGGGTCAATAGGACCAAATCACAAGACAATCCAGGTGCATTGAACCTCCTAAGTGATCTGCGTAGTTCTAGAAGGATCTTCTAAATGTGAAAGGGGATAATTCAAGTGAAGTGGTTTAGGGTTTTGCACTTCCTCATTTTTATAAAAGGGAAGGAGAGGACTCAAGGAGGGGTTGTTGAAGATTTGTGGTTGCTTGAGCAACTCGAGTTCTCTTGGCTGGTTAGCCAAAGAGAAGAGGGTTTCCTGTTTAGGAATCATCTCTCCTTCCATGGAGTAGCTCTTTGGAGGAGGATGTGCTGCATTGATCCACTATCCAAAATTTTTCCAAACTTCTACTTCTAACTGCAATGCAGATCCTGTTGAGGGTTTGATTGCTTTTGTAAGCTGCAGCAAGTGGAGTTTAGATCTTTTCAGATCTAGATCATTTCAGTACTTATTTTCAGTGGAGGAGGGTTCTAATCCATTGAAGGGATGTATTGGAATATTGGAGCCCCATTTCAGATCTTGGCATTAGGCCAATATTTTTTTCATGCTATACTGCGCATTTCCTTCCCCAGATCTGCGTTATTGCTGAGGGAGTAATCTTGTAGGGTTTTTGGCATCATTTTGGAGCTAGATCTCTGATGTGAAGGAAGCCTCCTTGCATCAAGGGTGATCCATGGATTGGCCAACCAATCCATGTATATTTCAGATCTGAAACACTCACTGAATTTTTTGCTTCAGAATTTTTGAATCATGCTGCAGTAAAATTCAGATCTGCTCCGACATTTTCATGTATTGCTAAAATCCCCAAGGGGAATGTAATAAAGAGCCCTTTGGGAATTTTGTTTCATTATAGATCTCTGTTTTAATGTATTTATTAGTTTCAGATCTATAATATAATAAAAATAAGCTTCAACCTCTTTTAAATAACGCTGAAGGTTTTCTGGGTCATTCTCTTGTCTTGCAGCACCTCAATATTGAGGGATTTTCTATGTAAAACTATTGTTTAACCTTTCTTAATGCCTAAGCCATGTTCCTAAAATAATTATCTGATTTTTCATACTATTTTACATCTTATACCTTCATAAAATACGCTGCCCTTGCTTCAGTAAATTTCTGCATCTTCCAAGTCATGGGAAATCAGGGTTTTTCTTGACTAGTCGGGAAGGAGGAACTGTTTAACTTAGAAAAACACATTTTTTTTTCTTAAATTCGACATGTAGACCCCACTTTACCTAATATAACATATTACGGAACCTTTACCCTTAATGTTACGCATATTTTCTTATACACCTATTTTAGGGCCAAAATCCTCACTTTTCCCCACTTTTCTGCCCATCAAAGCTGAGTAAAGATTTTCTAAGCATTTTTAATTGTTTTCTGAGTGTTTTTAAACACATTTTATGATATATAAAGCAAAAATTCCTTAAAAATTCGTTTTTCAGACATGTTTTGCTGAGAAATCCATTTTTGGAACATTACAGTAGTATCAGAGCATGATCTTTGGCTTAGCCTGTGGCTTCAAGCCAAAGTGTTGAATCCCTAAAGCAGGAATATTTCAAGCTCTATAGACAGATTCTACATATGGACAGGTAGCCTCTGGATCTCATCCTTTTCTCAAAGGTGACATATCGAGTAAATTCCCCTGCAGTCAATCTCTGGAATAGAATCTTGATACTCCTGAAGAGGGAACTTTGCAGCAGTATCAGAAAAGAGAAGAGACATAGATTAGAAATATGAAGGATATGAGTTTTACCTCATCATATTTCAGATCCAGGAAGAGCCTCTTCAAAGAGTTTAGACAGAAGAAAGAAGGAGGAAGAAAATGAAACTCCTAGAGGGTTTCAAGAGGCAGAAAGTTGCAGTGAGACTTGCAGAAGGTTTCAAGAAGGATAGGAAGATCCATGCACTTCCTATCCTCACAAAGAAGGAGAGAAATACAAAGAAAAATCAGAGCATGGCTCCACCACTTGAAATAATGAAGGGCTTTGAAGAAGATCTGAAGGAGATTGAGAAGGTGGAGACTTGTACCAGCACTAGCACAACCTTGGAAGAGCAGCCTTCATGTTCAATAATGAAGGAAGACTACATAGTTGCAGAAGAAGCTCTTGCTTATACATATCACTGAGGTATGATTAAAGATTCATCTATTGTCATTTCAACACATTGTATGAAGAATATCTACATCTTTGCATGCTGCTGATTTAGAGCAACAAGTTGCACTGCGCTGTGCCAAAGCAGAGAGGAAGAAGAGAGGAACCATTCCTCATTGGAGCATTCACATGGAAGCTTCATTCATGAAGAAATAAAGGATGGAATGATGGATGGTAGACATCTTGGAGTGATAAACCCTTTCTCCCTTCCAAATGACTCTTTCTCAATGAGCACAACCTTGCTCAAAGAGAAACTTCTACTTGCAGCAAATCCAAGGCCCCTTGGGTTTTGGAAGGTCATGCATGAGGTAGAGACCTCATGGGAAGAATTCATTGGAGGTGCACTTCAGCATATCATGGAGTGAAAAGTTCTTCAACAGTTTGAGGAGGATCTTCCCTTCTCACAGGAACAGATAGTAGATGGAGGACATCTTTAGATGGATAACATCTCTCATGACCATGTTGGACATTTCTTGAGCCATGCACATCATGAAGGGAGGTTTTTTCCTACCACCTATTTGGGTCCTCATAGGGTCAAATTGATCCTCGGGAAGATTACATTTCAAGATCCCATGAAATGTAGGAATTTTATTTGGGATGATGGTAGCCCTCATGGGAGGTGTACCAAGATAGGGGATGGAGAGCAAGAGGCTAGAAAGCCACTTGCATATTTTTGATACCAGGTAGCAGGAGGCTTGGCTACACTAGCTTCTCTTGGAAGAGTTTGATCATCACTCTCTTTCTAAGGGTATGTGGTAGGATAATTGCATCATGGAGCAACAAAGAGTATGGGCACATTGTGTTGGCATAACATTTTTTTATGTCAAGCACCACGTTGTCACTACGTGGATGGCATGATGGAAGTATGAGAAAGCAGCAAGGGATTTTGTTGCTTGGGATGTTCTTGAGAGAGCAAGGGCAGATTTTCTCTCACAGTCTTCATAATGTTGCAGGAGTAGAAGATGGCACTATCATGGTGCAAGGGGTCACTCCTTGGTCTTAGATGTTTAAGAAGGACTTTCTTCATAGGGAGGAATTCTCATTTGTAGCATCATTATGGGAGATGCCTTTGACATTCTGCATGTCAAAGATTGGAGCTGTTTGTTTATGGGAGCCTATTTACATAGGCCAACAGTGTTGTCACTGTGGAGCTGGGATGTATTGATGGAGTATTCCCAGGATCACTTCTCATTCAATGCACTTGGTGAGCAAAGAGGAGGTGAGGAAGATGATGTATTTTTCTTGCCTTGGGTTTCCAAGCATGGAGAAGGGGACTTGCATGCAGAGCTTGGTTCATTTCTCTTCATGGAAGTGTGCCAAAATACACTTGATGGTTCACTCATGAATCCATGTATCTTCTTGCTCCCTACATATGGTGAGGACTTTTGCTTGCATTCTCTTACCATCTCTTGGCAGTGCATTGCTCCACAAGAGGGCAAGCTATTTATTGAGCTCCATGAACTTCATTGGGCCAAATTGCATGATGGAGACAGCCATCTATTATGTGGCCTTGGGTAAAGATGTTATCCTTACATGTGGATCCTCTATTCATACGATTAACCATGTCACAAGAGGCAATTTGCCATATACTCTTCTTAAGCAGCAGTTGAGAAGACTGCGCTGTGAGGATTTGGGGGATTGTTGGTAATCTCTTGCATCACATAGAACCTTCAGTATTACCCTCATTATGATGATGATCATGTTTTCTTTTGCTGATATTGCCATTATGTCTTTTGAGAGCATGATTGAGAAAGAGTCGCATGAGATGAGTGTGTCCTTTTTGGGAAGGAGATCCCCACATTTTCTGCAGCACATGTTCTAATGGGAACATGGGAGAAATTGTGGCCACCATAGCCAAACACTTGTTTCTTTTGGAGGTGAGCCATGTGTGTGATGGAGTACCTCATGGTGATACTCTTCTATCCATCACATATTAGACATTTTGGGCTGACTAGTTTTACAGCGTTAGAGGGAGGATCTTTGCAGATCTAATCCTCATGAGGCCACTTGACAGCAATGTCTTTGCAGCCCAAGATCAGTTTGCACTCTAAACTTATCTTAAGTGGAGAGGAGAATAGTGTGGGGTAGGCCATCTTGTCTACCATGTGCATATTTTCAGCCCACCTACTTTACAGGAGCTCAAGGTGGAGGAACATTTTCATGGAGTTTTCATGTCATGAGGTGACTCATTTTTGGTGGATGATTGCTTGAGGGTGGAGAACTCACATGGGGGATGTTATTTCCCAATACACTTCATATTTCATGCCCCAAGGGAGCCTCTAGGCAGCACCTTATTGCCTTCTTGAGTATTTGATTGTGTCATGATGATAGCTATTCAGCTAACTTGCATGCTTGGGAGGGGCAATATGGAGATTCATTGTTGACACAGCATCTCATTATTTGGAGGAGTTCATCATATGGGGATGCTACAGTAGGAGGAGGAGACATTTTTCAGTTCTATCCTTGCAGTTTCTTGAGGACAAGCAACATTTGGGAGGGGAGGACTGTAATTCTTCTAAATTAGCTAAGTTAATTGGAACATTAGAATTTTGTTTTATTTTTCATGTTTATGAATAATAGACTAATGGAGGACATGCAACACTCCTTAGATCTAAAAATAAATACATGCTCAATGTGAACAGGATTAAATATGAGTTGGTTGCATAAAAACCCACTTGTGTATGAAAAGGGCTGAGTTATTTGACTGGGTCAACAGGACCAAATCACAAGACAGTCCAGGTGCATTGAACCTCCTAAGTGATCTGCGCAGTTCTAGAAGGATCTTCTAAATGTGAAAGGGGCTAATTCAAGTGAAGTGGTTTAGGGTTTTGCACTTCCTCATTTTTATAAAAGGAAAGGAGAGGACTCAAGGAGGGGTTGTTGAAGATTTGTGGTTGCTTGAGCAACTCGAGTTCTCTTGGCTGGTTAGCCAAAGAGAAGACAGTTTCCTGTTTAGGAATCCTCTCTCCTTCCATGGAGTAGCTCTTTAGAGGAGGATGTGCTGCATTGATCCAATATCTAACATTTGGCCAAGCTTATACTTCCAACTGAAATGCAGATCCTGTTGAGGAGTTTAGATCTTTTTAGATCTAGATCATTTAAGTACTTCTTTTCAGTGGAGGAGGGTTCTAATCCATTGAAGGATTGTATTGGAAGATTGGAGACTCATTTCAGATCTTGGCATTAGGACAATATGTTTTTCATGCTATACTATGTAGTTCCTTCCCCAGATCTACGTTATTGTTGAGGGAGCAGTCTTGCAGGGTTTTTGGCATCATTTTGGAGCTAGATCTCTGATGTGAAGCAAGCCTCCTTGCATCAAGGGTGATCCATGGATTGGCCAACCAATCCATGTCTATTTCAGATCTAAAACACTCACTGAATTTTTTGCTTCAGAATTTTTGAATCATGCTGTAGTAAAATTCAGATCTGCTCTGGCATTTTCATGTATTGTTGAAATCCCCAAGGGGAATGTAATAAAGAACCCTTTGGGAATTTTGTTTCATTATAGATGTCTGTTTTCATGTATTTATCAGTTTCAGATCTGTAATATAATAAAAAGAAGCTTCAGCCTCCTGAAAATAACGCTGAAGGGTTTCTGGGTCATTCACTTGTCTTGCAACACCTCAATCTTGAGGGATTTTCTATGTAAAATTGTTGTTTAACCTTGCTTAATGCCTATTCCATGTTCCTAAACTAATTATCTGATTTTTCATACTGTTTTACATCTTATACCTTCATAAAATATGCTTCCCTTGCTTCAGTAAATTTCTGCATCTTCCAAGTCATGGGAAATCAGGGTTTTTCTTGACTAGTCGGGAAGGAGGAACTGTTTAACTTAGAAAAACGCATTTTTTTTTGCTTAGATTCAACATGTAGACCCCTATTTACCTAATATAACATATTCCAGAACCTTGACCCTTCATTTTACGTATAGTTTCTTATACACCTATTTTAGGGCCAAAATCCTCACTTTTCCCCACCTTTCTGCCCATAAAAGCTGAGTAAAGGTTGTTGCAGCATTTTTAATTGTTTTCTGAGTGTTTCTAAACACTTTTTATGATATATGAAGCACAAATTCCTGAAAAATGTGTTTTTCAGACATGTTTTGCTGAGAAACCATTTTTGGAACATTACATTAAGCTTCAGTAAATTCTGCATTAGCTAAGCCATGGGGATTGAGACTTTTCTAGCCATGTCGAGAGTGGGAGACCTATTTAAATTAGCTAGAATGACTTGTTTTAGCTGAAATTTGATATTTGAGTCCCTTATAACATATTCTAAGGGATCCAACCATCATTTTCCTCTGTTTTTACGCAGATCTCTGAAATTCACCTTTTTAAGGCTTAATTTGTTGTTTTTCCCTATTTTTTGGGTCTTAAAATGAAGAATAAGTTTCTATTGTAACATCAACTGATGATAATGTGTTTCTTGACACATTTTGATGAGTGAATAGAGTGCTTCTGCTCCATTATTGTGTTTACATCTTGCTGTTGTCCCATTATTGGGCATTTTTCCATCCATTCTAGGTGTGAGAGGCTTGTTTACCTCACCTAGTTTGCTTGGTTTCTGATTTCCTTTTGGATTTAGGACTTAGATACTAAGATCTAAGGGATCCAAGAGCTAATCTTGTTTGATGTAGCATACATTCCTGAAAAATGTGTTTTTGATGCATGCTTTGCTAGTAATCCCAATTTGGGGAATTACACCTGAATAGTATTTGGAGGTGGAAGAGGAAAAATACCCATGAGGGCAAGATCCTTGAAAAGGCCTGGTCCTATGCTCTTGTAGGGAGTAGGAATCTTATCCACATAAGGAATTTTTTTCTTGGAAGAAGAAGTGAAAAAAGACAATTGATCGACAGTAACAATATTTCCTTCGTGCTAGAATTTCAAAACATGAAAGAGAGTGGACGGAAGACATAGCATTGCGTGTGTCCAACTGTGACCGAAGAGAATATTATAATTGAGCTTAGCATCAACGACTTCAACTTCAACATTGACTGTCTTCCCTTCTAATGTGATCGGTAAACTAGCGAGAACACCAAGAGGTTTAGACTCTCTTCCATCAAATGCTTCAAGGGAATTGGGTGACGAGGTAAGATCTAGAGAGCCAATGGCTTTCCAACAAGTATATGACATAACACAGGTAGATGCACCCTCATCCAAGACTACCTGGTGAATATTCAAACTATTTATACCAACTTGAATGATGAGTGCAATTTTGTGTGGGAGTCGCAGGACAAAATTCTCTAAATCGAAAGAAAGCAAGCTAGTATCGGCAGGATCAACCCCACCTATCACAGATAACAATGCTTTCCGTTGTGATAGACAAATCTGAAGTACTTCTAACGTAGACATTGCGGATGGTGCCTAAGCCAAATCCTCAACAATACTGTAATGTTGAGCGGCACAGGCATTAAGATTGTACGAACACTTGATGAGCACACCTTTGGAAGGTGGTCGCACAAAAGATTCAGTATTAGGCCGTTCAATCTCAAGAGTGCCAGAAACAGGTGGAGGAGGAGGACCATTAGTTATCTCCTTTCTAGTTTCCTGATATGAACCAGAATAATCTTTCGATTGAGTAGTAATAGAAACGGGTGCAGAACCGTTCATCATAAAAATCTGAGAACCAAATGGGGTAGAGGACTAAGGTTTCTCTACCATCTGGAGTTTGCTATGTAGGAAAAGGTTCTTTAAGAATAGCCAGAGTACCTTGAGTGCCTTTGAGCAATCGGCTCACTTCAGACCGTCGAGGAAAGTCTTTGGTGAAGTGCTCTTCATCACAAATCAAACAAGGATACTTCAGTTTGCATTGGAAACTATCAGCAGGCAAGATTTCGACGAATCTTGTTTTGGGGTATCAGCTTTGGCCTTACATTTAACCTTCTTCTTACCTTTAGAAACATTATCTGTAGGATTGGCCTTAACGGCATTCACTTCTGCGGGTTTGCCAAAATTCGGATTTGGTTGAGAAGCAACATTATCAGAAGAAGTAGACTTTTTCTTTCCAGAATTAGATGGAGACTTCTGAGGAGTCTGAGATATGGAACCAATAATACCGTCAACGGATGGAGTCGCTGGAGTTTTAGAAGTTCTAGGTCGAGGAGCATCAGGCAAGATATCATATAAAGCGTTGGATTGAGAGTACACAAGATCAAGGTATTGGGCGTAAGAAATGGCTTGTTCCTCAGTTACACATGCCCCCATAGCTATGTCTTTGTCAATCTGATTGACAAAGGAGGTATTGAACCAATGAGTTAGAAGTTGATCAGGAATTTCAAAATTGATCATGTGACGATGTCACCTCCACTCATGAATATGATCCGAGATATGAGTAGCTCGGTCCTGTTTCAATGAAGTGAGGAGGTGTGTCCTAGTATCATAGCGGACCGGAAACTGGAAATGTGTAAGGAATGCCACATATAAGGAATTAAAATATTGAAAAACTCCATGAGACAGCTCAATGTACCACTTTGCAGTGGCACCAGTAAGAGTACGTTGGAAAAGACAAAGCCGAATAGAATCATCAACACAAGAGTTAGAGGAACACCACAACTGGTAAGTCATAACATGCATTTGGGGGTCTTCACCAGGTTTACCCTCAAATTTAGGACAATCATCAGGAATCTTGGTTGGAACTGGAGGCCAATACGGATTATGAAGAATGGGATCATTTTTCAATTTGGACACATCAGGTAATTCCAACATAGCAAGAAATGGTAATTGAGTATTAAAAGTCATTGGAGGTTTTTGATAAGGACCCATATGTACATTCTGTTGGGGTTCCTGTGATTTGGTGGATCTGGAAATACCAAATGACAAGACAACATCAAACCACTTTGGGATCTCAGGATCTAGACCTCCTGGATCCAGAGAGGGATCTCTCTAAAAGGTAAAGAAATGTATATCTTTGATGTTAAATTTAAGGTGTTAGGCTAGTTATAGAGCACAAGGGTTTTTGTTTTGCTTGTTTGGTTGGGAATACTGACAGAAGGGTTCAATGTAAGGTAAAGAAATGAGTAGAGAAGGATTTTCGGCAATGGGGAGATAATTCAAAGAGAATACAATTCCATTGGGCAATGGGGTCATGAAAGGGTTTACTTGCAATTCAAATATCCAAGGCTTCTAAAGGGCTAGTCATCTAAAACAGAGGATCTCTTAAGATTATAATATGGGATGAAACAATAAGGAAATGAATGGGAATGACAAGGACAACCTTCCAAGGTGACCACTTTGGATTAATTCAAGGGACAGGGCATACCTTATACCTCTATGATCAAAAATCCTGATGAGGCTAACTCCGAAGACAACAATCCAGCAGTCCTCCTGACTACTTTCAGACAATAGCAAACACTTAAGTTTAACACAGAGTGAAGCCTAAGATCAAAGAAATACTTTTAACCTTCTCTGCTTTTGACATTCAACTCAAAGGGATCTTATAAAGGCTAACTGTTGGAAAGGGAACTTAGGGGACAGGGCTAATCACTAAATCCCCCTATTCTCCTAGTTCTTTCGGCTAAACCAAACAAGAACATCTAGGAACAAACCCTGAATTCATACATCAGTAAGCATGGGAAAACCAAATATTTAACTGGTTAAATTATGTTGAATTTGTTCTAAGATACACGAATAGTAGAAAACATAAAAATAAGAAAGTGCGGGAAGGATTAGGGTACTTGCAGCAGTATATCCTAAGCTAAAATTACTGTTTCTTATCAGAGAAAATGAAAAAAAGATGAAAAATAGAGGGAAAAAAATAACAAAGAAGGGACACATCACCAATGACTTAGATCAGGATCCTATGAACATGCTTGTCATATTAGTAGAGAAAAACCAGTCACATACATTCTTGTCCAATAGCCTGATATCATCCAGAAATCATCTCCTAGCCTATTTACAACTACTACTCACAGAACTCTAACTCAGTAAAACAGCTTACAATCAGTAATTGTTTAACAACCAACCAACATTTTCAATGTATTTTTCATGGGTTCTTATAGGTGAATGAGTGATAGAAGTGGTAGATAGGACTTAATAGCTTCATTAAAACATAGGGAGAAATGTCTTCGAAGCCCATTCTGTTTAATATCTTTACATTAACTTTCAATACCCTTTAGATAAATTAGGGGTCTTTGTCAGATTGACAATAACTCCAAGGGTATGTTATTGGAGATACTTTCCTGGTTGTAGTACTCTGTTTATACTCTAAGACAAGAAATGTGAAGATTGGTCTTTCAGGTCTTCCATACTTTATAACTAATGCACTGACAATTTTAAGGACTTTTATCAGAGTAATAACTGTTCTGGTGCTTGATGAGGAATGGAGTAGGTCGTGTGAGTTAGTCCTGCCTTAGAGAAAGAACGTTCTGCTAATATTAAATCACTGATATAACTTCTTTGTGGTTTTAATCACTGATTTGTATTCGATCTGTGCTTTAAACTTCATTGACCCTCCTTGATATCCTTTAAGGTCTTTGAACTGCATCTTTGTTTGTAACTATGGATTAGGCCTCAAATACATTGCACTAATCCCTTTAATCCTTTTCGGATACTCTTTAAACTTCTGCTAACCTGTGTTTGTGAATATATAGGTGGCAGGGGTGCTGGAGGGTTTAAATTAGGGTCAATAACCTGATATTCAATAAAACATGCTATTAAACCTCCCAGCTATTTCCCTTTTTGCAATCTTCAGCTCTGTGATAGTCTTTTAGCACTATATGTCACCTAACTGTGACTGCGGGGACTGTATGAACTCATCACCCTTTGAACCCTACAAAACATGATAAACATGTTATAATAAACTACGGGAGTGGGAATGACTGCTTCAGAGGCTCATGAGGGTGGAGGAGCAGTGAGGAATAATGTGGATTCCGCGGTTAAAGGGTCAGAATTGTTGATATTGCAACAAGATGATGAGCTTAGTGGAAAGGAGTTTCCTTCACTAAGTGGGCCCGCAGGCTATTTTTTGCGCAAAGTCTATTTTTAGACTATGTCTATTTTTAGACATATGGATCATGTTCTATGAGTTGCAGGATGCTATTTTTGGATGGTTGGTCAAGTCGGAAAAAATAGATGGACTTCTATTTTTAGACATACTGGGTGGAATCTATTTTTATATTGCCAGTCTAAAAATATATATGTCGAATATTATTAGCTCTTAATAATATTTGGAGTCTAAACATTATCTTATCCTCTTGGAGCACTTCAGTTAAGTGCACAGATGTGGCACATGCAGCTGACAGAAGGAATTATGCTATTCTTGGGGGTTTATTGGAGCTATTGCATGGAGACTTCAGTTAGAACTCAGGTGACAGAGTTTGGTGGAGTTGATTGAGGAGTTAATGGAGTTGTGTTCAGTTTAACTCAGTTAAACATAGTTGAGCTAGTTGTATCTAGTCTAACTAATTGATACACTAGTGAGAGTGGTGTGAATTAATTATTAATCAATTCACTATTTATAAACTCATAAATCAACTAAAGAATACATGAGTTAACTTTAGTGCATGGACAGTTTCAGTGGAGACCAGTGGAGAGGTAGGTGAAAGAGCAAGTATGACTATCAATTGTGACCATACTGGTGCATGATTTTGCACCACACATTAATGGATATGCCAATGAGTATTGCGCAGTGCATACCAGAGGGATTCGAACTCAGATTGGGCCATTGTTCATCTTGGATTGCGCAGTAGAGGCAGGCTAACAGGTGGAGCAGATTGGAGCATGTGTTTTGCTAGATCTGAGCTTGTGTCGTGTGTAACAATTGGAGATTGTACTGAGAGCTTGTGAGGAGTTTTTACAGTGATTGTTACATGATCTCTATCATTATAATATACAGATAATTGGGGGTTTTCATCTTTAATCTTTCCCATAAATACTGTGTTTATATGTGTGATTGTTTATGGTTTTAATGTGCGCATGTGATTGTTTATATTTCTGCAATTAATGATCAATGGTAGAAGATGTTATGTATTATGCATGAAGCTCAAATAGTGTGTGATCAGGATAATCTCGGTGAATAATTTAACAGTTATTCAAATTTCTACATGGTATCAGAGCGATATTGATCATTGAAGCAATTGCAAAACATTGAAGAGGTTGAGTTTTGTGCTGATGGAATTCGAATTTGCAACAGTGTTTTCTTGGTGTCGAATTTGAGATGTCTTTCAACGGATTGCAATTGGAGTATGCCCTTGAGGGCAGCTCGAATTATATTGCATGGAAGGACAAGATGGAGGCAGTGCTGGATGACAATGGGCTGAAGGAGTTCATAGATGCTGAAGTTCCAAAGCTTACTTCTAGCGATGCTGCCGTACTTGAGGCATGGCAAAAGAAGACAGCAAAGTGTCGAAGGATTCTGTTAGAGGGCGTGAAGGATCATATAGTGTCCAACCTGCATGGTAAGGCTTCTCCATTATTGATGTGGAAAGCCTGATGGCTGATTATTCTAAAGCAGCCACTGGGAGTTACGCCATGATAAACTCAGAAACATAAAGATGGAGAAAGGAAACAGTATGCCCAAGTACCTTACGAAGTTCATCCAATTCAGGAATGAGCTGGGAAGTGTGGGGGTGACTGTAGATGATGAGGACTTGGTGAGCTTGGCTCTTCTTGGGCTTCCGAAGAGTTGGCATTCCTATCAGGACTCTGTCAATGGTCAGGAGAAATTGCCAAGATGGGAGCGACTTTGGTCGGATCTTGTGCAAGAGGAGATAAGGTGGAGTACCAGGGACGGAACTTCATCAAAGAACTCTGATGAAGAGAATTGCGCTTTGGATTCCAAAGCAAATAAGGGGAAGAGCAATAAATCTTCTCATTCCGGTGTGAAAGGAAAGAAGCAGGACATGTCCAAGGTGAAGTGCTTTCATTGTCACCAACACAGACATTATGCCACAAATTGTCCGCAAAAGAAGAAAAATAAGCAGGTTGCTAGATCTGCAGCTGGAGAGGCCTTAGCCTCGCAGTTTGAGCTGGAATTTTCACTGATCGAATGCTTGGTCTCAAGTGTAATGGGTTCAGTGTGGTTTCTGGACAGTGGTGTGTCTTTTCACATGACAGGAGATCGAGATTTGTTTACTGATCTGGATGAGAAAGATCTAGGAGTGCACATCGAGATGGGCAATGATGGTAGATACAGTGCGACCGGTATCGGTACCATTTCCTTTGAGAGGGAGTCTGGTAAACCCTTCGTATTGAATAAAGTGGAGGCATGTCTCCAGAATGAAGAAGAATCTATCCCTGTATATGTTAGAAGACAATAGAGGTTATGATAAAGGCTTTTTAGCAGGCAGTGATTTCTGCGCAGTAAGGCAACTGGTGAGACCCGGAGGATAGGGGTTCGAGTTAAGAACCTTTATCAATTGCAGGTAGATGGCTGCGCAGCAATGGCAGGCAAGGCAGAAGGAGTGGTGAGCTGGGATGATGGCAAGTTGTGGCACCAGATATTGGGCCACCTTCACCATGGAGCTTTGAAGATACTGCAGTAGATTTCTACTGGGCTTCCTAAGGGTAATCTTGCGCAGTGAGATTAGTGCAAGGGATGTACGTTGGGAAAATTTGTGAAGGCCACCTTTCACGAGAAGGATAGTTGCGCCACGACGATCCTTGAGAGAATTCACACAGACGTGTGTGGACCTTTCTCAGCAGCTTCGACAACAAAGCACAGGTATTATGTGATATTTGTTGATGATTTTTCTCGTAAGTTCTGGATCTTCTTCATGCAAAAGAAGAGCGAGACATACTCAAAGTTCTGTGAGTTCAAGGCACTGATTGAGAAAGAATCTGGGAAGCAGGTGAAGGCTCTTAGGAGCGACAATGGTGGTGAATTCATCTCTGGTGAATTCAAGGACTTTTTCAGCGCAGAAGGAATTCGAAGAGAGCTCATAGCACCTCATAACCCATAGCAGAACGAGGTTGTTGAGCGGAAGAACAGAACGATCGTGGGTGTTGCACGGGCGATGTTGCATGATCAGGGCCTTCCCATTCACTTATGAGCGGAGGCATGCAATACTGCAGTATATGTGCAGAACCATTTTCCTGACAGGATACTTGGCATGAGTACACCCGAGGAGGCATTTTCTGGTAAGAGGCCTGATATTTCCCATTTGAGGATTTTTGGTTCACCTGTTTACATTCATGTGATGAAGGATGCCAGGAAGAAGCTGGGGCTGACCGCAAAGGTTGGGATATTTTTGGGGTACACTGATATGCCCCACAACTATCATGTGTATTTTCTAGACAGTCGTAAGACTGTTGTGCGACGAGATATCAAATTTCAGGAGGAGAAAGCCATGAAGTGTTCGCTTGAGAGGGAGCCACACTTGCATGCAGATGAGGAGCTATTAGTTCATGAGGATGAGTCTTAGGATGTGGATCAGCCACAAGTTGAGGTTCATGGAGTGGAAGAGACCACTCATGCACACACCCATCAGAGGAATGCTGAGCAAGATCACGTAAGCCGAGCGACCGGCTCAAGACAGAGAGGCGTTGTAGGAGGCCCACAGACACACACAGAGATGAAATACCGACCAAGATATCGGATACATGGCTCTTATGAGCAAGTGTATTCATTTACTGTCCTCTTTCAGAAAGTCATGGAGGACCCCTATAAGATGCCATGGTGGAAGAGTATGATTCGATTGTCAGAAACAGTGCATGGGAGATTGTCCCAAGGCCGGAAGGGAAATCAGTGGTGGGTTCGAGATGGATCTACAAAGTGAAATAGGCAGCTGACAGGAGTGTGGAGAAGTATAAGGCAAGATTTTTTTCTCGAGGCTTCTCATAGATTGAGGGGATAGATTATGAGGAGACCTTTGCACCTGTCGCAAGGTATTCTTCCATACGGACGATTCTTGCTCTCTCAGCACAGATGGGGTGGCACATTCTTCAGATGGGTGTGAAGACTACGTTCCTCAATGGATTCATTGAGGAGGAGGTGTACATAGAGTAGCCCGAAGGTTTCAAGATCTTCAGCAGCGAGTCGCATGTGTGCAGGCTCAAGAGACCGCGATATGGGTTGAAACACGCACCTCGTGCTTGGTACACACGGATGAACAATTATTTCACCAGACTTGGATTCTCCAAGAGTGAGGCGGATCCGAACCTATACCAGATTGTGGTGGAGGGTAAGTTGCTGATCATTGTACTTTATGTAGACGATTTGATTTTGACAGGTGATGAGCTGTTGATACTCTCATGCAAGGAGGATCTTGCAAAAGAGTTTGAGATGAAGGACTTGGGCCTCCTTCATTATTTTCTGGGATTGGAAATTTAGCCAGTATGATGTTGGGTACCATTTGTTCTTTCAGAGTAAAGCTATTGCTTTGGGAATCTTTGGGAAGTTACCAACATGCATAATGGTATTGCAGCAATGTTGATACTTCTCTTCTGCTGGACAGGAGAGGATGCTACATCGGCAGAGGTAGTGGATGCCACTGTTTACCGACAGTTGGTGGGGTCGCTCATGTATCTAGTCAATACACGACCTGACATATGCTACGCTGTTAACCGACTTTCACAAGCTATGGTTAAGCCTACCAAGCTCTTTTGGAAGGCATGCAAGCATGTATTGAGATATCTTAGAGGCACATCAGGATATGGATTATGGTACAAATAGTCGGATGAGGTGAAGCTGTGTGGCTTCACGGATACGAATGAGTAGGGAGCCCAACGAACGAAGAGCATACGGAGGGATTTTCGGTATCGGGTTGACAACAGTTTCTTGTTATAACGAGGAAGAAGAGATCCGTGCTTCGGTTAATGGAAGGAGTCGAGTATATGTAGCAACGATTTTAGTGCATGCGAGGCTATATGGATGAGGAAGATCCTGGTCGGGTTGTTCGGTTCACACTTAGATCCTACTATGATTTATTGTGATAATTAGAGTTGCATTAAACTCTCGGTTAATCCGGTATTTCATGATAGATCTAAACACATTAATATCCAACATCATTATATCAGAGATTGTGTGCAGCGGAAGATCATGTTACTTTCATACATTCCTACGGAGGATCAGGATGCTGATATCTTGACGAAGGCACTCACCAGGAGCAAATTTGAATACCACAGAGGCAGGATCGAGGTGGCAGATAATCCCTATCTTGTTGAGAGGGAGTGTTTAGATTGCAACAAGATTATGAGCATAGTGAATGATGAGCTTGGTGGAATGGAGTAGCCTCCACTAAGTGGGCCATGAGAGCCCCCCTTTGGCGCAAGTCTATTTTTAGACTATGTCTATTTTTAGACATATGGATCATGTTCTATGAGTTGCGGGGATGCTATTTGTGGATGGTTAGTGAAGTCGAGAAAAATAGATGGACTTGTATTTTAGACATATAGAGGCGGAATCTATTTTTTAGATTGCCCGATCTAAAAATAGATATGTCGAAATGTTATTGGCTGCAATAATATTTGGACTCTAAACATTATCTTATCCTCTTGGAGCACTTCAGTTAAGTGCACAGATGTGGCACATGCAGCTGACAGAAGGAATTACGCTATTCCCGAGGGTTTAGTGGAGCTATTGCATGGAGACTTCAGTTAGAACTCAGGTGACAGAGTTTGGTGGAGTTGATTGAGGAGTTAATGGAGTTGTGTTCAGTTTAACTCAGTTAAACATAGTTGAGCTAGTTGTATCTAGTCTAACTGATCTATACACTAGTGAGATTTGTTTGAATTAATTATTAATTAATTCACTATTTATAAACTCATAAATCAACTAAATAATACATCAGTTAACTTCAGTGCATGGATAGTTTCAGTGGAGACCAATGGAGAGGTAGGTGAAAGAGCAAGTGTGACTATCAGTTGTGACCATATTGGTGCATGAGTTTGCACCACACATTAATGGAGATGCCAATGAGGATTGCGCGGTGCATACCAGAGGGATTCGAACTCAGATTGGGCCATTGTTCATCTTGGATTGCGCAGTAGAGGCAGGCTAACAGGTGGAGCAGATTGGAGCATGTGTTTTGCTAGATCTGAGCTTGTGTAGTGTGTAACAATTGGAGATTGTACTGAGAGCTTGTGAGGAGTGTGTACAATGATTGTTACATGATCTCTATCATTATAATATACAGATAGTTGGGGGTTTTCAGCTTTAATCTTTCCCATAAATACTGTGTTTATATGTGTGATTGTTTATGGTTTTAATGTGCGCATGCAATTGTTTATATTTCCCCAATTAATGATCAATGGTAGAAGAGGTTATGTATTATGCATGAAGCTCAAATAGTGTGTGATCAGGATAATCTCAGTGAATAATTTAACAGTTATTCAAATTTCTACAGGAATCATGGCGGAAGGTGAAACCAGTTTTAAAACTTGAATTTGGTGCAAAATTGGAGAAGGGTGGTTTTGGGAAAACCATTAATGGTTTTCGCGCAGCATTTGGGGGGGGGGGAGGTGGTATTAACCTTTGGAATGCAATTCCATTCATTGATTGACACGTGGATTTCTAAAACCGCTTATATCATGCGGAAGTAGCGCACTACGAGGGAGGCTCAAAAATTACGCGATATGATGCGTTGGCCGTCAGATCTTTAGGCTGGAGATCTACGGCTATGGGAGAGCGTGACAAAGGATAAGGTGCGCGGGCGGAAAAAATGGTGGGGCCCAGCAGTGACGTAAGGTTCTGTCGTGTAGTGGAAAGGTGTTGGATTATCGGGTTAAGTCGTGATCATTAGATCTTTCGATCGGACGGTGGAGATGACCTGAGGCAGATGAAAAGGTGAAGGCATGAAGAAACAAGAGGAATTGGGTTCGTGCGATAGTCGTTGATCTATAAAGATTAACAGTCGTGGTTCATTCAGACCAATGATCGGGAAATAGGAAAAAATGAAGGCGGAGGGGCTAACAACTTAGCATTTGGTCATAGCACTGAGGTTTTTCGGGAGAAAAGGGGTTGAGTTTGAGCTCTTGGGGGCTTAATGCCTTAATAGTGCAAAAGATGATTTTTAGGCTTAAAACAAGCACTTTTAAGGCCTAATGAGAGTTCTGATAGATGAAAGGAGGGATTTTCAAAACCAAATAAGGGGAAATATAAGATTTTAAGATGGTTAGGATGATTTAGGGATTAAATGAAGGGTGTTTTTTGAGGGATTCTTGCAAGGAAACAAGGATGAAAGTGGATATTTTGTGGGAGTGAAATGTAGAAAATGGAGGCCTTTTGAAAATGGTTTCTTTCACAAACAGGAGGGTTCATTAATGGAAACAACAGTGAATATTTCTCTAAAGGATAGAAGACACATGAAGGCTTCAAGAATGATAGATTTTCAAGGGAATTTATCACTTGAAGGCTTGATGATAAATTTAGCCACCTCTTTTTTTTTGACAAATTATTATAGGTGGCTAACAGTGGCTCCACATGGGGATGGCATCTTCCATGAAGGTGTTAAGAATCTCAGATGTGATCTTTGGAAGTAGGCCAGAGCCTGGGACTTTGACCATCTTTTTCTTCTTTGATCAACTGCTACATAAGTGAAAGAATTATATCAACAGCAATACTTCCCCAAACAACTACCTACCCATCCTACTATCCTAACATTTTTTCTTCAAGGTGCACTTAGACTTGCAGACCTTCCTCATCATTATTTTTTATTGAAAGAAAAAACTAATCTAATTCTACCCTTATTCCTCCATGAGACCAGATTAAACAGTTGGACTCATAGCTTCTCTACCTAAACTAATATCTGCCAGGATTAAACTGTATAGCAAATTTTCGTTATCTATATTCTAAAATAGAAATTGAAAACACATCCAAACCGGGATTAGGCTATCTGATTTGCTATGGGTCCATGGCATAAAGACAAGCTGCACATGAACTTAAAATTTGCAAAAAATTGAAACAAAATTGTGAAGGCTTGAAATTCTGAAAATTAAGAGCATCCTTCCTTCTTTTTGTGACTCGGATTTTGAGCTTTTTAGAGTCACCTTTATTTCTTCATTCTAGCTCTGATTTTGACCCTGTTAGAGTTGTTTTCTTCTTCTTTGCTGGTTCAAGTTTTGAGCATGTTAGAACTAGCCTTTCCCTTTTCTCTGGCTCAGGTTTTGATCTAATTTGAGCCATTCTTTTTAGAACTTCATAGGTTCAAGATTTGAGCTTGTTTGAACCTTTCCTTTCTATTTTTTTTTGTATATTTTTCTCCTTTTCAAAACCAAAACGGAGCAATGATATTTACAATGGAAGTGAAAAATTTAAACTGAAATTTAGCAGAAATAATGCTTGAGCATCCTGCCATTGACAAGACCCCCAAACAGATCTGTACCATCTAATTATTGCAGAAAAAATGCATTGGGACCAATGGCAGATTGAATGATGTAAGGGCCTTGCCATAAATTGTCAAAATTTCCATGCTTACCCTTATCCTCTCTCCTAGAGTCCCATTTGAGTACCTTGTCCCCAATTTTGAAATCATAGGCCTTTTTCCTTTTATCAAACAACTTTTTGATGTTCTCTTGCACTTTTTGAGCTCTGTTGTAGACTTCTTCCCTTGTTTGCTGGAGATGTATAGTCTGATTGATCCTCCTTACCATGCTATCTTCCTCTGATTGTATTTCTTGGACCAATTTTATTACTGGTACTCCTAGACTGGTAGGAAATACTGCATCTGCTCCATAAAATAGCTAATAGGGAGACATTCTAATGGATTTATTTGTTGTCAACCTATCTGCCCATAAAGCATGCACCAACTTGTTATGCCATGACTTTTTGTTTTCTTCCAATAGCTTCTTGATGATGTTTACCAAAATCTTATTTGATGATTCTACTAGCCCATTACCTTGAGGGTAATAAGCAATGGAATGGAAAAGTACAATCTGATATGTGTGACAAAAATCAATCATCTTTTTGGAGCCATATGCAGCAACATTGTCAGTGATAATTTTTCTAGGGAAGCGAAATCTAGATAGGATATGGTATTTAAGGAATTTTATGATAATTGAGTCTATGGCATTCCTAGAAGGGATGGCTTCTATCCATTTAGTGAAATAATCAGTGGCTGTGAGTATCCATCTATGTTGGGCAGATGAAGCAGGATGGATTTCCCCAATGAAATCTAGGCCCCACTGTTGAAAAAGAGCTTCAACAATGACTATTTGTAAAGGTAAAGGAAGGAGTTTTATTTTTCCCTCAAAGATTTGGCATTTGTGGTAGGCAACTATCATTTTGTGGACATCTTGGAAGAGGGTGGGCCAGTAATAGCCAACTCTAAGGATTTTATTGGCAGTGGTTTTCCAATAGAGATGGCCTCCACACTCTCCATGAAACTCATGCTTGATCCTATCTGCATCAATTTCAAGAAAACATTTAAGCAATAAACCATTGACATTTTTCCAATATAAACATTCATCTAAAATGCAATAATTCCTAGCTTTCAACTTTAAAAACCTTGCCTTTGTCTTAGATAGACTAGGAGGAGCATTAAGATTAATAAGCACATACAAAATCTCAGCATACCAAGGTGAGTTTTGTAAATTATCTTCAACAATTGGAGCTGGTAGCCCTTCATGTTCGTCCAATGCATCTACCATATTTATGTCAAGGGCTTGTAAGTTAGATTCAACCATTAATTGTGCTAAGCCTTGACCCTTGATGAGTTTAGTGGGTTTGATTTCCAAATCATATTCTAGTATCACAGCAATCCACTTTCCTCTTTTTCCATCTGGATCTTGTGACAAAATGTCTTTTACCACTATATTAGGCACAAAGGCATTAATATGGGAATGTAAAATATAAACTCTGAAATCCTTCAAAGCCTTTACCAAAGCATAGGCCTGTTTTTCCATGATATTATATTTCAGAGGTGCATCTCTTAATGCCTTGCTGACAAATGAAATTGGTTGCTCTCGTCCTTCTGTATTTTCTTGTAACAAGACAGTAGCCACAGTCTGTTCTAATGCAAATGAGAAGATGAGGAAATCCTTAGTAAAGTCAGGTCTGATAAGAACTGGTGCTCGGGTGAGTGCATTTTTTACCAGTTCAAAAGACTTTTTGGCTTCTAGGGTCCATTTAACTCCTACTTCTTTCTTTAGCATGTTTTTCATGTTTCTAAGGAGTTCTGCCAGGTTGGGTATGAATCTTCTCAATAAATTTATCTTCCCAATGAAAGATTGCAACTCTTTGATGTTTCTAGGGTGACTAATTTGAAATATACCTTCGACCCTTTTTGGTTCTATTTTAATCCCCTTTTCAGATATGATATGACCAAGAAGTTTACCTTCTTGGAGACCAAACACTGTCTTTTTGGGGTTTAAAGATAGCCCAAACCTTCTGCATTTCTCAAAGACTTTCCTCAAATGTTTAAGGTTCTTTTCATCAGTTTTGGAATAAAATGTAATGTCATCAAGGTAAATTAAAATGAAGTGACCTATTTCTTCTGAGAATGCAATGTCCATGGCTCTTTGAAAGGTGGCACCAACGTTCATTAATCCAAAAGGCATTTTCACATACATGAAAGTGCCCCAAGGAGTGGTGAAGGTTGTTTTAAGTTGATTTTCTGGGAGTACTAAGACCTATTTATACCCTAAAAATCCATCTAACAGAGAAATCCTCTTAGAACCAACTACCTTTTGTAGAATGTGTTCCATCTTGGGTAAAGGGTAATTGTCTTTTAATTAGGCTCTGTTTAAGTTCCTGAAATTGATACACAGCCTAATTTCTCATGTCTTTTTCCTTACAGCCACAAGGTTAGATACCCAATCTAAAAACCTCACAGGGACTATGATTCCATCCTCATACATTTTCTTAATTTCTTTTTCTACCAGAGGCATCTGTACAGGGTTAATTCTGCGTAGCTTTTTCCTAAAAAGTTTTTGGTTTTCTTTCAATGTTATTTTATGTTGGATGGTCTATGTGTCATAGGCCTTCAAATCTTCATATCTCCAAGAAAAAACATCAGCAAATTCTTTAAATAGATCAATGTATTTCAGTCTGATGTGAGCTGGCAGTGTTTTAGATAACTGTTGGGTGTGGAGCCTGATTATCTTGTTTACTTTGTATCACAGCATTGGACCCCTGTACCTTAAAAGGGGTGGCAACGCCGCCCGAAATTTAATCGCTGCCGTGGGGGGTCCAGGGGGGGGCGGCGCCCCTGAAGCTAAAAACAGATGTAAAATTGCCTTGTAAAAGTATAGTAATTTGTAGTCAATCTGGGCCGTTCATTAGGCAAATGATCTGACGGTAGAAGTTATGTTTAGATTAGGGTTTTTTGCCCTAGAAGGAAACCCCCTTGTATATATGGGGGCATTGTATTGCAGCTGTGTATGATGAGTGTATTCTCGGAGCGAGAAACAGAGAGGGAGACTGTGAGAGAGAACAGAGGATATTATAGCGGATCTGATGTAGGTTTTGTCTCTTCATTTTGTTGGATAATATAAAGGAAGGACTGGTTGTTCAGGGTGGATGTAGCCCAAACTGGGTGAACCACGTATATCTGTGTCTCTCTGGTTTTATGTGTTTTGTGTGCTTGTATTTTCCGCATATTTTATGTGTTTTATTGCTCTATAATATTTAATTTTCTAACAATAACTTGATCATTTTAGGCTTGTCCTTGCTACCTATATTGCATTCTTCAATATCAGATTTAGTGGGTTCTATTGTTGGCTTCTTTTCCACATCATTAAAATCGAAAAGGTCTTCAAGGGGTGCTAGTCCTTTGGGTATGCCTTTGTATTTGTACTACAGTACCTCTATGTCTCCCTCTCCTTTTTTATTTTCAAACTCTTTGGTCAACATGTTTATTTCTGAAATGGGGAATGGTTTTTCTTTATCATGAGGCTTTTCATCCAAACAACTTTCATTGGAATTAGAGTTTGAATTTGGAAATTCAAACTCATTCCTGGAAAGTAGGAAATCCTCTATCTGTTTATCACCCTAAAAAACCTTCTAATATTTTTCATTATCTGGTACTGTTGGTCTGTATTTTGTTTGAACAATGAATTGTTTGTCATTAAGTGGTCTTTGGCATGAGCTAGCAGCACAAGCCAAACCATTGGTAAGTATGTTTTGACTTCTAGGACAAACACAAGCTCATATTCTACAAATGTTTTCAATGGATCCATGGCATCATTCCTATATGCCCTTAACCTACGATGTTTGGCAGTGTACTCTCCATTTATTTGATTGATGACCAGTTCTGAGTCTCCATGAACAACTATCCTTTTAGGTCCTAGTTTTTTCAATAGATGCATCCCTAAGAGGAGAGCTTCATACTCTACTATGTTGTTTGTGCATTTGAAATTTAACTTGAAGCATGGCTCTCAGCATAACTATTTTCAGTGTTGTGCAGCCATATCCCAGCTCCTGCATTCCTTTTAGTGCAAGACCAATCAAAGCTCATGCTCCATAAGGGATTGTTTGCAGATTTGTTAACAATTTCCTTCTTACTGTCATCTTTTTTCCTGAGGTCAGTAGGCTGATGGGTAATCTACTCTCTACATTCTTGGTTCTGATTTTCTAATTTTGCAAACTGTTCAAATGTTTCTCCCTTTTTTTCTTCTATATCCAGAGCTACCATTATGTCTGGATTTGTGAACTCTACTTTACTGTTTAAATTTTTATTCTCTAGCTCTTTCTCACCTGTAAACTCATCATTGTAAAGGATAAAAGAGTCTAGGTCTGTATGGACAGAGTAAAGAGGGGAATTTTCTGGTTTCTCTAGGCTGCTTACTATAAATTTCATGTGTGCTTCCCTATATAGTCTTCTAAGCTGGCTGAAAAACAGGGATAGTGGCATATGTCATGTCCATTTGCATTGTACCCTATAGCTTAGCACCCCATGATCTTGACAGCAACATGCCATACTTGGGAGGTAAATCAGCCACTAAAACATCCATTACCATGCACTTGGCTGGGATTTGGGTCAAATTTACACAGAGATCTTTGATCAAGCCTAATAATTTTACTCTGCTAGAGTCAAAAGAATATAAATCTTTATATGGTCTGGTTATCTCTAGGCCTAATTTTTCCATGATCACTTTTGGCATGAGGTTGTGTGAAGCCCCTGAGTCATGCATAGCATTATGTAGGATTTTTTCATGGATATTTAGACTAACATAGAAAGGAGGCACTACTCCTTCCTGGAATTTCCCTTCAATTTTTGGGCCAAACAAGAGAGCTGGTTGATCATCATTCAATTTAACAGAGTCACTATTTTCTCCTAAGTTTAAAGCTTTCAAAATTTGACATTTATATACATCTTAGGTGACCAACTCAGTGAGAGGGACAAAAATTTTGATTTTGCAATTTCACTCTCCAGATTGAAAGGAAACTGACTCTTTGAAAGGTTTAGATCTTTTTTGTTGGTCACTATTTTATTAGCAAAATCAGCTTGTTGATTCTCACTATGTACATTATTTGAAACTATTTTTTCAGGGGCACCAGCTGAAATGCTAGTGCTACTGGTTTCTAGTCTTGGTTTATCAATGGTTTGGATGTCTTTGTCCTTGTTTTTTCCAGAACTCTCAGCCACTGTTTTGTTGGTTTCAGCAGTCCCTTTAGGAGTCTTTTCAGGTCTTTTCTTAATAGTGATTTCAGAGGTTTTTGGTTTGGGAGCTTCTGGGTTCTTTTTGCTTCTGAGATCATATTTTTCTCGGACTTGCATGATGGCATTCTCGAATCCTAACCTATAGTCCTCAGATTCTAACCCTTCCTCATCCCATGGTGTGTATGAGGTCTAGTTGTCTTCTGTGAAAAAAGGTGTGATCTTGGTTATCCACTTCCACCATGTTTATAATAGTTCCCTCTGACTCTTCTATTATTCCCTCATCCTCATCAAGGAAATTTTCTTGGAATGGAGGTACGATTTTTTGGTCAAAATCCCTTTGTCTATTGGGAGGAGTGTTTCTCCTAGAGTTTTGGTTCTGGTTTTGAGACTAATTTTTGTTCTGATTATTAGCTTGGACAACCATTTTCTCCATCATTATTTCTAGCCTATCCATGTTTTTGGCTATATTATCTATTTTGGAATCAGATGTAGAAGTTGTGGTGTCTTCCCTATAGGTTACTTTCCTTTCAACCCTCATCCTGGCTCTTTTTGCAATTAAGTTTGCCTCCACACTCACTGCCCCTTTCTGCATATCCTCTAATGTGTTATAGTCTCTTTCCCTTAGTTGGTAAGCCATCGCAGGGTCAAATCCATCAGGGAAATTCATGAGGGCTAACCCTTGAGGAGGTTTCATGTGGTTTGGTAAAGCATTGTAAATACTATTGTACCCAGCACAATATTCTTGGACCCCTTCTCCCACATTTATATTTATGTTCTCATATTCAGACAAGGTTTGGAGAGGGTTCTTCCTAACTTCCCACTTGTTTAGAAATGATTGATGAAAGGCGGGGAGGTTCTGGATGCTATGTGGAGCTAGATTTTTAAACCATTTCCTAACTTCTCCCCCAATACTTTGAGCAAACAGCCTGAGTTTTATGGTCTCATCAGCTATCTCATTTACCTGGTCATTCATGTTTTCTATGTACAAGCGAAATTCGATTGAGCCTATGGAGGTCTGATCTTAGGTACCCAGTAGGACTAGGGGGTCGTACCAGGTTTCCATGACAGGATTCTGTGGGAGTAAAGGAGTAGCTTGAGCAGCAGGTATATGGATAGAAAAATTGCTTGGACCAACCACAGACTGTTGAGCAGACTTAGGGTGAGAGAGACCCAAGTTATGAATGAGGTGGATATCAGGAGGTGTGGATGGAGGGGTTTCTCTGTCACTAATATGTTGACCACCATGTGGTGGCGAACTTGGAGGCTCAAATTCTGTCTGATCTATACCACTGAATGACTTAGTTCTTGGTAAATTACTTGGTAAGTATAAGTCAACTCGAGTATCTGATAGAGCTGCAAGGTTTTCAGGTGCTGAGTTAGCTCTAATGCACCCTCCGTACAATGTAGAAATTTGGTTTAATAATGATTAATTATCCACCGAGACTATCCCGATCACATACAATTCAAATTTATATGCAACACATAATCTCTTCCACTCGATCATCAAACATGCGGAAATAAAACAAGCGATAACACATCAATTCATCACACACATTAACTCAGTATGTATGGGGAAAGCCTATAGCTGAAAACCCCAGCAGCTATATGTGTATATTATAATGGAGAAAACATGTAACCAATCAGTACAATACTCCTCACAAGTACTCAGTACTATCTCATGAAGTTACACACAAACTAGCTTGGTTTTGCCCAAGTCACAGGTTCAAAACCCACCACTAATTGCCTTTCCTCTATTGCGCAATCAAGGCTGATCTTATAGAGATCCAAGGTTCAAATCTCCTTGGCTTCACTGCGCAAGCATCATGGGCAATTGCCTCCAAGTGTGGTGCAAATCTCATGCACAACTGATGTCACAACTGATAGCTGTACTCACCCTTTCATCTACCTCTTTCACTGGTCTCCACTGAAATGTCCATGCACTGTAGTGAACTGATGTGTTCTTGAGTTGAATAATGAGTTGCTAATTAATGAATTAAATAATATTTAATTCACTCCACTCATTACTAGTTGATTGGCTAGTTAAACTAATCTCAACTAGTTCAACTAAGTTAAACCGAACACAACTCCACTAGTCGTCTCCATTAACTCCACCAAACTTCGCCATCAAGTCCTAACCGAAGTCAACCATGCATGCGCTCACCAAACCCTGGGAATAGACCATAGGGGTGGTCCGATGCATGAGCCACTTCCAAGGCTCGAACTGAAGTGCTCCAAGAGAATAAACTGAAGTTTAGAGTCCAAATATTATTAAGGGTAAATAATATTTGACTTCCCTATTTTAGGGAGAGGCAGTCTAAAAATAGACTTCGACCTATAGGTCCAAAAAATAGAGTCCCATCTATTTTTACCAACATGACCAATACTCCAAGAATAACATACTGCAATCCCCGGACCATGCTCCATATGTCTAAAAATAGACATAGTCTAAAAATAGAATTTGCGCCAGAATTTGCCTGCGGGCCCACTTAGTGAAGGTGACTTCATTTCACTAAGCTCCATCATCTTGCTGCATTTTCAACAGACAATAGTTGTATCCTTAGATGTGAGAGACTTCCAAATAATTCTTTCTGGATTGTCAACTATTTTAGGAGGGTTTGGATCAGGATAAGCTCTGGTATGGATTCTTCTTGAAGCCAACATGTTAAGTTTTCGGACTCAACGAAGAAAGTTATCCAGGTTAACAATCTTTAGGAGAAAAACTATCCTTAGACAAAGAAGCTTAATCCCATGTGTTTCCTTTAGTATGGATGATTTTGTTATGAAACTGGTCTCCCAATGAAGTCTTGTGAAAACAGAGATAATCAACAGGCCTACTGATCACCAATGGAGTATTTTGGTCATTTAGGAACTGTGGAGTCGCCAGGTGGAGGGTTTAAAATGTTTTGAAGCAGGCTGTTGTCCACCATCAACAATCTATACCAAATCGAGGCTAATTGGTCTTCTTTGAGTTCTTATAGATGCGTGTAAAAAAATTTCGGTGAAAATCACATAAAAGAAATTTGTGTCGACGCGTTTCGGACCAGCCAGTGTGGTTCATCATCAGGACAAGATGAGAAATTTGATCAGGAAACCAGTTTAAGTAGAACATGACTGCTCCAACTAGCCATTGGAAAAACGGCTAGTTTGACTAGAATAGGAAAATTATTATTATTTATTTATTTATTTTAAATTTGATTATGTTTTTATTATAAATTCTATATAAATAAAAATAAAATAAAAATAAAATATAAAATCAAATCAAATAAATTAAATAAATAAATCAAATATAAAATCAAATCAAATAAATAAATAAGTAATAATAATAATAATAGTACTAATTAATCAAATAATTTAATATTACTAAAGAGGTAAGATTTAAAAAATAAAAAATAAATAAATAATAATAAAAATAATAAAAATAAATAATAATAATGATAATTAAAAATAAATAAAAAATAAAAAATAAAATAAAATAAAATTCAAATTCAAATAAAAATAAAAATTAAAAATAAATAATACTAAAAATAAAAATAAAAAGTAAAACAAAAATAAAAATAAAAATAAATAAATAAATAATATATATATATATAATATAATAAAATAAAAACAAAACAAAAATCCTAACCAAAACCAAATTAGAAAAATAAAAGGAGCACATCAGGATAGAGGAATCAGGATAGAAAAATGTTTTGAAGCAGGCTGTTGTCCACCATCAACAATCTATACCAAATCGAGGCTAATTGGTCTTCTTTGAGTTCTTATAGATGTGTGTAAAAAAATTTCGGTGAAAATCACATAAAAGAAATTTGTGTCGACGCGTTTCGGACCAGCCAGTGTGGTTCATCATCAGGACAAGATGAGAAATCTGATCAGGAAACCAGTTTAAGTAGAACATGACTGCTCCAACTAGCCATTGGAAAAACGGCTAGTTTGACTAGAATAGGAAAATTATTATTATTTATTTATTTATTTTAAATTTGATTATGTTTTTATTATAAATTCTATATAAATAAAAATAAAATAAAAATAAAATATAAAATCAAATCAAATAAATTAAATAAATAAATCAAATATAAAATCAAATCAAATAAATAAATAAGTAATAATAATAATAATAGTACTAATTAATCAAATAATTTAATATTACTAAAGAGGTAAGATTTAAAAAATAAAAAATAAATAAATAATAATAAAAATAATAAAAATAAATAATAATAATAATAATTAAAAATAAATAAAAAATAAAAATAATAATAATAAATAAATAAATAAATAAAAAATAAAATAAAATAAAATTCAAATTCAAATTCAAATAAAAATTAAAAATAAATAATACTAAAAATAAAAATAAAAAGTAAAACAAAAATAAAAATAAAAATAAATAAATAAATAATATATATATATATAATATAATAAAATAAAAACAAAACAAAAATCCTAACCAAAACCAAATTAGAAAAATAAAAGGAGCACATCAGGATAGAGGAATCAAGATCGACTAAGAGTGAAGAGCAGGAATCCAGCATCTGCTAACATCCCACCCATCATCCCTATTAAGGTTAATCGGCCTCTTTTCTATTTCCAAGGCCTCCCTTAACTTTCGGTGGTGGAAGTGGTCAATAGTTGCAATAACCTTAGTATCTTCAATACAAATATGGTGATTTATTTTTTCAGCATGCTTTGCTAAGGCAGAGGACCGATATCTACCATGTCTAAGGTCAGCGACATGTTCATGAATTCTTTGGCTAATAGATCGACCAGTTTCACCAATGTAAGGGGTCCCACACGAACATGGAATCAAATAAACACCCTTACCATCCATCGGGCAAATCGGGTCTTTAACCGATCTAAGAGAACCACGGATAGTGCGGAGAGGCTTGAAAGTTGAAGAGACATTGTGTTTCTTCAATATCCTTGCGATTTTATCAGTAGTACCTTGGATAAAAGGAAGGTGAACTCCAGATAACCGATCATAAGGATCTTTCTTAACCTTTGGACCTTTATCAGCTTTTTGAAAAGCTCTAAGACACTGGCCCTGCTATAACTGTTCTTACAGAAGACATTAAGGAGATGTGATTTTTCACCTTCAAAGTGGTTCACATCTGAGATTCTAAAGGCTCTGGTTGCTAGGGTACTGAGAACCCCAAGCTTCTGAGCCGGGAAATGATGAGAACTAGCATGTAAATATTGTTCAGTATGGGTCTTCTTTCTAAAAACTTGATGAGAGAAGGAACCATCATCATTTCTCGAAAGAAGGACATCCAAAAAGGGCAGGCTACCATCAACTTCGAATTCCATGGTAAACTTAATGAAGTCAGATTGATCATTAAGATGCTGGAAGAAAAGGTCTAATTTCTCTTTACCATGGGGCCACAATACACAGGTGTCATCAACAAACCTTTTCCAAAGCTTCGGCTGAAAAATGGAAGAGGAAAGGGCCTTCGATTCAAAGTGTTTCATGAAAATATTAGCAACAACAGGGGAAAGGGGGGAACCCATGTCCACACCACAGGTCTATTCAAATAAAACACCCTTGAAACTAAAGAAGGTCGAGGTAAGACAAATCTCTACAAGATGAGCAGTATCAGGATCCGTGATATGAGAGATGACATCAATGGCTTCCTTAATGGGAATGAAAGTATATAATGATACAACATCAAAAATCAAAAACCTATCATCTGGATCCAACTTAATGTCTTTCAATTCATTAATGAAGGAGGAAGAATCTTTGACAAAGGAGTCGGTGCGACCCACAAGGGGCTTCAACTTACTAGCTAAAAATTTAGCGAGCAGATAAGTCGGACCACCTATGGTGTTGACAATGGAGAAAAGGGGAACACCTTCCTTATGAATCTTAGGAAGACCATAAATCCTCGGGGTAAGGGGATTACTTTCAATAAGTTTTTTACTAAGGGAGCCAACAGTGCTACTGGATTTTATCACCAGAGCAACAGCTTTAGACACTTTTTTAAGGGGATTTTTGTCAAGCTTCTTGTAGCTACCGCTATTTTGAAGGTGATCCAACATCTTAGTCTGATAATCATCCTTGTTTAAAATAACCGTAGCACCTCCCTTATCAGCCTTAAGAACTGTTAGCCATCAGTATTTTTTACATATTAGTGATGACTATATCTTCAGCTGAGTTTTCTAGAAACTGATTTCCTTATGTCAATATGTCATCCAGAAAACCCTCCCAAAACTTTTTTTCACCTTTCTACCTATTCAGTCCACCCCTGGCAAAACCACAACCTCCTTGTCAACAATCCTATCTAACCTCAGCCTTATTGGTCTGCCCATCAGCTTTAAAAGGCAAATCCACATCTGTTTCAGAAGTCTACCCTATGTTAGGAAGTGGCGTTTAGGACATTTCACCTTTGGCAATCATCAAAAAGCCAAAAAAGCCCCCATCTGCAGCAGACCTACCATGACTGATCCCTTAATTTGCAAATGAAGTTGACAAACAGCCTTAAGTCGCGCCACTCATATTCCTTAGGTCTCAGCACTGCATAAAGCCCAATCTCAAGCTGACTAGTAGGTTTTTCACAGTGTTCTATGGTTTCTACAAAGGCAGGAAATATAAATTCATCTCAGGAGGAATTGCTTGATCTACACTTAGAGGAACAGCTGCTTCTAAATGTATTGTGAGCCTGAGATGAAGCTGCAAAACAAAATTCACTCATCAGGACCTTACAGCTCTTTCCAGCATGAAAATCACAGTAAGAAAGGGTCGCCACTGTCTCAGCAAAGGGGTAAATTGTCAAGGCCCAGAACCTCCTTCATTTACAAGCAGAGGGTTAGGGCGCCTCCTTCATACATAAGCAGAGGGCGCAGGCCAGTGTTGACTCAGAAGGTTGCAGAAGTCCAGGTTTGCCTTTGCTGAAACAATGAAACAATATCTTCGGGTTTCATGAATGTAATTGCTGACCATAACAGGATTATAGTGGAAATATGATGAGCTCAAAGGAAAGGGGAGTTTGGCCTGATAAAGGAGGTCATCTGAAACTTTCAAGTCAAGTGAATGGTTGAAACTTTAGAAGGCCTGTCATCAGTGAACTTTCCAAAGCATAAGGACCCTGTCTATCCACAAGATCAAATAGAACAGATGATAAATAATGCCATTACACAGGCAGGAGAAAGTGCTTGGTTTTTTCAAGGAAACACTGATCTTCATAGTCACAAAGTTTGTTTGTTAAAATAATCAATCATAAGATGCAACAAGCCAAATGTTTAATTCACCCTTAGGACAATGCAGGGAGACAGTATTACTCTGGCTAAGGTTTCTGCTGACACACAATGATGCTTGCAAGTGAACATGCTTAGACTGATGTTTTCCAAGTGGTCTACTTAACATCACCTTCAGAGAAAGGTTGTCTCGAAAAGAAATTGTTAAAAAACCTTCAAACACCTTATCTAATGGAGAGCCTCCTCCATGCATGAGTAGAGGGCCAAAGCTACTACAGGTGCTGAAACTGATTGATACAAGAAAGAGCAGTAGAAAGATATCAAAGACTGAAACAAGGTCACTACACAGATGAATGACAACTCTGATAATGTAAAGATACTGATACTCCTGTTTCAAGGAACTCTCTGTTTGACTATACCTACAGTAGGAAAGGGGCAAATATTGAACATATTGTATGCTATTAATGCCAAAGGAGCAGTTGACTTAAAAAGGGGTTAAAGACCTTTCATGATCACCTATACAAAAATCAAAGGAAATCCTTCTGAGCAAACAAAGAAGTCTAGGGTGAAAGGATGCAACCTAAAAAGTGTATTTACAGTCCAGAGAAAAACTTGTGAAACACCTAGAAGCAGCAATTTATCACTGGGAAAGTAAAACAGTGACCAAGGTTGAGTCATAAAATGCATGATGACAGGTATACAATGCTATGAATAGACAAAGAGACAATTTTGAACATATGTGTGCCACTGATATCAAAAAGAAGACTTTCTCCTTAAGGAAGGGGTCAAGCAGCAAAACAATATCATATATCAAGGGTCCAAAGAGGCGCCTTTCAAGAAATGGTGTTTACAGCTTTCAAATGTTTTGGTGCATTATGAATAGCCCTTCCTTGCTAACAGTCGCCAAGAGAGGAAAACAGTGAACACAGCTCAGTCATGAAATGTTTCCATTAACAAAAAGGGGTTCGATACACTGATCAAAACAAAGTAAGGACCATGTATCAAAAAGCCCTGTTTTCATATTCTACAGGTTTTTTTTTTTTGATGAAAGAGGCAAATGGGTATACAATCTTATGAATAGGCAGAAGAGTTTGGTTTTGATGAAATTGCCACTGTTTATAAGTCTTAAAACAAACATGGTTGTCATCATTCCAAAGGGTAGACTTAGCACAAAGACACAGTATTAAATAAACAGTGGCAGAGTTGTGGCATGATGAGTTGTCAAGCAGGGGATTATAGTAAAAAATGCCCCTCTTTGGAGAACATTGCAGGTCATAAAGAATGCAGCCACTGATACCTGTACCATTAGACACAGTGGCAAAAATAGTCCCAAGATTATGGAGTTTGGTTTCAGGGTCTAAAGGTTAGTGATTGAAAAGTCCACCAAAGAAAAAGCCGGAGTTTCTCCACCCCACACCTCTGCTAATATCCGCAATCTACATGTGATCAAATGATTGGCAAATCTCCAAAGCAAGTTTGAACGTACCAAAGTTAAAAAATCCGAAGGTTTTTCAAACACAAAAACTCCGCAGAAGAAGCCAAACCACGGTTCTATTTTACCTTTTAAAAATAGAATGACCGTTGATATTGTTTTGTTTTGAAAAACGATATAAGTTTGAAATATAAGAATGGGAAATTCACTTTCAAAAAGGCTAGAGTCAAAATCCCATTAACATCCAGCATCAGCAAGCCAGAAAGTTGGGCGAAAATTCAGAAATTTGCATTCAACAGCGGCGCGACGGGCCTGGAATTTGGCGCGACGTGCCTGGGCGTCATTTTACACAGGCTTTCAACGCCGGCGCGACGTGCCTGTAGTCGGGCGCGACGTGCCTGTAGGTGGCCACCCGACCGCACGACAAGTCCACCCGACACCTTCCTCCGGCGCGACGGGTTTTCTCCAGAGGTTGCCGCGCCCATTTTTCAAGCTGTCCAGGGTTTCTTGCACCCTCTCAAGCGAGCATCCACTAATTTCAAGGTATTTTTATGAGCTCCCATCGTGTGCAAGGTGTTGATAAGTGATAAAACTATTTGAAAATCCCGTACCTTGCTAGTTTGCTAAAAAAACAAACGCAGTTTCCTACACAGTGAGATGAGGTAATTTAAGAGGGCCGAGGTTGTTAATGAGAGTTTAAACCTTGGAGGCAGGGGTATAAAGTGTAGTGGTGTATATCTCAAAACTCACAAACAAAGAATGTATTGACTAGACTACTGTGTGCAATGATTTTTTCGCCCAAGCTAGGTCTGTCTTCCCTTGCACTGTATTACATCATTGTGGAAAATTGTTGACAGAGAGTTTTCTGTGGGTGAATGTTACATTGAAGGGCAGATTTAATTGATGTTTTTCTAGCTCTGGAGGCAGGAGTACAAAAGCAGTTTTTGTTCTCTTAAAAAACTTCACAAAGAAAGGGGCCTTGTTCTAAAGAACAGTTGGTTAGTGTTTGAAATTTGATATTAAAACAGGGGTACAGGTATTTGGGTGGCTTTCTTAAACTCACAAGCAAAAGAGGGTGTTTTCTAAAAACCATAGTACATTGATATATCACCTAGCATAGCTCTGCTTTTCTTCCACTGAATGGTGTCATTTTGAAGAACTGTGGTTGTGATATGTTTCGAGGGAAGGTCATTTCTAAAGAACAGGGTACCAAAACACTTATCACAGCAAGTCTTTTCTAGAGATCTGCCCCTATTTCACTGTATTTCACTACTGAAGGTTGGTTGACAGAGAACTTCCAAAGATGACAGCATAGTAAAGGAGCAGAAATTGTTGATGGCTAGATTTCGACATTAAGGGCAGAAGCACCAAAGTGATGTTGAATTTCTCAAAACTTCACAAGTGAAAATGGCCACTGTCTAAAGGGCGGAATGCTTGGTGTTTGCATTTGATATTAAAACAGAGGTGTAGGTATTATGTTGATCTCTTAAGCTCACAAACAGAGAGTATGTTTCCTAAAAACCACTGTGCATTGGTTATACATCTTACTTAGGTCTGCTTATACCGAGAACATATTGTATCATGTTGAAGACTTATTGACAGAGATTTTCAAAAGCAAACAGCCTAGTAAAAGACAGAGGTTGTTAATGTTGAATTTTGGCATCAAAGGCAGGGGTATAGATGTATTGATAGATCTTTTGAACTCACAAGCAAAGGGTGTGTTTCCTAAAAAGCATGGTGCACTGATATGTCACCTAACCTAGTTCTACCTTTCTTTCACCATATGGTGTCATTTTGAAGAGCTGTTGTTTGTGATATGTTTCAAGAGGGAGGTCATTTCTGAAGAACAGGGTTATCAAAACACTCATCACAACAAGCCCCTTCTAGCAATCTGCCCCTATTTCACTATATTTTTCATTAATGTAAGCTTGTTGGCAAAGAGTTTCCAAAGGTGAACAGCATATTAAAAGACAGATTTGTTGGTGGTTAAATGTAAACTTTGGAGGCAGAGGTACAAAAGCAGTGTTTGTTTTCTTAAAACTTTACAAATGAAAAGGGCCATTTTCTAAAGGGCAGAGTTATTGGTAATTGCATTTAATATTAAGACAGAGGTACAGGTGTAGTGTTGACCTTTGAGATTCACAAGTAAAGAGCTGGTCTTCCCAAAGCGCTATGCATTGATTTTACACCTAAACTAAGTCTTCTTTTTCATTGCACTGCATTGTATCATTCTAAAGATTGTTGAACAGAGTTTTTCCAAAGGTGCAGAGCCACGTTCTAAAGGGCAGAGTTGTTGATGGTTGAAACTTTAAACATTGGAAGCAAGGGTATAGAGGTGTTGGTGGACCTTTTTAAACTCACAAGCAGAGAGTGTGTTTCTTAAACCACTGTACATTGATTTTACATCTAACTTGGGTCTGCCTTTACAAAAACCATTTTGTATCATGTTGAAGATTTGTTAATAGGGATTTTCTGAAGGTGAATAGGGCCATTTTCTAGAAGGCAGCATTGTTGATGATCGAGTTTAACATTGAAGCCAGAGGTACAAAGGTGGTGATTGATTTCTCAAAATTCACAAGTGAAAGGTGTTTTCTTAAACACAGTGAGCTGATATTTCACCTAACCAAAGAGTCTCTTTTCTTTTCCACTGTATGTTATCTTTTATAGAAATCTGTTGACAGAGGTATTTTAAGGTGAATGACCTGAAGAGCAGGGTTTTAATATTTGAGTTTTGTTTTGAAAACACAATTACCAGTGTAGGTTGGCCTAACCAAATCACAAGAGGGGTGATTGTTCAAAACAGTACACAGGGAATCTACAAAGCAGTTATCCCATCTTTTACACATGGTACCATTGTTAAAAGTTTGCATGGTTGAAGTGCATACAGAGTTGAAGGACTGTTTTTAAGAAGTACAGAGGTGACTTATTCAAAGAAACATTGTTGCATCTTATTCAAATCCACAGTGTCCATATCTGTCCAAACAGTATAGTGGCCATTTTCAATCCAGCAAGGCATTGTTCATAAAAGGCAGTTGGTTTCTTCCAAAGCATAGTTAGGTCAAAATGCCTCCAAAGCAAGACAAAAGGAGCAACATGACAGTGGTGAAGATCAGCAGAAGCAGGAACCAGAGGAGGATAGTGCTGAACAGCAGCAGCTCAGCAGTTTGAGCAACAACATAAGGATGATGATCAAGAACAGCAGTTTTAAGGAGCGCCCGACACGGAAAGAGAAGAAAGACATATCAGCCCTTGATATTTTGGCATCAGATTCGGAGCATGTTGCTATGGACCCTTGAGGGTCATGCATGCCAATTTTGGGCCTATTTCGGCAACTTTTTGTTTTTCGTCATTTTTTGGGTTTTTAGTCGAAAACTCATAATTGCGCCGTTTCAGTTCGAGGATTTGTCAAGGGAGGAGGATGATACCGATGGATGCCATAATTCCATGAGCAGGTCTCCAGCGATTTTCAGGGCATTTGAAGATCATTCGCCCCCTCAAATTGGCGAAAAACACCCTCATTTTGCACATTCTGCCCGCCATATCAGCAACCTGCTATTTTCTGGGTTTTTGCACACAGGTACAGTTTTGAGGGACTTTCAGAGATCAGATTGAGGTGATTCCACTTGCGTTGGAAAGACGACACAGAGAGCTTTCCAACGAGCCATCATGAGCCTCATTTCGACATCAGGAAGGCTTCCATTTGCATCCAGCAAGTCAGGGGACCTTTTTCAGGCATAAATATGAAGTATTTTTGTAATTTTTGAACTTCAAAAAACTGCTTTTCCCAAATGTGCGTTAGGCTATTTTTATCATGGGAAAATCATGTAAAGTCAATATAATTTCCGTTTTTAGCAGTTTTTAAGATATTTTATGAGATATTTTGTGCCTTGGGCTTTGCAAAGCCTCAAGGACAAGTTTAGATATTTTGACTTGACCAATGGGATAGCTAGTTGCTCCATGAGGTTTTCCTCCCTCAAGCCTATTTATTCCATGGTTCTCTTTGTAAATCAGAGGCTGAACTTGAGAGAAGAATTAATGCATTGGTCATATGAGCTTTGAATAATACACTTGAGTTATGATTTTTGGACTGCCTCTTGGATGCTTTTGAGGAATGTTGAAGGCTTGTTGATGGATTCCTTGACATGGTAGAATGGTATAGTGCTTCTTAATGTGTTTTGTCTTCTAGTTTTCACTCATAATTCATTTTTCTTGCTACTATAGATCAGTAAAGATTGATTTTGAGACATGCCCATGGAGGCACCTCAAAATCCCTGAATCTTCATAGCTTGATGTTTTCTTTCTCCCTTAGTTATGCTAAAGAATTCTTAGCTGCTCTTTAGTAACCTAAGGTTTTGTTACTTAGTTTTATTCATCAGTTCCATGTATGTTGAGTAGGATGTATGGTTTTCCCTACCTACCTATCAGCTGCCCATAGTTCTGTCCATAAAACTTTCTCTTTGACTGATTTGTTGATCATTTTGTTGAACCAAGGAGTCCTAGTCCCGATCTAGCCCTTTGCCTAAAACTATGAAAACTTATTTGTCCAAGTGCCCAATGACTTAGAGATTATGTTTAGGCGTTCCGGCATAGTTTATGAGTTGTTAGTTTGTCTCATGTGTTTTCCCCAAAGTCTGATAGCTATTTCCCGAAGTTAGAGGGTCTTATACCTCTATGTATGGCTAGAATGTTTGATTTCTTATGTATTGATTAGCTTATAGTATTCCTAGCATGATTAATGGCTTGCTATTTACATGTTTATGATTGCTATTAACTAGCTTGCACTTGAAATCCCTTGTCTTTCACCAACTTATTGTTCATTTAATCCATTTTGCCCAGAGATCCCTTCTACTGTGAATCAAATCGGCCCTACAGCAGCTTTACATCATCCCCTCATTAGCTTCCTTGATCTGTTTGACCCCATAGCCCAATTTATCTACATCTTGTCATCCAGTTTATGTATTTGATCAGTTTCATCCCTCACAAACTTAAAAACTAAAAAAACCAAAAACACACTTCATAACTAGCCTAATATCAAAGCATCGCAAGTAAACACACCGACATCTTCTACACATATAGAGAGAGCCCTCTCTGAGTCCAGGAAGGCTAGGTCCTTGGGCTCCAAAGCTTGGTTTGATGTTACATCGTCATTTGGCTAGCCAATCGGCCAAATCACGGGACCCTAACATAATGGCGATCACGGTGGGACTTTGAGTTAGTGACAATCTAAGGACACCTTAGAACTCTATAAGTCCCTTATTTTTAAGAATACTGTTTGATTGAATTATCCCACCGCTCACTAACATAATGGCGATCACGGTGGGACTTATTGAGTTCATGATAGTCTAGCAAACTTTTATAGGCTCCTTAGTCCTTCAAATTTTAAACTTGAACCATCAGCCTCTAGAATCATTTAGTGTAAACTCTCTGTTTCACCATCTTAGCAAAGTGATGAATCAGGTTTATAACACTCTTACATCCTAGGCTGCACATAAAACTCAGAAAAAACCACAAAAAACTCCCTTAGATTGGTTTTTGATAGTATTGGTGGTGGACCATACAAATATACCTCAAAACAACTAAAAATCCACCTGGCGACTCCACTAGCCTCCAGTAGGCCTTACTACCTTGCTAAATTTTAGAATACCATCTGATTTTGCCACCTCATCGCCACACTAACATTAATGGCGATCACGGTGGGACTCTGAGTATTAAACAAACTTAGTTTCCCTCATCTTTAGAAACCTTTGAGAATAATATCTGATTGACTTATCCCACTGCTCACTAACATAGTGACACTCACAGTAGGACCTTCCGAGTTAGTGGCAATCTAAATACAACTTAGTAACTCCTGAAGTCTCAATCAAGTTTAGTAAACTTAGAGATTGTTTGAAAGGTAGAAAATAGCTCCTTCACCGTCTTAGCAAAATGATGAGTCAGGTATAGAAAACCTTTCCAAACCTTATAGGCGCATAAAACTCAAAAAACCCCAAAAATACTCCCTTAGATTGGTTTTTGTTAGTATTGGTGGTGGACCATACAAATATACCTCAAAACAACTGATTTTCCACCTGGCGACTCCACTAACTTCTAGTAAGCCGTACTATTTCACTAAACTCTAGGCTACTATCCGATAGACCTTTCCCATCACTCACCAACATAGCGGGAGATGGTAAGACACTGAGTACATAATAGTCCAACAAACTCTTATAGACTTTTTGGTCCTTTAGGTACCATAAACAAGCAAACAATCCATAAACTCATTTTTTAGAGTAAACTCTTTTTGTTCTCATCACCCTAGCAAAGTGTTGAAACAAGTCTAGGATACTTTAACAAACCATAGGCTGCACATAAAACTTAGAAAATCCAAAAACATTCTCAGATTAGTTACTAGTGGTGGACCATAGCTATCTTCACAACAGCAACCCATTTCCACCTGGCGACTCCACTCATCCATCCTTTTACTTTGACCATCCTTCGCCTTAGTATAACTTTAGAAAAATCACTCATCCAAAACATTCACCAATATCACTCTCTCCAAGCTCTGGACCTAAAATCTGGCTTCACGAAGAATCAATACCAGATCCCACCCAGACCCAAATCCCCCTATCATAGTAGATGACCCAGAAAAGATTCTGTGGCAAGCTTCTGAAACTGATCATCTAGCTACCAATAGATCCATCCGTAGAACAAGATCTGTACCTAAAACTCGCAATATCCTTCTAGATTCACCTTCGGAACTAGAGTCATCACAAGCTCTTCCCCGAAGCAAATCATATAGTAGGATAAACTTCGACGATCTTGAACCCCTGAACCCACCACAAAGTCCTATTAGAGAAGCTTCACCCACCACTCCTCCTGATTTCCAGCTTCTTTATCAATTTGGCTCCTATCATCCTAGATCTGCTCAAAACCAGATCACTAGTCCAAGTTCATCCGCTACACCTGGTCAAACCACCACTGTTCAAACCACTTCATTTCAGCCTACTAGTCCTCATCTTGTATATCATCCATTAGCTCCAGTCATGGCAGCCTGGTACGCACCTTTGGTGTTGCCACCACCTTTAGCTCCTCTCCCAAACAAATATCAAGACAAGATCCCACACTTTACCGGAGAAGACACCACCACACCTCAACAGCATATAAGTAGAATGACTGATGCTTATGAATACCTAGAGGTACAAGACGAGACTGTCCGAATGAGAATATTTGCCCAAAGTCTTGGTGGTGAACCCAAAGCATGGTTCAAAAGCTTAGCTCCAAACAGCATCCATAATATCCCTGAACTACATCAAATCTTCAGAAATAGGTGGGAAATCCGAAGAAACCCCATTCAAATCCTGTCAGAATATAACAATCTAAAACGGAAAAATGGGGAAAGTGTCCAAGCTTACTGTACTAGGTTCAACAGTGTATATAACTCCCTACCACCTCATTTCAAACCTCCACTTGGTCTAGCCTTGGCAAAATTCCCCGAAGGTTTTGATCCGGACATGACATATCATCTGAGAGATAAGGATCCCCCTACCTTGGAAGAAATGCAGCAAATAGCCATAAAAGCAGATGCTAACTTAGCAGAAAAGAGGGCTAGGACTAGATCGGAAAGGAAGGTCACATATAGAGACGAGGTCTCCACCTCATCACCTTCCCTAGATCCTAGAATAGATGACTTAGTCAAATCCATGGCCAAAATGTGGGAAAAGATAAATGAAAAAGCTCCTGTTAGGGAAAACCAGCCAAACCCTCCAATCAGAAACCGAAACCAAAACTTTAGGAGGGAACAGCCCCAAAACAGACCAAGGGATAATGACCAACAGATCAGGCCACCATTCAATGAAAACTATGTAGAAGAAGATGATAGGGACTCAGAACCTCTTGATGAACATCATTTAAACCTCATAGGGTCTGACAATGAAGGTAAGGTGTACCTCACCGAAGAAGAACAAGCCTTCTTTTCGCCTGATCAAGATGAGACCAATTATGAGGATCTTGATGACCCTGCCATAGAGTTTCAAAATGCTATTGAAGAAGCCCACAGGCAATATGACCTTAGGAGCAAGAGAAACCAAGATAATGTCAAGAGAGGTAATTCTGATACTGCTAAAGCTCCAAATACCATCCTCAAAAAGGCATCAAGCAGTGACCAAATCAAGGTTGAAAAGGCTGATCAAAGCCAAGCTAAAGTTACCCAAACTAGTCCTCTCTCATATACTCCCGATACTTCTACCAAGGTCACCAAAACAACTATGGCAAGCAAAACCCCTAAACAAGGTCAACAGGCTCAAAACATAGACAAGGTCTTAACTGAAAAAGCTGAAACAAACATATCTAAACTTCAAATGCCTTTTAGCTTTGAAGACGAAATCGCTAAGATCAAAATCACCATGCCTCTTACTGAACTCATTGCCCAAAAATCTTATAAATCCCAAGTACTAAAAGTCCTAAATCTAGGGAATGATGCAAACACTGTTAATCTCACTGATGACATTCCTGAAGTATTGTTTGGTCCAAAGATAGAGGGAAAATTCCAAGAGGGAGCCACTCTTCCATTCTACATTAGCTTAAACATCCACGACCAAATCCTCCACAATGCCATGTTGGACTCCGACGCCTCGCATAATCTTATGCCGAAGGTAGTAATGGAAAGATTAGGCTTGGAAATCACAAGACCATACAAAGACTTATATTCATTTGATTCAAGCAGAGTCCAATGCCCAGGTTTGATCAAGGACCTTTGTTTTAGTCTGGCCCAGATACCCGCGAAACATCTAATCATGGATATAGTAGTGGCAGATATTCCTCCCAAGTACGGGATGCTTCTCTCCAGATCTTGGGGAGCCAAACTCCAAGGGAATATCCAACTAGACATGTCATATGCCACCATTACTGTGTTTGGTCAGACCAGGATACTCTACCGCGAATCACACATGAAATACATGATTAGCAGTCAAGATAGGCCCGATAACATTCCAATATGTTCTTTGCGCTCCGACTTAAACTCTTTCATTATGCATATTGATGTAAACTTGGAGGAAGAGTCAGAAGAAGCTGATATAGACTTAGATCCACCACATCTATTGTCCTTGATACCTTATGATGAGCTGGACACTCAAAACTATCATGATCATGAACAACTGTGCCTTGAAGAAAGTAAGTTCCCTCTCTCCCAAGTAGGGTTAGAACAAGAAGCACAAACTCTCATGTACTATCAAGCAAATTGCTCTAGCTTTAATCAAATGCCAGCAGTAACTTGTGGAAATTTCTTCCGGGTAAAAGCTTTAGAAGACCTTCACATCATAAACCTATTTGGAACCCGGGAGAAAGGGAGTTTAATGTTTCTACCATACCTCAAAGATTTACCATCATGTGACCCTCCTACTGCAAATAAAACTTTGACTATAACCTCAACAGCTCAACATCTTGAGAAAATGCCAAATAACCTTTTTATGAGCAAGGATGACAGTTATAATCCTGGCATACCTGAACTACTGAAATTGGCTCATATTTTGTCTTTTCATGAAGAACTAAGAAAGGCTAAAATCAGGAATCTCATGCAAAATACTATTTTCTACAGGAAAAACAAGGGAAAACATTGTATCACTACCTTTTCCCCAAAGAACAACTTTAACAGAAACAAACACAGCAAACTGAAACAAACTGAAATGATCAAGGAGAAAATTAATGGCCATAGAATCTGCTTTGATTTTAGAAATAATGCTGCATCTCCATATAACAAAAATCATGTTTGTTCTACTCAAGATCGTGATTCACTAATTAAAAATGTTTCTAATGATGTATTCTTGCAAGATCATCTTTCAGATCATAATCATCAAATTCCTTTACAAAGTAGACAACTTAAAGATTTTTTCCAGTTTGCGGGAGGTAGATCTGATTTCAAGTTCAAAATTGCTAAGCCACCCAATATCAGAAATTTGTTCATGAAAGCTATGTTCCCAGTGTTAAATTTCTGTGTTGTTACATACCTTGATGATGTCACTATCTATTTCAAGAATTATCAAGAGTACATACATTACCTGAAGAAAGCATACAGCAAGGAAAGGAGTGGAAATCAGATATTCAGAGAGGTACAGAGGGAGGATGCCGGGTTGTTTAGAGATTCTTGCATGAATCCCTATGTCATGTTAGAGAGAGAAAATTTCCCAAATTTTTCTTTTCAAGAATTAAGTGGGCCTAGGGTGAGAGGAGATCCTTACGAGGATAAGATGTTGAAATTCCGTCATTTCCAAAATTTTTGATTTTGAGACACTTTCAGTCATTGTACATACCATTGTTTGAAATATTGAAAAAAAATAGAAAAATCAAAAACAGTAAAAGATAGGAAAGTCAAAAACAGTAAAAACAGAAAAGAGGGCAAGTGAGATAGAACCAAGGCCCCCTGTTCCAAAAATTAGTCTTTCAGAAAGCGAGCAAATCTAAACGCCGCTACTAGTGCTTCAATGTCTTGTTCAGCTATCTAGCCTAATCATAGCTGAGCATGTTTAAATTTATTTGCTGATAAGTTAGTGAGCGCCAAGATAGTCAACATTGTGTAAGATTGACTTATCACAGAGTTTAGATTAGGGAGAGATTTTGGTTCCACATGCCTAAAACAGAACCAAAGAGAGGAGCGAGGGATGAAAAACACATTGTGCATCTTAGCCCCGCTTCTCTATTTTTCCTTTGTTGCAGAATAACATTTGTGTGCAGCTTGTCTTTTATGCCACAAATGCATGACAAATCAGACTGCCTAATCCTGATTTGATCATTTTTCAATTTCATGTTGTAGATTAGAGAATGAAATCCTGTCAAACTGCTTAATCTTGACAGTCGATCTAGTTTTAGGTAGAGAAATGAAGGAGTTCATCAGCTTAATCTGAACTCCCGGCAGATATAAGAGTAGAAGTAGATAGTTTCATTTTGCAAAAAGAAAAATATTCATTGTCAAAAGGCTGCTAGTTCAAATGCGCCAAACAGAAGAAAAAATGTTAGGAAAGATAGTGGGGTAGGTAGAAGTATCATTGATGTTAAATATGCTGACACTTTTTCAGAAATAACATCACGAGAAGGGTAAATTTTGCGCCAATGGATAAGGCACTAGTCTTCATAATCCAAAAATCTGAATTCTGGACACCTCCTGACGAGGAGCTGCCCTCCCCAAATGGAGCCACTGTTAGCCATTAGTATTTTTTACATGTTAGTGATGACTATATCTTCAGCTGAGTTTTCTAGAAACTGATTTCCTTATGTCAATATGTCATCCAGAAAACCCTCCCAAAACTTTTTTTCACCTTTCTACCTATTCAGTCCACCCCTGGCAAAACCACAACCTCCTTGTCAACAATCCTATCTAACCTCAGCCTTATTGGTCTGCCCATCAGCTTTAAAAGGCAAATCCACATCTGTTTCAAAGGTCTCCCCTATGTTAGGAAGTGGCGTTTAGGACATTTCACCTTTGGAAATCATCAAAAAGCCAAAAAAGCCCTCATCTGCAGCAGACCTACCATGACTGATCCCTTAATTTGCAAATGAAGTTGACAAACAGCCTTAAGTCGCGCCACTCATATTCTCTAGGTCTCAGCACTGCATGAAGCCCATTCTCAAGCTGACTAATAGGTTTTTCACTGTGTTCTATGGTTCTACAAAGACAGGAAATATATTTCATCTCATGGAGTAAATGTTTGAGTTCACAGTTAGAAGAACAGCTGCTTCTAAGTGTATTATGAGCCTGAGATGAAGCTGCAAAACAAAGGTCACTCATCAGGACCTTACAGCTCTTTCCAGCATGAAAATCACAGTAAGAAAGGGTCGCCACTGTCTCAGCAAAATGGTAAATTGTCAAGGCCCAGAACCTCCTTCATTTACAAGTAGAGGGTTAGGGCGCCTCCTTCATCCATAAGCAGAGGGCGCAGGCCAGTGATTGACTCAGAAGGTTGCAAAAGTCCAGGTTTGCCTCTACTGAAACAATGAAACAATATCTTCAGGTTTCATGAATGTAATTGCTGACCATAACAGGATTATAGTAGAAATATGATAAGCTCAAAGGAAAGGGGAGTTTGGCCTGATAAAAGAGCTCATTTCAAACTTGCAAACCATATGGATTGTTGAACTCTAGAAGGACCTGTCATCAGTAAACATCCAAATCATAAGAGGCCTGTTTTGGTTCAAAATCAAATAAGACAGATGTTAACCAATGCTATTACACAGGCAGGAGAAAGTGCTTGGTTTTTTCAAGGAAACACTGACCTTCATAGTCACAAAGTTTGTTTGTTAAAATGATCAATCATAAGATGCAACAAGCCAAATGTTCAATTCACCCTTAGGACAATACCAGGAGACAGTATTACTCTGGCTAGGTTTCTGTTGACACACAATGATGCTTGCAAGTGAACATGCTTAGACTGATGTTTTCCAAGTGGTCTACTTAACATCACCTTCAGAGAAGGCTGTCTCGAAAAAGAATTGTTAAAAAACCTTCAAACACCTTATCTAATGAAGAGCCTCCTCCATGCATGAGTAGAGGGCCAAAACTACTGCAGGGTGCTGAAACTGATTGATGCAAGAAAGCAGTGGAAGGATACCAAGGACTGAAACAAGGTCACTACACAGATGAATGACAGTTCTGATAATGTAAAGATACTGATACTCCTATTTCAAGAACTATCTGTGAGACAGTACATCTAGTTGAAAGGAGAAGGTATTGAACATATTGTATACTATGAATGCCCAAGGAGCAGTTGATTTAAAAGGGGTTAAAGACATTCCATGATCACCTATCCAGAAATCTAAGGAAATCCTTTCTGAGCAAACAAAGAAGTCTGGGGTGAAAGGATGCAACCTAAAAAAGTGTATTTACAGTCCAGAGAAAAACTTGTGAAACACCTAGAAGCAGCAATTTATCACTGAGAAAGTAAAACAGTGACCAAGGTTGAGTCATAAAATGCATGATGATAGGTATGCAATGCTATGAATAGATAAAGAGACAATTTTGAACATATGTGTGCCACTGATATCAAAAATAAGATTTTCTCCTTGAGGAAAGGGTCAAGCAGCAAAACAATATCATATATCAAAAGTCCAAAGAGGCGCCTTTCAAGAAGGGGTGTCTACAGTTTTTCAAATACTTTGGTGCATTATGAATAGCCCTTCTTTTCTTACAGTTGCCAAGAGAGGAAAACAGTGAACACAGCTCAGTCATGAAATGTTTCCATTGACAAAAAGGGGTTCGACACACTGATCAAAACAAAGTAAGAACCATGTATCAAAAAGCCTTTTTTTTTCATATTCTACAGGTTTGTTATTTCAGATGAAAGAGGCAAATGGGTATACAATCTTATGAATAGGCAGAAGAGTTTGGTTTTGATAAAATTGCCACTGTTTATAAGTCTTAAAACAAACATGGTTGTCATCATTCCAAAGGGCAGACTTAGCACAAAGACACAGTATTAAATAAACAGTGGCAGAGTTGTGGCATGATGAGTTGTCAAGCAGGGGATTATAGTAACAAATGTCCCTCTCTGGAGAACATTGCAAGTCATAAAGAATGCAGCCACTGATACCTGTACCATTAGACACAGTGGCAAAAAATAGTCCCAAGATTATGGAGTTTTGTTTCAGGGTCTAAAGGTTAGTAATTGAAAAGTCCACCAAAGAAAAAGCCGGAGGTTCTCCACCCCACACCTGTGCTAATATCCGCAAATCTACATGTGATCAAATGATTGGAAAATCTCCAAAGCAAGTTTGAACGTACCAAAGTTAAAAAATCCGAAATTTTTTCAAACACAAAAACTCCGCAGAAGAAGCCAAACCACGGTTCTATTTCACCTTTTAAAAATAGAATGACTGTTGATATTGTTTTGTTTTGAAAAATGATATAAGTTTGAAATATAAGAGTGGAAATTCACTTCCAGAAAGGCTAGAGTCAAAATCCCATTCGCATCCAGCATCAAACAAACGAGAAAGTTGGGAAAAAATTCAGAAATTTGCATTCAACAGCGACGCGACGGGCCTGGAATGTGGCGCGACGTGCCTGGGCATCGTTTTGTGAAGATTTTCTACGTCGGCGCGACGTGCCTGTAGGCGGGCGCGACGTGCCTGTAGGTGGCCGCCCGACCGCACGACAAGTCCACCCGACTCCTTCCTCCGGCGCGACGGGTTTTCTCCAGAGGTTGTCGCGCCCATTTTTCAAGCTGTCCAGGGTTTCTTGCACCCTCTCAAGCGAGCATCCACTAATTTCAAGGTATTTTTATGAGCTCCCATCGTGTGCAAGGTGTTGATAAGTGATAAAACTATTTGAAAATCCCGTACCTTGCTAGTTTGCTAAAAAAACAAACGCAGTTTCCTACACAGTGAGATGAGGTAATTTAAGAGGGCCGAGGTTGTTAATGAGAGTTTAAACCTTGAAGGCAGGGGTATAAAGTGTAGTGGTGTATATCTCAAAACTCACAAACAAAGAATGTATTGCCTAGACTACTGTGTGCAATGATTTTTTCGCCCAAGCTAGGTCTGTCTTCCCTTGCACTGTATTACATCATTGTGGAAAATTGTTGACAGAGAGTTTTCTGTGGGTGAATGTTACATTGAAGGGCAGATTTAATTGATGTTTTTCTAGCTCTGGAGGCAGAAGTATAAAAGCAGTTTTTGTTCTCTTAAAACTTCACAAAGAAAGGGGCCTTTTTCTGAAGAACAGTTGGTTAGTGTTTGAAATTTGATCATTGGTTCATCCACTCCTTAGATACCATCCCCCATGCATGGTACTTAGAGGAAGAAAGAAAAAGAGGGACCAACTCTTGGCAGGAAGTCGCGAACAAATTTTTTTGGTGCTTTTCCTTCGAAGGGGAGACAGAGCTGGTGTCCCAGGCACTACAGGCCATCAAGGGGGTATTGTTTCTCTGTGATCTGGGGACTGACGAGAGAACATTGGCACAAAATTCGGAGGGCAGGCATGAGCTGGCTTGCCAACGGGTCGACGGCGAGCCAGACGATGACAGTCTGGAGGACCTGAGGCACCTATATTTCGAAGAGAAGGAAGCAGAGCGGAGCATAAAAGAAGAGCCAACCACTGAAGGCGTCCATCTACTCCCGCTGAAGACAAAGAAGTTGAACATCGGCACAGAGGAAAAACCTAAACTGGATACGGTTGGGGACTACTGGGACGAGGAGATGACAAAGGAAATTTTCGGCCTCCTCCAGGAATACGAAGATATCTTCCCTTCATCGGTTGCATACTTAAAAGGCATCAAAGGGGACCTCAGAGAAATGTGTATTGTGTTGAAACCGGATGCCAGGCCCGTAAAGCATCAACCTTATTGGTTGAACCCGTGGATCAAGGAAAAAGTCAAGATGGAGATCGATAAAATTCTAACAGCAGGTCTCATCTTCCCTATGGAAGAAGCAGAGTGGGTGAGTCCCATCATCATTCAGAATAAGAAGGACATGTCAGAAATCCGCGTCTGTGTGGATTACCACAGCTTAAACAATGCCTACATTCATGATCCCTTTCCCACTCCATTCAGCGACGAAGTGTTGGACCATGTTGCAGGGAATGAGGCCTACTCCTTCACTGATGTATTTTTGGGCTACCATCAGGTGTGCATTGCGGAAGAGGACAAAATGAAGACGACGTTCACCACCGAGTGGGGTTCATTTGCATACCACGTGATGCCGTTCAGGTTGAAGAACGCCCCCGCTATGTTTTCCCAGATCGTCATCGCTGCTTTCTGGGAGTATATTCACAAGTTCCTAGAAGTCTACATGGATGATTGGAACGTCTAAATTTTGCTGAAAGACCATGCCACCCTGCTACGCATCATGTTTGATCAGTGTCGACAGTTGCAGATTTCCTTGAACTTGAAGAAATGTATCTTCGCAGTTCCCTTCGGAACGCTGTTAGGACATGTGGTATGCAAGCAAGGGGTCTGCGTTGACCCCGCCAAGGTAGTTGTGATCATCCACATGGAAGCCCCAGAAATGGTGAAGAAGTTGCGGGCACTGCTCGGGCACACAGGTTATTACAGACGGTTCATCAGAAATTACGCGAAGATCAGTGCTCCTCTGGAAAAGTTACTACGGAAGTCAGAAGTGTTCCAGTGGACGGATGACTGCAGGATGGCCCTTGAAACTTTGAAGGAGAAGCTGGCAACGACGCCCATTCTGGTTCATCCAGATTGGGATAAGAAGTTCCACGTGCATATCGACGCTTCCAGTATTGCACTTGGGGCTGTCTTGGTGCAACCAGGGGAGATGACAGTTGACCACCCCGTCTACTTCGCCAGCTGCAAACTATCTAATGTAGTGCGGAATTACACCACCACTGAGAGGGAGGCCCTCAAAATGGTGTACTCGCTCCAGAAGTTCCGCCACTACCTTCTAGGAGGTAAGTTCAAGTTCTTTACGGATCACTCCGCGTTAAAGTACCTGTTCAATAAGCCCATTTTGGAAGGACGGATCTGTCGATGGCTTCTACTCTTCCAAGAATTCACCTTCGAAGTGATTGTCAAGCTCGGGAGGTTGAACGTCAGGCCCGATCATTTATCCAGGTTGGAAATGGGGGAGAACGACGGCTCTCTCGATGATCAGCTACCGAATGCTGATCTTTTCTGAGTGGAAGCCATACCAGATTATTTGGTCGACATCGAAACTTACTTGACCATGGGGCAGTGCCCTCAGTACTACACCCCGTTTCAGAAATGGAACTTGGTCGTCTGCGCCGCCGAATACCAACTGATTGCAGGGAAGTTGTATAAATTAGGCCTTGATGAGGTTCTGTGCAGATTTATACTCGACCATGAACGTGACACCGTGATGTGGGAGTGCCATAGCAGCGTTGCGGGTGGGCATGTGGGGGTGAAACCCACTGCCAGGAAGGTTCTCCAAGCTGGACTATGGTGGCCGATGGTCCATGCCAATTGTAAGACATTTTTTAAGAGATGCGATGTCTGTCAGCAAACAAGGAGGCGCTCTCACAGAGATGAGCTCCCACTACACCCAGTGCATGTGTTGCGACCATTTGAGAAGTGGGCTGTCGACTTCATAAGTCGCATAGCCTTGGTAGCCAAGCATTCCAAGGCCCAGTACATCATTACCACCACCAACTACCTCACCCGGTGGGCTGAGGCCGCGGCGGTACAGGACTGTACGACCGATACAGCAGCTCGGTTCATCTTTGAACACATCATCAGCAGTTTTGGCTGCCCACGGAGCTTAACCAGTGATCAAGGTACGCACTTCATTAATGAAACGGTCAAATTGCTGCTGGAAACTTTCATGATCCAACATCACAAAAGCAACCCATACCACCCACAAGCCAATGGTACTATTGAGGCATTAAACAAAATCCTCGAAAAGGGCTTGACGAAGATCTGCAATGCCAAGCGGGATGATTGGGATGAGTGGTTGCCAACTACACTATGGGCCTACCGGACTAAAGTGAAGTGTTTGACCAATCAAACACCGCTCTAGCTGGTGTATGGCCGTGAAGCTATGATTCCCACCGAGTTCACCACACTGAGTCTTTTAATTACCACATCCCTAAAGTTCTCGGAAGAGGAATCACTACAGGAGTGCCTCCATGAATTACAAGAACTGGACGAGGCCCGGTTCCTGGCCGAGTTTCACCAAAAGGTTTAGAAGGATAGGCAGAAGGTGTGGCATGACCACCACATCAAGAATAAAATGTTCCAGTTTGGAGGAAAGGTTCTCCTCTATGATAGCAGGTTTCAGAAGTTTCCAGGAAAACTGCAGATGCACTGGTTGGGACCTTACTTCGTCGTCGAGATTAGGGATTCCAGAGCCATTCGGTTGGCTCAACTGGATGGTACTATTTTACCTGGGTGGGTGAATGGCGCACACCTGAAGCGCTACCATGAATAAGTTTCTTTCACCTTTCATTAATAACTCTCGCAACTAAGAGAAGCCATAGAGCAGCGTAGTTGAATAAAATCTCCCGCAATCGGGATGAGCATAGGTAGTGTTCGTTGTCCATGCATAGGTCGTCAATAACCTCTATGTTGCGGGGACCGCACCTCAACCGATTGTGGTCGGGGAGGGGCGTGTCCAGCGTGTCATCTCCGTAGGATCAGCAAACGTGTCAGTATCACTCCATATCATTTCAGTTAGTACTTGTGTCAGTTCGTAGGATCGCCTAGATTTGCAGCATAAATTGCCATAATCAGAAGTAACCTTGCAATAATCATTTTTCCATAATTTTAAGGAACCTCAGCTGTCGCTTCCGCCCATTTCTCCAGGCCACCGTCAGCAGATGTCAGAATACACCTCAGCCGGCGATTGATCGCACGATTATCACAGAGAAGAATGCCAGCAGGAATTAACTCATTATGGGGTCTCATCAACCTCACTCATGCCAGGTAATTACATAACCTGCATGGAAAAAAGCACGAGAATGCCAGAGAAGTTAGAATTAGAAATTGGAGCAGAACCAAAGCAGCAGAAGTACCCGGAAGCATAGAGCCGAGAGAAGACGCCGAGACCAATTCTACAAGTGTATCAACACCAAGCGAAGATGCCAAAAGCCAACCCAGCAATAATAGAACCATAGCTCGATAGCAGAATTCATAAAACAGAGTCCCTCATCGAGAAATACGACAATGCTGCCCTCATAGATGCAAACCTCACGGACTCTTTTGAGTTCTCGGCACTTAAATGGTAGGTGTATATGGAACATTATACCACAGAAGCCAGGCATTCAGCGAACAGAATTTTTCCAGAGTTCCGAGGCCTACAGCAATCCTCCCTTCTAAACTTAAGAAATCTCCTGGTATTTGAGACAACAGGACCAGCCATGCAGTGCACTAAGCTCTTACTCAGCCGCATCCAGAACGGGCCATTGTGGTTGAGTAAGGAAATTCCAATCCATGCTGAGGATATCCATCAGCTCACAGGGCTTTCACAGAACGGCCCGGATGTATCTTCTGCATGTCAGACCACTTCCAAACGAGAAAAGAAGTCGGGAGATGCCGACTATTATGCAAAATATGGCACACGATGAGGAGGAAAGGGAGAAAAGATGAAGCTTATCAACAAGCCTGAAATCAAATTTGCATGCTACCTCATTGCCAGTAAGACAATGAGGCACTACATGAAGGGAGAATGTACCCTGGATACTATTTCCATTGTAGAGCACTGTGTCCAGGGGGAAAAGTTGAACTGGTGCTCCTTCCTGCTGAAGGCACTATTCGACGCGTGCGAAGACAATTACAAGAGGGCCACAAGCTTCATTTATGGGTATTTTATAGCTGCAATTTCCATGTGGAAGTGGCACACTCCCCTCGTCAGGCTACCGGTGGAAATAATAGAGGGCCAGCCTCTAGTGATGAAGTTCGTCCTGTGGAAGGTGTCGGGTGATCCCAACACTAAATAGGACAATGCAGAGGCATTTCGGAGTTGGTATGGTTTAATGACAGATGTGGTAGCAGGCCAGTAGAGGATGCCCAGGAATCTACTAGATGAGTATAGCGAGCAATTATGGTTCGGGGCCAGCCACAGGCATACCTTCCTCCAACCTACTTGCGTGCCGGAGGAGACATTTCACATGCGGCCACTGAAGTTCTAGCTCGAAGACACAGCCTTTCACAGTGAAGTTTGTTCGTGGCTGGGGGTCACGATGGAAATCTGAAACGGGGTACCCACATAAAATTTTGATCAGATGCTACTGCATCAACGGCCTGGCGAAACAGAAGCGGAGGTGGCACAACAGGACTCCACCATGCATCTCGTCCCCCTCATTTGCCACCTAAACACTTAGGTACACAGTTTTAATGAAGTGGCCAAGGTTGTCTCCAGCGGTGCCGTTCCTTTTCCTATTTTTTCTGAGTTCCAGCTTTCTCAGTCCACATCGCGTCTCCACACAACTTTCATCACCTCCCCCATCCCTAATGTTTTATTTACCTCACCAAGTCCGATGACTACCCCGATGGGGGAAAAGAGCAAGTCCACCGACCCATTAGAAGCTCCTCAGGCCAAGCGGGCCCAAACCATAGAGTCGAGTCCGGTGGTGGACCTCACTGAGGAGGATCCACCTTGGCCACCGAGTATAGGGGTGCCTATACAGGAAGAACCAGTCATTGACACAGGGGCAATAGGAGGGATTCCACCTCTACCTCCCATTGACCCCTCTGATTTCATCAACATTCGCCTTCCACCTCCACGTACCGTCCCACCTACCACTTCATCTGCACCATCCAATTCATCTGCCACCATGTCAGACCCAGTCATCTAAGATATACTTAATGGGGACCACGGGGCTGAGGTTGACTCAAGTACTGCAACAGTGCCACCAGTCAACCCCGCTGGGGACCCCCAAGTCTCATTTTCTGATATAATTATGCAGATGGCACATATTGTTGCAGACACGGCTGAACCACAGCCTAAGCCTACCCTATCTCCACAGGCCATCCACACAGATCAGAAAGAGTAGCCAGACCTGAATATGGCCAACTTGGCACCTCATCAAACCTCGCTGTCGTCCCCTCAAGAGCACTCCACTTGATCAGTTGCTAGTGGGAAACCCCTACAGGAACGGCGGCCGAATTAAAGTGCTTCGGGGGTCGCCAACTTGGAGACGTGGGGTACAGCTCAGCTGTACCACTTTATTCAGAGGGCAGCCCAGCAGGCGGAAAAGCTTCATTTCGAACTGCAATAGAGGTGCAAAAAGTAACAGCAGCAGATCACCATGCTTAATGAACAGCGCGAACAGCTCACAACAGCACACGGGCAGCTACAGGGTCAGATAAACGAAGTGGCTAGGGTGTTTACAGGGCTATGGCCAGTCGTCGAGGCTCACCACACTCGGATGCCTACAGATGTACCAGAGACAGATATCTTGGAGCGGTCCCTCCACCTCAGAATAGCGTTCACTAACCTCCATAAGGAAAATTCAGAGCTCCAAGCAGTGTTAGCAGCACGGCCAGTGCTACCCGATCCAGAGACAGTTTATATAGCACAAATTGCAGAGAAATAAGGCCAGGTCACCCAGATGCAGGAAACCCTCAATTCTTCAATGCGCGATGCTTATGACCTTTTTAAAGGTCTCCAAGAGTGCTCGACAGCCCTTACAGCAAAGACTCAGCCCATTTCAGCGTAGTTGCAGCAACTTTCGAAAGAAATTCAAGATGCCATGGACCCCTCGCAGCTGGACCAGCTATACATTCAGGCAGATGCTCTAGAGGTCCAGATCCAGCAAACAGAGGCTAGCTCGGAAATGGCCAAACAAGCAATTCAAGAGCTCCTCCAGCCCCTCCAGCTCAGTGCCAAGACAATGCAGTAGCTAGCCGCCAAGGCCAAAATCCAAATCAGCACGGTGTTCGGGACTGTACCGGTGCATGTCGGGGAGGCCGCTGTCACCAAGATCGCCACAGAGACAGATGAATTTTTACAAGGGTGGTAGCAAGCTGTGACGACCTTCAATGAGCTTAAGGCTTTAGCTTTCAACAAGGTCCCGGAGTTGGGGCCCTTGTTTGGGCAGCAGACTGAAGGTGCATAGCAAGAACAGGGCACGGGGTCCGGTGGGGTGATGGAAATAGAGACAGTGATTTGTGATTGACTCGAGACGAGTCAAGAAACTCTGGTCAGTGCCTGTTGGGGCCCTTGTTTTGAATTTTGAATAAAGAGCAGATTTTTTGGGTTGCGGATCGACACATGGCAGTCGCAACCAAGCCGTAACTACAGTGAGTAGCGGAGCTACCGAGCTTGCGGGGGAACAAGAGATAGCTGAAGAAGCTGATGTAGATAAGAGAAGACAAAGAGAAGATACAGCAGAAGACAGAGAGCGGAACTCATAGACAACAAGAGAGATGCTGGAAGCAGCCGAAGAAGAACGAAAGAGGAACTAGAAGTTTTGATGGCGGGTGAATAAATAGTCGTCACCCAGCCGAAAGAAGACACACGGATGTAGAGAGATTAAAGAAGATCGAGCGGATGCTGCAGGAGAGATCTATCCCGAGCATGATATCTTTAGGCTTCTCGTATCTATCTTTCTGTCCTATGAGATGTCTGTAATAGAATTGTAAGCTCTTCCTGTGGAAGCGATGTAATTGTGGATCCGGCTAAAAGTTATCAATATACTTGCAGGTTGTTGTCTTATTCTATGAGTTACATGCATGCATGATGTCTGGGGTGTCTTAAAATTTTATTTGCTTAGTATCTGTTCAATATTTTGAATGTTCTTGTGTATATGACGATATTTATGCAATCAATTCTATATTAATCACAATTTGTGAATCCTTCCACCACTATCGATCTATTCCCCTTCTGCATGTGGTCGCGGCACGCCTTGGGTGAGACTCTCTGCTCTCTGGAGTAGGGTGACAATGCCGGCGTGGTTCTAGACTATAGCGGATTCCCTTGTTGGCCCCAATCTCTGAACCTGGGTCTTGCCTGCGAGACCTATTTCTTTGCCAACACATTTAAAGTTGAGTTTGAAGGCATGTCCTTCCGAATGACTGGTTTCCATGTTGGTGATCCATACTCCAGCTCCTGCCCCTATCTTGTTCACTGAGCCATCAAAATCTAAATGCCAAAGGGCTTCATGAAAGATATTGTCATTTTTTGGTTTAGGTTTTTTTTTAATCAATTCAGTTTGGATATTATCATTATCAAAGTTACATAAAATGAAAGATTCAAGGTCAGTTGGGGTTGAATAAATGGGATATTTATCAATCTTTCTGCATTACTGACCATGTATTTCATTACAATTTCTCTGTAAAGTTTTTTGGGCTATCCAAATACTGTGATAGTAGCAAAACTAATGTCTAGTTGTAGAGATCCCTGCAACTTAGCTCCCCATGAGCGAGAAAGAAGCATACCATACTTTGGTGGGATATCAGCTACTACAATATCCATGATCATACTTTTACCTGGGTATTGAACTAAATTGACACACAAATATTTTATCAATCCAATGCATTTAACTTTAGAGGAATCAAATGATAACAAGTCTTTATATGGCCTAGTTATTTCTAGATTCAGAGTTTCCATAATAGCTTTAGGCATTAAGTTGTGGGAAGCCCCTGAGTCTAACATTACATTGTGTAATATTTGATCATGAATAGTAAGACTAATGTAAAAAGGATGGATTTCTCCATCAACATGTGTACCATTCACATCAGGACCAAAAATTAACTCAGACTGATCATCATTTAGATTAATTGAATCCTCACCATCATTCATGTTTAAAGTTTCATTGATTTTTTATTTTTACAAGTCATTATTTACCAATTCTGTTAAAGGAATTGGTATTTTTAACTTGGATATTTCAGCTTGAATGTTGAATGCTGGTTGAGATTTACTAATCTGCAGAAGTTCATCTTTTGTAATTGTTAACTGAGTGGATTTTTCTTGAGGTTCAATAGTTTTACCTTTAGTTTGAGTTTTTCTTTTATCTTCTATTTGAGTTTCCTGTTTTTTGCTGTATTTGATTATTTTTTCAGGAACAGTTTGAGTGGCAGGAGATGCTTTGTCAGATCTGGAATTTTCAGTAGAAGATTTAGGATTTGATGATTTAGAGTCAGCTGGATTTTTCTTTGGATCAGAAACTGTTGTTTTTGCTGAATTAGTGGCCTTTGTAGTATTAGCCTTTTGGACATCTTTGGAGGATTGAGCCATCTCATCGATGATATCAACAATCTTTGGACTAGGCTATTTTTTAGGACTGGGTGGGTTTGAATTTTGCTTGTTTTCTCTTGGAAGAATTTGCAAAATTTTTGTTTTGGGAGCCTCTACATTCTTTTTGTTTTGATTTTGTTGAGTTGGAGCATTGTTTTTTGTAGAGGACTCATTTGTTTTCTTGCTCCTAAGGTTATAATGGCTATGAATTTCATTGATTGTGAAGTCATAACCTTGCTTATAGTCAAAGGATTCACTAGATTCCACTTTGAACTGTTGTAACTCAAAGAGTTCTTGATCCTCCTGAGTGACGAAAATTGTATTGCTTTCATCTATCCCCATTATTATGTTGATGTCTTCCTCATCCTCAACATTGTTGTGAGAACTTTCAGCATAGTTCGCTTGAAATGGGGGCCTAATGTTTTGATCTGGGGAAGGTTCTTTACCATTCCCAGGGTTGTTTTTTTTTCTGTAGTTGGGATTTCTAATTTGGGATACATTATCCCATTGCGTTTTTTTCTCAATGTTATCTAATCTCTCAACTACTCTTTCTAAATTTCTAGTCAAAAGGTCAAATTTACCATCTAATTTTGAATTATCTTCTTTGATTTTGACCCTCCTTTCATTTCTAAGTCTGGATTTTTTGGCTAGGATACTAATTTCTACACCAACAGCATCTAGTTGCATTTTTTCTAACGTTTTAGCATTTCTTTCTCTTAATTGGTATGCCATATCTAGATCAAATCCATCAGGAAATTTAAGAAGTACTGAATAGGGGGTAGGTTTAAGATCAACAGGGATGACATTATAAACACGGTTATATCTGGTGCAGTAATCCTAAACAGACTCATTAGGAGCTCTTTTTAAGGAATCAAATTCAAATAAAATTTGCAGGGGATTCTTTTTCTTTTCCCATTTATTTATGAATGCTCTATGAAATGCAGCTAAATCTGTTACACTACCAACACCCAAATTTCTAAACCATGTTTTTACTTCTCCAGTTAAGCTTTGAGCAAACAACCTCATTCGGACATCAGTTTCATCTATCTCATAAATTTCACAAAATCATTCATTCTGGTGATATGTTGTTGTGTAGTAAAAGGTGAAAAATTATCAAACAATGGGATATCCTTTTGGTAATTTTGGGAGATGTCATGGAGGTTTTGGGGTAAAACTAGAGGAGCATATCTTGCAGCCATGATTTGAAGTTTTCCTGAACTAGGAGGTATAACAATGACTATAGGAGCAATGCTAGATATGACAGCTGATGTGCTGAAAGCTGGATTTGAAGAACTTGGAAAAGATGTCGATATATGTATGGAACTGGATGGGAAAATTTAGTGCTTATAAAATTGGTGGATGTAATGGGCTGAGTGAATGAAGGAAAAACTATCCTAGGCTGCAAAGGCAACTCAGGAATAAATGGTTCTATGGATGAGCTTGCAGTGGCTTGAGGATATGATGGAAATATAATCCTAGGCTGCAAAGGCAACTCAGGACTAAAAGATTCTGTGGGTGAACTGACAGTGGAGTCTAAAATGAAATGGCAGCATACAGAGTTGAATCTGCTGCTGGAAAGATTGTTATGTATAATTGAGAAACTAGAGGCTTAAAGTGGGATAAAAATTGAGCTAATTTGATAGATTCATCAACATCTTTAATCTGTGTCACATTAACTCTTTCTACTGGACTTTGAATTTCAGTTTTGTCTGATTTTAATGATGCTGAAATGATTTTCTGTTTCTTATTCACAAAAGAAGTAAAAACAAGATCTATGATAGTCTCCTTTAAATCAGTTTCAAATTTATTTCTAAATAATGAATTTTCAAACTTGAAATCAAAGTCAATATCGGTTAAGCTCACTAATTCCTTGGGTATTGAATTAACTTTTCTTAAAGGCACTTCAACTTCTAAATTAACAACTTGTTTTTTCTTTTTCTTTTTTCCAATATGTTCTAGGTTATCTACTATTACATCAAGCTTAGGATCCAAGTTAGACCTGGTATAGTAGGTTTTCCTAGAAGCCAGAATGTCTATTTATTAATACCCACAACCTTTAAAGTTAATCTTAAAGTATAAAATATAGATTTAAAAATCTTCCTTCAAGATTAAATTTAAAACTAGAGAGTGGTTAAGTTCCCCAGTATGGTCGCCAGTATGTTATCACCCTAGTAATTTCTAAAGATTGTGGGCTGTTTTGGATTTTTTTAGTTTTAAGAAAACTAGGGGTAACCACAAACCTACTTTGGAAATCTAGGATCTAGCCTTCCTAAATTTCAGAGAGGGCTCTCTTTTTTAGATTTAACTTGTTTTGAATTGATATTTTAGGCTAGGTATGATTGGGCACTTGGTTTTTTGTTTGCAAAGTTTGGTGGGAAATAAGATTACTTGGAGATAGATTAAGAGGGATCTACTAGTCCATTAGGCTATGGAGTCAAGATGTAGCAAGCAAGACTGGAAGGCAAGGCCAAAAGGATGCTGATGTACTCAAGACAAGGTAGATAACCCTCAGAGATTTGAATAGTTTGATTTGATGAGATGGCTTGCTTTCGGGATAAAGGGCAGTGAAGGATCCTTTGATCCGGAAAAAGAGGAAGGAGGTAGGGGTCAAACGGGACTAGGAGCAATCAGGGATTCCTAAGTCCAGAAATTAGCAGAAAACATTGAAATGATCAAGTAGTTAAGACAGGGAGTTTTTTACACTTATCCTGAAATAATATTCCTAATTAACCATTTACATTGAACAACATATATGAATTGAATAAAACTTCAGAAGAGGAAACAATGACAGCAAGAAATCACTTTACTCATTAGCTTATCACATGAATCCTGAGTTATGAAGTCCATTTGGCTGTTGTCCAAAATGCTGCTATGAAATCAACACATGAGCCTCCAAAGTACCAACAAAATCGTCTATAATAATCTCAGCAACTTTATTCCACACTAAACACTTCATAAATTGAAGTATTTATAATATGTTTGTTACAAAATATCCTAGAGAAATTTAGGAATAACTCTAGGAAAATAAAATATCTTAACACACTAAGAGGGCCAGCTGCTTAACAACTTAGCAAGTTGTCCTCTTATCTAGAAAAAAATTAGAACTAATCTATCTAATCAAAACTGATTGTTGGATTGTTGTTTATGCTTGTTGGCATATTTGGAAGATATTTGTTTATGGATTGCTTGACTGATACTCTTTCACTTTTCATTCTTTAACTCGGTTTTTCCTCTTGATACTTTCTTATGCTACTTCCTTATTACTTTCACTACTGTAAGATAGAAAAATTACAATAGTAAAAATTTCTGATTGATTTTCTTCTCGGATACTCTTTGACTCTTCTTATTAATCTGATACACTTTCACTGCAATATTTACCTTTTTAACAGCTGTAAAAAGGAAATTTTCACTGTGGTAAAAACAATCAATTTTCTATTGTTTTTCTCCAATGTTGTTATAACAAATTTGTGAATTCCTGCCATTGCTGATCACTTGGTATTTTTATACTTTGCAACTTTTGGTAACTTTCATCAGCATCAGTGTACTTTGCAAAGTTTGGCTTGACAATGAATATGTGTTTAATCTCATTTTGTAGAAAAAATAAGTTCTCAAAGTACTCCAAGATAACTTTTCCAGTTGGGGAACCTTGTGGCAGAGGCTTATTTACCTGTTCTTTAGCATGTGCTATGATCTTCTTGTCATAATCTTTCTGAACCATTATTTTTTCATTAAAGCCTTGAATGTCTGGGAGGCCTGCTTTTCTCAATATCGTGTATTGCGCCATAAACTTTGTTATTGAAAACTCCATGGTCCTGCACTTTTCCTCCAAATTGTTCATTATTTTCCTTTTATTTAGGACCTTTTTGATTTGTAGAAGTGTTTCAGACCTGTCTTGGATTTTCATTTCCTCAAACTCTTCTCTATTTTTGTTGTTCAAAAATGTAATAAGATTCAAGGCTTGAGATGGTTTGTTAGCCAGTTATACTTTTTCTTTCTAAATTTCCACCTGTGCTGCCTGAAGTATATCTCTCTGCTCATAAATTATTTGAATTGAAGGCCACTGTAGATGTATGCCTTGGATTATGTTATTCCAAAGATATTTCTTGATGAAGGACACCTGTTCACTGAGATTGAACTGTTGCTGCAAAATCTTTACCTGCTCTTGAAGTCAGTTTGCTCTTTGTTCATGTCCCTTAGAGGTAATCAATGCATTTCTATTTGATGTTTCAAGATTTTTAATATTCTTTTTCAAATTGATTATCTCATTATTCTTGAGGGACATCTCTTCCATGGCCTTTACTATGTCAGTTGCTTCACCTGTTTGATGTACTTGTATTGTGGATGATCCTGTGGCAGAAGTGTCTATAGATTTCACTAACACTGTAGTTTCCAGTGGCACTTTTGGGTCTAAATGCTCTGCCAATGTGGAAGTGCGATGTTCCAATTTTTTTCAAATGAATTGGAACATTAATTTTTGCTCATATTACCTAGCAGATAAATCAAATGGGTAAGGAGACCCATTTGCATAAATAAAATTCCACATAAAGTGAGAAGGGATCTATGGAGTAGCCAATTTTGCACCTCCTAGTGTGAAAAGGGGGCAAACACATTAGGATGAGGCCATGTTGACCAAGTCAACAACACAGCACAAGAGGGTGTAGCTTGCTTGGGAAGACAGCGCAGTTAGAGAGGGAAGAATATTCCTTGTGGGAGAAACCCTAATTGAGTGGGGTCCATGGCATGGAGACAACATTTTTCATATAAGGACGATGAGGAAGCCATAGAGATTATTATTGAAGATTTGGACTTTGAGTCTATTTGCAGTCTCCAGCTGTTCAGCTGAGTTGCAGTGCCTTTGGCTTGAGGTATTCATGTTTATGAGTTCCTCTCCTCTTTGAGTAGCTCAAGGAGGATTTCTCTTCATTTCTCCATATTCAGGCATTTGGCCATAGGCACTTCTTCATCTACAACGCAGTCACTGGGTTGTGTTGCAGGTGTTGTTGTGGAGGAGATTCCACAACACCATTCCTTATATCATTTCTCATAGGAAGGAGTTCCTATTCTTTGGGAGGATCAGCAAGGAGGGTTTCTAGAGCTGATTTGCATATTTTGGCAGAAGGCCAAGCTTCTCCCACCTTCATCAGCGCAGTCCCTTCCATAGACTGCGTTATCTCAGAGTTTGTCTGCAGTGGGGGTTTGCTCCACCATTTTGGAGGAAGATATTTCTTATGCCAGGATCAGCCTTGCACTTAAGGAATCCATTGGAGGAGGTCGTTTCAATTTGCAGGCCATATTCATTCTCCTCCTTCTGTTGTATATTTTGAGTTGCTGCAGCTACCCAGCAACTCAGGCATTATTTTATTTTCATATTTTGTACATGTATTGCAGCCAATCCTTCTAAGGATTGTGTATCAGTGTTATAGTAGTGTTTTCAGGGGTTGAGAGCATGCTCCCCCCTCATTTCTTGAACTATTATTGTAATATCATTTTATTATCATTTTACATGTTGCAGTGTCTCCATATGACTACGCAGTCATAGCTAGGGCTCACATGTGTAGTAGTGTTCTCTTGTACTTTTTCCTTGAGGATTGGTATTATTCATCTTGAGCATCATTTCCCTCAAGATAGTGTATAAATTTGCAGTTGTTGTTATTATAATGAGATGGTTATGAGTTCTCTGGCATTTTCAGAAGTTTGAGAAAGTTACTCTTCATGCTTATGTTTTTCATATTGTTGTAGCTCATTCCCTTGAGCAAGATCTTCCTGAGGAAGAAATATTTGCATAGCTATAGGCAGAGTCTGAGGAAGGGCCAAATAGCCTCTGGTTCTCATCCTCTCTTTAGAGGTGAAATAACTAGTAAAATCCCTCTTAGTCAATCTCTGACATAGCCTTGTTCATATTTCTGACAAAGGAACATTTCAGTGGTGAAAAAGCTGTTGATTTCCATTTCGGGATATTATAGTGGTATTAGAGCATCTTTCTTGGCTCAACCTGTGGCCTTCAAGCCCAAGAAAGAAGAAATCAAGATGATGAAGAGGATGAGCTTGTTCTCATCAGTTTTAAGATCTGGAAAGAACCTCTCCAAAGAGGTTGAGGAGAAAGAAGAAAGAGAGGAGGAAGGACCCTGCACTTCCTATTCTCATCAAGAAGGAGACAGAATTTTGAGCAAGAAGAAGACTCCCATTTCTGATGGAGGAAAAGGGGATAAGCTTGTATTGCTTCTTCATAAATTTGCACAGAGAATTCATGGAAATCTCAAGGAGATTAGGAGGGAAACAGATGAAGAATCCTGAGAGGGTTTGATCCTAAATCAAACTCTAGATTTGTACATATTGGGTGTGAGCATTCAGCCACACACTATGAGGGTCAGCGCAACCATAATCCCTGCAGTCCCATGAGAGAGGTGCAAGAAGAAGGAGGAGTGACCAAGGAGAGAAGACAACATGGTAGATCCTATCTATCACATTTTTATGGTTCACTTTCCAGTTCAGGAAAAGCTTGGGTGGAGGAATTAGACACCTTTTTGCAACAACACCAAATTCCAGAAATTCAAGCTACCAGAGTTGTAGCGCTGCATATGAGAAGTAAGGCCTATGATTGGTGGATCTTTGAATCCTTTCCTTTGAAGAATAATGCCATTAAATCTTATGAAAATTTCACTAAGGCATTAGTGAAGAGATTTGATGGGAGGATTCTTGAGACACATATGATGGGTTTGCACAAAGAAGACCAAACAAAACCCTTGCATGAAAAAGCAATGCCTCTTCAGAAAACAATGGAGGAGGCCAAAAATTTGAACCAAAACTTGCTGGAGAAGGAACTTTCATCTCACATCTCGGAGCAAGGGAGTATGGGGATCTCTTTTCCAAAGGAGGATCCAATCATTGAGAGGTTTCCCACTCATATTGCAGATATTGAGGGCAAGAGCGCTATTAGATCTGGAGTTGATCTAGAACCTCATGCAGAGGGAAGAGGAGCTCTTGCTCCACATGGAGGGAAGCTTGCATCTTTGCAAGGGAGTCCCCAGGATCTCATGTATAGAGATCAAGTCACATCTCATGTTTCACCTATTCCATTTTTGAGGAGGTGTGGAACCTTAGAGACACAAGGAGGAAGTAGGGAGAAGGCCCAACATCATGAGATGAGGATTACACATCCCTATTCATATATGGAGGTTGATGCACCTGAGGAGGTGATTGGATTGCACAATGGAAGCATGGAGGGTTATCTCCATTCATCTATTTAGTCATCTCTTGATAATGATGTCTCATTGCATGGAGGCATTTTGCAGGGAGATCCCCAAGATCTCATGTGTGGAGATCAAGGCACAATTCATGTGCCATTATTGGAGTGGTATGAAACCATGGAGTCACAAGGAGGAGATAGGGAGAAGAACCAGCAGAATGAGTTGAGGAGTACTCACCCATATCCATTTTTGGAGATTATTGCACCAAGGAGGGAGGTTGGATTGCACAGTCAAGACATGGACATAAGTGTTCATCCATATGTTCAGTCTTCTCTTGATGGGGATGTATCACCACATGGACATAAATTTTCATCCATATGTTCAATATTCTCTTGATGGGGATGTCTCACCACATGGAGGCATTTCACCCAAGGGGCCACTAGTTCAGCAGAGGAGGATGGTTGCTTCACACTTGGAGGCACCACTCATTGATTCTATAGAGGTGGGAACCTTGGGAGAGCTTGAGACAGCAGTGGGAGTTTTGGATAACTTCATGAAGAAGGAATACATTTCCTCAAACTCATTTACACCTACTCTCGTTGCAGATTCTGCGTTGTGGCAGAAGCAGCCTGGGAAGGATAGCAACCTTCCAATTTGTGACTTGGGCATAGGAGATGTCAAGGAGGAGGACAACCATATGACAGATGTTCTTCATGAGGAACTACCAGTGCTGTCATTATGGAGGGTAGATCTGCATTGGAACTCCTGGCTATTGGTGGGTTATTCCAATGATTCTTTCACCTGCAGGACATCTAATGATCAGCATAGGAGGAGATGCACCAGCCATATGGAGATGGGGGAATCAGCACATCCACCCTTTTTTCCTTAATGGATGAGAGGAGATTCATCTATGAGTCCCTCAATTGATATGAGCAGAGAACATGGTAAGGGTGTACATTTTTTATCACATGATCATGATATATGTATGCATCCCTTAACCATACACACGCAGGAGAATGCTCCAAGGAGGAGCATACATTTTTTTAGACCTCATGGTTTAGTGGGGGCCATAAGCATGGCTAATGGCCATTATCTTGGAGAGCTTGGGGAGGATAGATACCATGGAGGACATGCTCAATTTTCAGTAGGTATCATTTACATTCCCCAAGCTTTTGAGGAGATTGATGCAACACACCGGTGGTTGGGAAACCACAATTTATATCATTCTCTATGGCAGTGGAGCACTAAGCTGCGCTGGTTACACTTGAGGGACCATTTTCCTTCTCATTTGTTACACATGGAAGCAAGCATGATGCTCCTATTTTCTCTCCTATGATTCTATTGTTCATGCCTTTATGAGGAGTAGGACTGAGGAGGAGACACATAGGATGGATGTGTCCATTGAGGGAGGAGTCCCTCACATCCTTTGCATTGCATGTTCTAATGGGAACATGAGAAATGGTATGGCCACTACAGTAGCAACAATTTTTTATTATGAGGTGAGCCATATGAGGGATATGAGACCATATGAGGATGATTCCCGACTCATCACATATGGAGATGTTTGGGCCAGCATGTCTTGCAGCGTTGGGGGAGAGACCTTGAGAGGTTCAGCCTTCTTCTTGCCACTTGATGGCAACATTATTGCAGCCCAGGATCAGCAGACACTCTACACTTATCTTAAGTGGAGAGATGGACAGCGTGGGGTAGACTATATGGTCTACCATGTGCAGATTTTCAGCCCACCTTCTTTGCCGGAGCCAAAGGTGGATGACAGTTTTCTTGAGTTTCCTAGTTGGGAGGTGACTCAATTTGCATGGCACATAGCTTGGGGATGGATGGACAATATGGGGGAGAAAATTCCCATTATATTTCAGACTCCATTCCTTAAGGGGGAACCTCTAGACACCACTTTCTATCCTCTTTAGCATTATACCTTACATGATGATGGCTTGATAGCTACTTGCATGCTAAGGGGGAGCATTGTGGAGGATTGGATTGATGAGCTGGCAACACTGCACTTGGAGGAGATCATCATACAGGGATGCTATAGGCAGAGGAGATGAAGACACATTCTATCCTTTCACTTGCTTGAGGGCAAGAAATATTTGGGAGGGGAGGACTATAATGTTCCAAATTTTTGCAAATGAATTGGAACATTAATTTTTGGTCATATTATCTAGCAGATAAATCAAATGGGTAAGGAGACCCATTTGCATAAATAAATTCCACATAAAGTGAGAAGGGATCCATGGAGTAGCCAATTGTGCACCTCCTAGTGTGAAAAGGGGGTAAACACATGAGGATGAGGCCATGTTGACCAAGTCAACAACGCATCACAAGAGGGTGTAGCTTGCTTGGGAAGACAACGCAATTAGAGAGGGAAGAAGATTCCTTGTGGGAGAAACCCTAATTGAGTGGGGTCCATGGCATGGAGACAAAATTTTTCATATAAGGAGGATGAGGCTGCCGTAGAGATTATTATTGAAGATTTGGACTTTGAGTCTATTTGCAGTCTTCAGTTGTTCAGCTGAGTTGTAGTGCCTTTGGCACGAGGGATTCCTGTTTAAGAGTTCCTCTCCTCTCTTGAGTAGCTCAAGGAGGATTGCTCTTCATTTCTCCATATCAGGCATTTGGCCATAGCCAGTTCTTCATCTACAGCGTAGTCACTGGGTTGTGTTGCAGGTGTTGTTGTGGAGGAGATTCCACAACACCATTCCTTGTATCATTTCTCATAGGAAGGATTTCTTATTTTTTGGGAGGAACAACAAGGAGGGTTTCTAGAGTTGATTTGCATATTTTGTGTTAGTATGAATCTTTCGTCGGAAAAAAAACACTTTAGCTATGCATAAAAAATAGACCTAACATCAATTATGGCTTCCAATATCTTTAAATATGCAGTTAGGTGATCCAAATAAAGCTTCACAAATCCAGATCTAAGCATAAAAGACATTAAGCAGTGAGAATAAAATGTTGCTCCATGCATCCAATAGACAAGACAAGAACAAAATATTTGAAAGAATTTTTATATTAAAAAGGGGCACCTGAGAGGAAAACAAGAAAGGTGTTTCCAATTCTCCTCAATGGGATGGGTTCTTGAAAGTCCTCAGCATTTCAGATCTAAAATTTCTCTCTCTTGTTGGTGTAGAAAACCCAGACAAACATAGAACTCAAAGAGAGCTCACAAAGCAAGTGATGAAGAATGTGACAATGATAATGGCTCAAATTCAGACCAAGAGTATAGATCCAGAGTGATCTAATACAATGAAAATGTGACTAATGAATGGGAAAACCCTTCTATTTATAACAAAATGTTAGGGCGGTCTAGAACTCGATGCATGAATAAAATATTATTAATCAAATTCTAGAACCACCCTTTAGGAATATTTTATTATATTTGTTGGAGGGAAAAGGATTTTTGACTTGGGTCAATTCCTTTATTTATAAATAATAAATAAATAAATGATTTATTTATTATTTTAAGGAAATGGTGGGAATATAATTAAATAAATAATGATTTATTTAATTATATATAAATGATTTAGTCAAATTTAACTAGGAATATTATTTAAATAAGGATTTAAATAACTTATTCCTAGGAAATAATCAAATAAATAAGGATTTATTTAATTGGTTTCCTTGTTTTGGGTTAAATGTGACCAGGAAATATAAAAAAATATAGATTTGTTTATTATTTCCTTTTGGGGTTTCCTGTTTAGACCATAAACAACTTAATAAAGGTGTTTTACTAAGTTATTTCACATAGTGAAAGCATTTTACTTAGGGTAAAATTGGTCTTACATGGTGTACTTGGGTTCATCTAATGATAATAGGTTATATGACCAAAAAATGGTGTAACAGATTGCCCCCCAACGTATGAGTGTTAGGAGCAAATCGTATGACCGAAGTACATTGTAAGAACTCAATCACTAGACATCAAGAGGGAAGTCAGAGAGAGAAATGTAAGGTAGTCTAATGTGCTAAAGGACTAGACCCTGAGGAGACGAGACTTACAGGTGAAACAAGTCTCTAGTTTATGAAGTGGTACCTGTGCTAAAGGTGGCGGGGGAGGCATACCTATGTCTGCCGAAACAAATTACAAAAGAATAGTTTGTCTGGTAAACAAGGAACCGAACTATAAAGTACATGTTGGCATAAATACGAGCCAGAAAAATAGAATGATGAATCCCACATACATGTTGTGCCTGGAATAATAGCCAGGACTTATACACTAATATTTTAGTACATGAGATACAAATACAACCCAAATTCCCCCTATGCACGGGGAAGGGCTCGCAAAATCTGACTGATACATGCAAATCGAAAAGGCGCTGCAAGCGGCTGAGGCCGACATCATCAAATGTAAGGAGTTACATCAAGGACTGAAATGAAGGAGTAATCCAGGCATGTGGGAGGCTACCTGCAGGGCCACCCCCTCATGAGGGTTGAGACATCTCACACACACCCGAGAATCACCAATAGCTTCTGTTGCATCACTGGACCATCAAGTATACAGATCACGATCATGCTAAAAGGAGCTCGAACCAAGGTACACCGCCCTCTAGACCTATCTTCTAGAGTAAATAAGCTGATGTCGACAGAAGGAGGTCCGCCATAGGTGAGGCAATAAGGGATCCCCAACTAAGGCACGAGAGAAAATAGTAGAGCGACTAACAGACGAACACTAATGATGATGATGAAATGGGGGAAGATCCAAAGGGGACCATAAAAAACATGAGTACAAAATGGTATCTCATGACAGAAATTGACACGAACAAGAATGAGTATGGAGGAAAAGCGGTGCCCCAAGGAAAAGTGTTGTAAGTGAGAAAATATGATTTTGAGGAGGGTTATGGTTGAGGGGCATAGGTGCCCCCAAGTATGTTGTGGTCATGCCAAAATGTATAAAGGGGAATATAAACACATTTTAATTATGTGGTGCGCCATTTGTTTTCGTTATGGTTATGCAGTATGAGAAAGGAAATGGAGGATTACCAATCTCTTTTGGTACTGCATATATGAATCAAATGGACTTTAATTTTTCGGGTTGGCATACCTGGTGTCACTATCCAAAAGAGAGGATTTGGAGATAATGAACTGATGCTCTCCTAGAAAACCCATCGGTTGGTCAACAACAATGTCTAAGAGACTGGGTTGCTGATGTAAGATGAAGGACCGATAAGGTGTATCATCCCTAGAGTGATCTGAAGTGATATGGGATGCTAGAGGTTCATCTAAATGTGGAAGAATAATGGTACTAAAGTCGACATGACTAGATACACTAGGAGAGTTGTGGAGAATTGCTTCTCCTGGTCTCTCAAATATGGGTGCCCCCTTACCCAAACATGGGGTTTCAATGTAATGGCCATGAGGTGTATGTGGTGCGAACGCATGGGTTGAATGTAAGGGGGAATAGATAAAGTCAGGGGTGGGGATTTTTTCCATAATGTCGTCATCGTGATAGAAGATGGGGTGACTAGTGGAAGAAAGTGTTACACCATTTTTTTGGTCATATAACCTATTATCATTAGATGAACCCAAGTACAACATGTAAGACCAATTTTACCCTAAGTAAAATTGCTTTCACCATGTGAAATAACATTTGTCTATATTTCCTGGTCATATTTAACCCAAAACAAGGAAATTAATTAAATAAATCATTATTTATTTAATTATTTCCTAGGAATAAGTTATTTAAATCATTATTTAAATAATATTCCTAGTTAAATTTGACTAAATCATTTTAAAATAATTAAATAAATCATTATTTATTTAATTATATTCCCACCATCTCCCTAAAATAATAAATAAATCATTTATTTATTTATTGTTTATAAATAAAGAAATTGACCCAAGTCAAAAGACCTTTTCCCTCCAACAAATATAATAAAATATTCCTAAAGGGTGGTTCTAGAATTTGATTAATAATATTTTATTCATGCACCAAGTTCTAGATTACCCTAATATTTTGTTATAAATAGGAGGGTTTTCCCCATTCATTAGTCACCTTCATTGCATTATATCATTTTAGATCTACTCTTGGTCACCTTTTCCATTTTTTCCTTGTGAGCTCCCATTGAGTTCTATGTTTGTTTGGGTTTTCCACACCAACTAGAGAGAGAGATTTTAGATCTGAAACGCTGAGGACTTTCAAGAACCCATCCCATTGAGGAGAACCGGAAAACACCTTTCTTTTTTTCCTCTCAGGTGCCCCATTTTTCAATATAATACAAAAATTCTTTTAAATACATTGTTATTGCCTTATCTATTGGATGCATGGAGCCATATTGTATTTTATCTTCTTAATGTATTTTATGCTTAGATCTGGATTTGTGCAGCATTATTTGGATCACCTCATTGCAGATTTAAATATTTTTTGCAGCCATAATCGATGTTAGGGCTATTTGTTATGCGACCCGGACTAAAAACAGGTCAGAACCTACGACCTGCACTTTTTTCTGCAATTTTCCAGCACTTTTCCTGGGTTTGACTGAAGCTTCTGTCAGGGTTTTACAGCCTCTGTCTCTGCCCGTTTAGACCTGTTTCTGATCTATTTCACTCAACTAAGTGGGAATCTTTCCTCTTAGGGCTATAATACCCTCCACGTTTTGTGGGCATGTTTTTGATGTTTCAGAAGTCTGAATTTCCAGAGTTTCAGCCTTGTTTCTTCCAGATCTGACACCTCATTTTCAAATCCATTTCGATCAGCTCTTATCCCTTTCAAACCAACTCATATAGTTTTTTTTGGGTTCATTTCTAGGGCTGCCTCCTTGCCCCTTCTACATTTATCTGATCCCCTCCCTTTTAGCAGCAACCTTGCCTCTGTCTCCTTACTGTTCTCTGCACAACTTTTCAGCAAATTTCTCCTTTAGATCCCTGTCCCTCCCGACCTTAGATCTATTGGCCTCTTTTTAGCGTGCTTTGCTTAGATTTTTTCCCCCTTATAGACTAGTTTTGAGAGACCCGCCTTCTTGGGTTAGATTGATGCATTGGTAGCTGTTAATTTTCTGTTCTTTTAGTCTTATTTACTACAGATTCATTTTCAGTTACGCAGCACACCTTTTCTTTTACTCTCAAAGTGTCTAGGTTTAATAAATTAAAATTAATGCATGCCACACACTGACCCTAAGCAAAGAAGAGTATGGTTAACACCGCCTGGCAAAGACTTTAAAATCAATTGACACTGCACCTCTCTGCCCTTGTTTCGAAATTGACCTCACTTGATTTTGCACCTCCCTGCCCTTGTCAGTTTTTCTTCTTCTCGTCATCATTGCGCCTCCAAGGCGTTTGTCTCGGAGACTTCTTGACCTTCACCCTCAGTTTCCGGTTGGTCGACTTCCTCCTTCCCGTCGTCATCGAGTAAGTCCTCCCCCGAGTCCACACTCTGACTCTTCCTCTGATTGTTTGGGTTCTCCCCCTACTTCTGGTTCTCCCCCTCTTACCTTCACCATGTCTAGTTCAGGACCTAGCCCTAACCCCAGTTCTACTGCTGGGTCCATTTCCAGTGGAACCACTACAAGACCTACCTCGACTGCCTCGTTGCTCCCTTATATGGCCAGTCTCAGTCTCCCTGACTTCAATCAGCTGATTAATGATCCTATTCACCACAATGTCAATTGGCCTGCTATGCCAACCAAGCTCCCCTCTAACATTCCCAAGTTCAAAGGCCTTGCTAGTGAATATCCCTCCAACCATATCCGATCTTTCCACATGTGGTGTTCCTCCAATTCCATCACCGATGACTCCATCCGTCTTCATTTGTTCCAACGCACGCTTACCAGCGAAGCTTCTAAATGGTATGTTGATCAAGCCACCTCTTCCCATACCACCTTTGCAACCATTGCCCAAGCCTTCTTATCTTATTTCCAGCTCCCTCTCTGATAAGACACTGGTAATGAACTCTTGACTTCTTTTCATCAATCCTCTTTGACCTGCCTTTCTGCTCATGTCCAGGAATGGCGACGAAGACGGAGCTTGTGTCGCGCTCCCCCCTTTGAAGATCGGGTTTACATGGACTGGTTCCTTCGCTCTCTCTTACCCCCCATTGGCAAAGATGTCGCGTCCCATTTTCCCCAAACCAAAGAAGCCGCCCTCCAAATAGCCTTGAAATATGACCTTATCTATGCTCAATCTGGTTATGTTTATACCTTCCTTCCTGACCTCCCCAAGCCCGGTGGCCCTAATGACTCGGGGGCATCTCACTCTGCTGACAGTATCATTGGAGCCCTGTCCCATACCTCTGCTCAACCTCTTCTGGGCTATGGTTTCCCCCTAGGAGGGGCCATCCCCTCCGGCACTTTTCCCCCTCCCGGTAGCATGTATCCAGGATACAGCATGCCTCCTCCTTTTGCCCACACTCCTGCTTACTTCAATGTTTCCCATCCTACCCCTTATCCATACCCACAGCCTGGTGTCCCAGCTCCTCCAGCATTTGGACCTCCCACTCCCTTGCCTCCTCCACCCCCGCAACCGCACTTACTACCCCCTCCAGGGAAAGTATTTGCGCAGCAAGGGGAAACTAATCTTCTTCCTTCTCAGAGAAAGAGGAGAGGCAATCAACCCGCTTCTGGTAATCGTGGATCCAATCCTTCAAGTTTTGACTCTACCACTGCCAACTAGCCACAGGGCTCTCAGCCCAAGCTGGACAAGCCGCTTCGCACCAATAAGCCCTGTTCGGGTTGCCGTGTTTATGGTCATTAAACTCACGAGTGTCCCTTATTACCACAAATGCGGTAGATGTGGGAGTCTCAGGCCACCGTGCAAGGACAACACTCCTCCCCTACTGTCCCTCCCAATACGGCTACTTCTCAACCCACTGTGTTTACCGATCCTTCCCCTCAACAAGGATTCGTGGCTACTCAACCACCTCATACCTCGGTAACCCCTCAACTTTCCCCCCTAGTTCCTCTGATTACTAGATTCTCATGATGGCCTCTGACCAACCTCTCACCGTCGATCTTAACCTTCAAACTCGATCTCATCAGTACTCCACGCCTCCCACTCCGTCTGTCTCTGAGTCCCCCTCTTTAGGTCCTACAGAGCCTCTATCAACACCAAATGGTCCCTTGCAAATCCCTCCTCCCAAAGCTGAGGTTCCTACCAAAATTATTAAGGGCCCATTACGCCGAAATGTTGCCTCTGTTCGGGCTGCCCATTCATGCAACATAGTAGATGATCTGGCTCAATCTCCTGCTGCCATTTTTACACTGGAACTCCTCCAGTCGTGTCCTTCTCAAAAGAAGGCTCTACTATCTGCCGTGGGTGTTGTAGATCCTGTTGATGACCAATTAATTGTTTTTGATGTCCGTCAGTCAGACCATCCCCCTCTCCCTGCCTCTGTTGCTTTCCAAATCCTAGTCAAAATCTGAAATGCCAATGTCGCTCATTGTATTATTGATGAGGGGGCATCTACCTGCGTGATGTCCACTTCGGTTTGGAAACAACTCGGATCTCCTGAGCTGGCCCCTTCCACAATCACCCTTCGTGTGTGGGATGGTCACGCCTCCCAACCCATTGGCCTATTTCTTAATTGTCCTATCACCCTTGCAGGCAAGACTGTGTGTGTCGACATTAAAGTTATCGACGCCCCTCTTGACTACAATATTATTTTGGGGCGTAGTTACACCTATGCCATGTCTGTCGTCCCCTCCGCAGTCCACCGCAAGATGTTTTTCCCTCATAATGACAAAATTGTCACCATCGACCAATTAACATATCATGAACCAAAATCTCAGACTTCCCCTGAGTCCCTTATTTCTACTGTCACTAACAAGCCAACCATTGATTCTTTGTCCAGTGTTTCCCCCGTCATCTATAAAGACTCCTCCTTTCTTGGAACCTTTCTAGACCCTCCTCCCATATCTGACCCTAGCCTGGCGAACGTTTTCATGATGCAATCATCTTGGGCTGACCTTACACATCCCACTTTGGCTAGTAAGCAACCTCAACCCCACCCACCCCCACCAGCTCCTAGCCTTTCGCCCCCGCTAGCCAACCTTTTTCCTTTGGAATCTCCTTCCCCAAATACTCCTCACACGCCCCTCTACCCTCCTGGGTCGATTCCGCCCGATTTCAACCCACTTGGCCCTGTTCCTCCTGGACATTTCCCTGTTGTTCAAATTCCTTTCCTTGCTCCCCCTCCCAGAGCTTCTTCCATTCATATCTTAGCCACCCTCTCCCTACCCAACTTGACCTTGGGTATACCCGTCTGGTACCTTAGCTCCCTAGCTACTACCCCGCCTGGTCAACCCAAACCTTATCTTTCTTTGACCCCGGTTCAACCAATACCCATGACATCTACCATTGCACCAGCACCTCAGTCACCTCATCCGACACCACCTCCTGCTGCGACTGTGTCGGGTAACAATAACAAAGCTCGCAGGGGGGCACTAAAGGACACACCTGACATGGTTTCCTTAGATTTCTTCGATCTCACACCTCATTTATCTGGGATACCTACGCTCAAGAGTCTTTTGATGCCCTCAAGCATGCTCTTACATCCGCTCCCTTGATCCGTCCTCCTAAATTTGACCGATATTTCATCCTATACATCTCCACTTCCACCCATTCGATTGCTAGTGTCTTTATCCAAGAGGATGATAATGATATCGAACATGTGATCTATTATGTCAGTAAAAACCTTACCGGTCCACCTGTGTCCTACTCACATGAAGAAAAATTAGCGCTAGTTGTTGTGTTCTCGGTCCAAAAAATGCATCATTATATCCTCATGCGTTCCACTAAGGTTGTGACTGATTCCAACCCCATGGCTTTCCTATTGAGTCGACGCATCCTCAATGGGAAGTACGCTCGTTGGGTCGTTATCCTCCAAGAATTCGACCTTGAATTCGTCACCCCAAAGAGTAAGAAAGGTTTAGTCATCGCTGAACTCATTTCTGATTTGCCTACTGGGACGCAAGATAATCCAATTAATGATGCTCTTCCCGATGAACATTTATTTTCCATCACCACCGACGATCCTTGGTACGGTGATATCCTTACTTACTTGCGAACCCAAAAGTTCGCCCTTCATCTTGATCATGATGCTCGACGACGTATCCGACACCAAGCCTCTCGCTACCTTCTAGTCGGCGGCGACCTTTATCATCGTGGAGTAGATACTGTCCTTCGTCGTTGCCTCACATATGCTGAAGCCGAGCAAGTCCTCAATGCCTATCATAGCGGCGCATGTGGTGGCCACCTCTCTGGCCTCACCACTGCCAAAAAAATCATGTGCGCTGGGTATTTTTGGCCTTCTCTCTTCAATGATTGCATTGAAGCAGTCAAACACTGTTCCAATTGCCAACATTTCGCCCCCAAGGCGCGAGCTCCTCCCGCTCCCCTCCATCCTGTCGTCACCGCTGGCCCTTTTTGTAAATGGGCCATTGACTTTATGGAATGTCGACCTCGTTCCGCTAGTAACCACAAATATATCATCGTGGCGGTTGACTATTTCACTAAATGGGCTGAAGCTATGCCAACATTCAACAATACGGCAGCCACCGCGGCCCTCTTTTTCTTTACCCATGTCATCGCTCAATTCGGAGTTCCAAAAAAATTAGTCTTTGACCATGGCCGACATTTTGAAGATCAGATTTGGCATGAGCTATCCTTCCTCTTGCGTTTTGAGCACCAATATTCATCTTCCTATTACCCCAAGGTAATGGCCAAGTCGAAGAAGTCAACAAAATCCTTAAGGCCATGCTTCAAAGAACAGTGAATAAGCACAAAAATAATTGGCATCTCATGCTCTTCCCCGATTTGTGGGCTTATCGTACTTCTGTTAAAACCGCCACCGGTTTCACTCCTTTCCACCTTGTCTTCGGTGAGGAGGCCATCTTACCGATCGAGTGTGAAATCCCTTCCCTTCACTTGGACGTTGAAATCCTCCCTGATACCCAACCTCTAGAACAACAACTTATCATGCTTGAGCATGCTTCTGAAGACCGTCGTGTTGCCTTGCAAACTCTTGAAGTGGCCAAAAAGTGCACCAAAGCTCAGTATGAACGAAAAGTACACCCTCGACAATTTCATGAAGGTGACCTTGTTCTAGTATATGATCAGGCCCATGATACCCTCGGTCATGGGAAGTTCGACTCATTATGGCTCGGTCCTTACATTATCAGTAAAGTCCTCGGTAAGGGGGCATATCTTTTAGAAGACTTTGAAGGCCATATCCTTCCTAATCCCTGCAATGCACTCTATCTTAAGAAATATTACCCTTAGCATTTCCCAGTCGAATACCTGTTTTATTTTCTTTTAGATAGCCAACAGTTGTTTGTTTTCGCATTTCGATACTTCACCAGGACACCTGTTGTCCACGAAGTTTTACTTCACCACTCCTCAAAATCGGATTTTCTCACTTACAACACATTTCATTAGGGGCACCACTTTGCCCCCATACTCATTTCTGTTCGTGACAATTTCCATCATGAGATACCATTTTGTACTCATGATTTTTTATGGTCCCCATAGGATCTATCCCTCATTTCATTATCATCATGAGTATCCGCCTGTTAGTCACTATACTCTTTTCTCTCATGCCTTAGTTGGGGTTCCCTTATTACCTCAGCTATGGTGTTTTTTCTACGGATCGACATCATCTCGTGTGACTCAGGAGAAGCCGAGTCTGGGGGCGGTGTACCTTGGTGGGCCTTTCCAAGCATGGTGTGGTCTCCATGATCGTCCAGTGATGCAGCAGCAGCTATTGGTGATTCCCGGGCATGTGTGAGATGTCTCAACCCTCATGAGGGGGCGGCCCTGCAGGTAGCCCCCCACATGCTCGGATGACTTCTTCATTTTAGACCTTGATGCAACTCCTCTCATTTGATGATATCAACCTCAGCCACCTGTAGCACCTCTTCGATTTGCATGTATCAGTCAAATTTTGCGAGCCCTTCCCTGTGTGTAGGGGGCATTTGGGTGTATTTATATCTCATGTACTAAAATATTCTTGTATAAGTCCTGACGGTTATTCCAGGCATCACATGTATGTGGGATTCATCATTTTATATATCTGGCTCATGTTTAGGCCAGCACATGCTTCATTATTGCATTCCGTGGTTTTTCGAGCACCTTATTCTTTGTACTCTTGTCTCGGCGGGCATAGGTATGCCTCCCCCGCCGCCTTTAACACTCGTACCACTTCATCAACTAGAGACTTGTTGCACCTGTAAGTCTCGTCTCCTCAGGGTCTAGTCCTTTAGCACATTAGACTACCTTACATTTCTCTCTCTCACTCCCCTCTTGATGCCTAGGATTGAGTTCTTACAACGTACTTCGGTCATACGATTTGCTCCTAACACTCGTACATTGGGGGGCAATCTGTTACACCATTTTTTTGGTCATCTAACCTATTATCATTAGATGAACCCAAGTACACCATGTAAGACCAATTTTACCCCAAGTAAAATTGCTTTCACCATATGAAATAACATTTGTCTATATTTCCTGGTCATATTTAACCCAAAACAAGGAAATTAATTAAATAAATCATTATTTATTTAATTATTTCCTAGGAATAAGTTATTTAAATCATTATTTAATAATATTCCTAGTTAAATTTGACTAAACCATTTTTAAATAATTAAATAAATCATTATTTATTTAATTATATTCCCACCATCTCCCTAAAATAATAAATAAATCATTTATTTATTTATTGTTTATAAAAAAAGGAATTGACCCAAGTCAAAAGACCTTTTCCCTCCAACAAATATAATAAAATATTCCTAAAGGGTGGTTCTAGAATTTGATTAATAATATTTTATTCATGCACCAAGTTCTAGATAACCCTAATATTTTTTTATAAATAGGAGGGTTTTCCCCATTCATTAGTCACCTTCATTGCATTAGATCATTCTGGATCTACTCTTGGTCACCTTTTCCATTTTTTGCCTTCTGAGCTCCCATTGAGTTCTATGTTTGTCTGGGTTTTCCACACCAACTAGAGAGAGAGATTTTAGATCTGAAACACTAAGGACTTTCAAGAACCCATCCCATTGAGGAGAACCGAAAAACACCTTTCTTTTTTTCCTCTCAGGTGCCCCATTTTTCAATATAATACAAAAATTATTTTAAATACATTGTTATTGTCTTATCTATTGGATGCATGGAGCCATATTTTATTTTATCTTCTTAATGTATTTTATGCTTAGATCTAGATTTGTGCAGCATTATTTGGATCACCTCATTGCATATTTAAAGATATTTTGCAGCCATAATCCATGTTAGGGCTATTTGTTATGCGTAGCTAAAGTGATCTTTTATGACGAAAGATTCATACTAATAGAAAGACCACGTGACGCGGTGAAGCTACCTGACTCATCATCATGAGAAGAGAGGTTCACATGCGCATCGTCACAAGGGGTGACAGAAGAGTAAGAAGATAAAGGATCTACCAATGTTGAGCCCAGTGTGATCGCTGAAGGAAGGTCAAGTGAAACAACAGGGGAGGATTCAGAGGGAATGATCCTCGAGGGTCTCATGGATGATGATAGGTAAAATATGGTGGACAAAGGCTCCGTCATCTTTACATCAGGAGGGGGAATTTAAATGGGATCCGTCATGTCTAGTAGTTCTGCCGAAGCAAAACGCACAAATAGGGGAGAGGTGGACTCGTTACGCTTGGTCGCGAATTGGCGGACCGCGGCTAGAGAGGTGCGGAAGTCCTTCAGGCGGGGACAAAGGTGGGTGTAATGGCCATGGAGATCACAAAAAGCAAAAAGGTGGTTGGTGAGAATAGTCTTGGGGTTCTTGGCTGCAGTCGCAGAAGGAACAAAGGCTTCTGAGACCGTGGACTCAGGGAACGCGACATTAACCATGGGCTTGAGATTAGGAAATTTAGGATAGGTATGGTTGGCGTGACCAACAACATCACACAAAGCACACTGGATGGTATGCTTTGGAGGCCGAGGAGGGGCAAGGTTTGTCGGGGTAGCCTTGTCCTTTGATGCCCCCCTGCGAGCTTTGCCATTCTTACCCGAAGCGGTCGCAACAGGAGGTGGTTCCTGTTGAGGTGACTGAGGCACTGTTGCAGTGGGAGAAGTCATGGGGACCAGTTGAACTGGGGTCAAAGCAAGATAAGGTTTGGGTTGACCAGGCAGGGTAGTGGCTGGAGGGTCAAGGTACCAGACAGGTATGCTCAGGGTTAAATTGGGGAGGGAGAGGGTGGCCATGATGGGAACCGAATAGACTCCGGGAGGGGGAGCAAGGAAAGGTATTTGACCAGTGGGTTAATGGCCAGGAGGGATGACTCCAAGATGGTTGAGACCTGGTGGAACCTACCCAGGAGGATGGAGGGGCTCATGGGTACCAGCGGTAGGAGAAGGGCTAGAAGGAAGAGTTCTGGCTGGTTGAGGCGAAGGGCTAGGAGCAGGTTGCGGCAGGCGAGGTTAAGGTTGAGGTTGCTGACTAGCCGAAGCGGGCTGTTTAAGGTCAGCCCGAGACGATTGCATCATGAAAACATTCGCTAATTTGGGATTAGAGACAGGAGGAGGAGGAATACCAGGGAAAGTTCCAATCAAGGAGGAGTCTTTGTAGACGTTGGGGGAGACATTGGTCAAAGAATCGATGGTTTGCTTATTGGCTAACGAAGAGATGGTCAACTCAGGGGAGGTCTGGGATTTTGGCTCATGATATGTCAATTGGTCAATGGTGACTATCTTTCCATTATGAGGGAAAAACATCTTGCGGTGGACCGCAGATGGAACAACAGACATGGCATAGGTGCAGCTATGCCCCAAAATAATGTTATAATCAAGAGGGGCATTGATGACTTCAATGTCAACGTAAAAATTCTTGCCCGCAAGAGTGATAGGACAATTACGGAATAGGCCAATGGGCTGCGAGGCATGGCCGTCCCATGCATGAAGGGTGATTGTGGAAGGGGCTAGCTCAGGAGATCCGAGTTATTTCCAAATCGAATAGAAATCACACAGGTGGATGCCCCCTCATCAATAATACACCGAGAAACATTAGCATTCCAGATTTTGATTGGGATTTGGAAAGCTACGGAAGCAGGAAGGGGAGGATGTTCTGATTGACGAGCGTCGAAAACAATCAATTGGTCATCAGTAGGATCTACAACGCCCATGGCAGATAATAGAGCCTTATTTTGAGAAGGACATGACTGGAGGAGTTCCAGTGTTGAAATGGCAGTAGGAGACTGCACCAAATCATCTACTATGCTATAAAAATGAGCAGCTCGACCAGAAGCAACATTTCGGTGTAATGGGCCCTTAGGAATCTTTGTATGAACCTCAAATTTGGGCTAAGGGATATGCAAGGGACCATTAGATGTCGAAAGAGGCTCTGTAGAACCTGAAGAAGGTGACTCGGGGACAGACGGAGCAGGAGGCTTGGGGTACTGACGAGACCGAGTTCGAAGGTTAAGGTCCATAGGTAAAGGTTGATCAGAGTTCATCATGAGAATCTGGTAATTGAAGGAACTAGAAGGGGAAGGTTGAGTGGTCGCCTATCCGTCAGGTGGTTGGGTAGCCACAAATCCCTGCTGTGCATCCAACTACTCTTGAGGGGGCGGTGACTGTTGTTGCGGGGGTTGATAAGGCAAGGGAGGCGAAGGTGCTGATGTTGGAGGAGCTGGAGCACCAAGCTGCGGATACGGATAATAAGGGGGTTGGGTAACAGTATGGTAAGTAGGAGGTTGGGCCAAAAGAGGGGGCATGCCGTATCCTAGAGACGTGCTACTAGGAGGGGAAAAAGTGTGGGAGGTGCTGCCTCCCCCCCTAGGAAAACCATAACCCATGGGAGGTTGGGCACATGTATGAGAGATAGCGCCGACGATACCGTCGGCGGCATGAGGTGCCCCTGGTGCATTGGCATCACCGAGTCTAGGGACATCAGGTAAAATAGTATAAACATAATCCGTCTTAGCGTAGATTAGGTCATATTTTAACGCCACTTGGAGGGCAGCTTCTTCGGTTTGAGGAAAATGTGATGCGACATCTTTCCCGATACGGGGCAAGAGAGATGTAAGGAACCAGTCCATGTAGAAATGGTCTTCAAAGGTAGGAGATTGGCATAGGCTCTTTCTTCTCCACCATTCCTGGACATGATCGGATAGGCAGGTCGCAGATGATTGAATGAAAGAAGTCAAAATTTTGATACCAGTGTCATAACGAACGGGAAGCTGGAAGTAAGATAAAAAAGCTCGGGCAAGAGTCGCAAAGGTGGTATGAGAGGAAGTGGGCTGATCAACATACCACTTAGAAGCTTCGCCTGTAAGCGTGCATTGGAACAATCTAAGACAGATGGAATCATCCATAATGGAATGGGATGAACACCACATGTGGAAAGATCAGATATGGTTGGAGGGATCCTCTCCAGCAAGGCCTTCGAACTTGGGAATGTCGGAGGGGAGCTTGGTTGGCATAGCAGGCCAACTAACATCGTGGCGGATAGGATCATTGATCAACTGATTGAAATCAAGGAGACTGAGGCCTGCCATGAAGGGGAGCAAGGGAGCAGTCGAGGCAGTTCCCGTGGCAGTTCCCGTGGCAGTGCCGCTAGTAACATTCCCAACATTATGGCCAGGGATGCCGCTAGTGTTAGGCCCTGGACCAAACATGGTGAAGGTAACAGGGGGAGAACCCGAACAATCAGAGGAAGATTCAGAGTGCAGACTCGGGGGAGGACTTACTCGACGACGACAGGAAGGAGGAATTTGACCAACCAGAAACTGAGGGTGAAGGCTAAGAAGTCTCCAGGATAAGCACCTTGGGGCTGCAATGATGATGGGAAGAAGAAAAATCGACAAGGGCAAGGAGGTGCAAAATCAAGTGAGTTCAATGTCGAAACAAGGGTAGAGAGGTGCAGTGTCAATTGATTTTAAAGTCTTTTCCAGGCAGTGTTAACCAGGCTCTTCTTCACTTAGGGTCAGTGTGTGGCATGTGTTTATTTTAATTTTTTAAACCCAGACGTTTTGAGAGTAAAATAAAAAGTGTGTTGCGTAACTGAAAGTATATAATGCTGAAATAATAGAAAATTAACAGCTAAAAATGCATCGATCTAACCCAAGAAGGCGGGTCTCTCAAAACTAGTCTAAAAGAGGGAAAAAATCTAATCAAAACACACTAAGAAGAGGCCAATAGATCTAAGGTCGGGAGGGACAGGGATCTAAAGGAGAAATCTGCTGAAAAGAGGTGCAGAAAATAGCAAAGAGGCAGAGGCAAGGTTGCTGCAACAAAGGGGGGAATCAACTAAAGGTAGAAGGGACAAGGAGGTGACCCTAGAGGCAAACCCAAACAAAGCTATATGAGGTGATTTGAAAGGAAAAGTAGCTGATCTTAGAGGGATCTGAAGATGAGGTATCAGAAATGGCTGAAACTCTGAAAATTTAGACACTTACAACAGCTAAAACTATTCCACAAAAAGTGGAAGGTACTGAAGCCCTAGGGGGCTATATTCCCACTTAGTTGAGTAAAAAAGAACAAGAAGAGGTCTAAACGGGTGAAGATAGAGGTCGGACAACCCTAACAGAGGTTCAGACAAAACCCAGAAAAATTTCAGAAAAATTCCAGAGAAAAGTCCAGGTCACAGTTTTTGACCTGTTTTTCACTCAGGTCGCAGTTTTTGGACTGTTTTCTGCTACCTGAAGCTCCAGGACGCAGTTTTTGGGCCAAAAAGTGTGACCTGCACTTCCAGCACTCTCGGTGGTAGATTTCAAAAAAAATTTTCGTCTCAGCTGCGATTGATGTCTCTCACCTGAGCAATAGGGCCAGAAACACACAAAAGTTAAAAATTTTAATTTTTAAGGGTTTTAGAGGTGAAAAACACCATAAAAATAGGGAAAAAAACCTGAAGAGAAACCTTAGGGTCTGAAATAGCTAGATATGTAGGAATATATAAAATGACAGTGGTCGCAAAATAAAACCCGTGTGGAGTCGCCAATTGTTAGTATGAATATTTCGTCAGAAAAAGGCCACTTTAGCTACGCATAACAAATAGACCTAACATCAATTATGGCTATCAATATCTTTAAATATGTAGTTAGGTGATCCAAATAAAGCTGCACAAATCCAGATCTAAGCATAAAAGACATTAAGAAATGAGAATAAAATGTTGCTCCATGCATCCAATAGAGAAGACAAGAACAATATATTTGAAATAATTTTTATATTAAAAAGGGGCACCTGAGAGGAAAACAAGAAAGGTGTTTCCAATTCTCCTCAATGGGATGGGTTCTTGAAAGTCCTCAGCATTTCAGATCTAAAATTTCTCTCTCTTGTTGGTGTAGAAAACCCAGACAAACATAGAACTCAAAGGGAGCTCACAAAGCAAGTGATGAAGAATGTGACAATGATAATGGCTCAAAGTCAGACCAAGAGTATAGATCCAGAGTGATATAATACAATGAAAAGGTGACTAATGAATGGGAAAACCCTTCTATTTATAACAAAATATTAGGGCGGTCTAGAACTCGGTGCATGAATAAAATATTATTAATCAAATTCTAGAACCACCCTTTAGGAATATTTTATTATATTTGTTGGAGGAAATAGGATTTTTGACTTGGGTCAATTCCTTTATTTATGAATAATAAATAAATAAATGATTTATTTATTATTTTAAGGAAATGGTGGGAATATAATTAAATAAATAATGATTTATTTAATTATTTATAAATGATTTAGTCAAATTTAACTAGGAATATTATTTAAATAAGGATTTAAATAACTTATTCCTAGGAAATAAACAAATAAATAAGGATTTATTTAATTGATTTCCTTGTTTTGGGTTAAATATGACCAGGAAATATAAACAAATATAGATTTGTTTATTATTTCCTTTTGGAATTTCCTGTTTAGACCATAAACAACTTAATAAAGGTGTTTTACTAAGTTATTTCACATAGTGAAAGCAATTTTACTTAGGGTAAAATTGGTCTTACGTGGTGTACTTGGGTTCATCTAATGATAATAGGCTAGATGACCAAAAAATGGTGTAACATTTTGGCAAAAGGCCAAGCTTCTCCCACCTTCATCAGTGTAGTCCCTTCCATAGACTGCGTTATCTCAGATTTTTTCTGCAGTGGGGGTTTGCTCCACCATTTTGGAGGAAGATATTTCTTGTGCCAGATGAGCATTGCACTTAAGGAATCCATTGGAGGAGGTTGTTTCAGTTTGCAGGCCATATTCATTCTCCTCCTTCTTTTGTATATTTTGAGTTGCTGCAGCTACCCAGCAACTCCGACATTATTGTATTTTCATATTTTGTACATGTATTTCAGCCAATCCTTCTAAGGATTGTGTATCAGTGTTATAGTAGTGTTTTTATGGGTTGAGAGCATGCTCCCCCTTCATTTATTGAGCTATTATTGTAATATCATTTTATTATCATTTTACATTTTGTAGTGTCTCCATATGACTACGCAATCATAGCTAGGGCTGACATGTGTAGCAGTGTTATCTTGTACTTTTGCCTTGAGGATTGGTATTATTCATCTTGAGCATCATTTCCCTCAAGATTTTGTATAAATTTGCATCTCCTATTATTATAATGAGATGGCTATGAGTTCTCCGGCATTTTCAAAAGTTTGAGCAAGTTACTCTTCATGCTTATGTTTTGCATATTGCTGTAGCTCATTCCCTTGAGCAAGATCTTCTTGAGGAAGAAATATTTGCATATCTATAGACAGAGTCTGAGGAAGGGCCAGATAGCCTGCAGTTCTCATCCTCTCTTTAGAGGTGAAATAACTGGTAAAATCCCTCTTAGTCAATCTCTGACATAGCCTTGTTCATATTTCCAACAAAGGAACATTTCAGCGGTGAAAAAGTTGTTGATTTCCATTTCGGGATATTACAGGAAGGGACAGTTGTGCCAACTATAGGAATAACAGCGGGAGTAGATAGCACATCTTCTTTCTTCAAGGCTTCATTTTCTTTCATAAGGATCTCTATTTGATTCTCCATGTCTTTAACTTGAGCAATCATTTTTAGCACTAACTGCATCATCTCATCCTTTTTTGTTTTATCTTGTAGGATTTCCTTTGCTTGAGGATGTTCATTTGGTGGGAGTTTTAATTGCTTCCTCAAGGCAGCAATGTCTTCATTATTTTGTTTTATTAATGCTTGATCAACCTGAATGTTTGAAGGATCCACTCCTATTTGTAGCACCAGGTCTTCTAAGGATTTGATCCTTAGATCCTTCGCATGTAATGAAGCTTTATCTAACTTCATTTGATCCTACAAGTTGAACACAGTGTTTTGCAATCTAGTTGCACTCACATTTTTGTTTACCACCTTAGAATAGAGCATTTCTGAAGTACTTCTATGAAACTCTATTTGATCAAGTTCATGTATGGTGTCTGCATCTACTTCAAGCTTTGTTTTCCTGTAATCTGCAACTGAATTTGGGTCTGTAACCATTGGCTGGAGAAAAAACATAATCATTTTATTTTTGAATAGTGAAAAGTTGTCAAAAGTCTGTCTTTGTCTCCTAGTTTTTCTTTCAAAAATTGAGAATAAACTTCTCTTTTGATCTCTTTATTTCTTTCCTTAATTTTTTTGTATTTCTCCTGTATATCACTATCTTTTCCCTCTGTTGTTTTGGAGGAGGAGGGAACTTCTATATTTACCTGTTGTTCAATAATTTCTCTACCCTGTTCCTGTGTTAAAACCTGCACTTTCTGAATTTCTGCTAGAGTCTCATTTACAATTATAGTGGCTTCATCATTGTCTACCTGCTAATCATCTGTATCATTTATTTCAATAGTCTTTTCTTTCTCAGCAGCAGTCAATTTTTCCCTTTTGTTGTAAACAATCTTGAATTTTTTTTCTACAATGGTCTCTGCTAAATAGCCTTCTTCATTCATGGTCCTTTTGTTTGAAGTTTCTACCTATTGGTTGACCACTATAGACTGTGATTTATCTGTGTTTATCACTATTGCTTCATCAGAAGTAGGTTCAACCAATGCATTTTCCACCCACTCTATTTGATTTGCAAATTTCTCAATTTGGGGTTTAGGCTCATGGATGAAAGGAGTCAATTTACATTTAAGCCTTGTACTATTCAAAATGCCTTTAGGATCATAATTCCAGTAAAAACTTTCTTGGAACTTATAGTTTGACAATTTATTTGCTATCTCCTTTAATGCATCCCTATTATTTACTATAAATGGGCCAATTTGGTTCTTTAGCTTGAATTGGGTCTTTTTCTTAGAAGCCATGAAATTTATTGCATCTGCATTTAACACCTACCTTAGATATTCCAATGCAAAAATTCTGATAGTTAGGAATTTGGGCAACCTATATGGGAGCAAATTTTCTCCAAATATCCTTAACTCGGTATGTCCTTAATATAAGTACCAATCCCCTACTTAGATTTGTTCAGACAACTGCAATATTCTTTTCATTTCATCACTGACCCTGGATTGTTCTGTTTTATAAAGTAAATTCATGGCTGGCCTGACAAGCAAATATGTGAAATATTTTTAATTGAATTCATTTCTTGTTTCTCTAGGACAATTTTGGGAATCTTGGCAAGGATTTTAGGATAGAAAACACAGGTTTTCAAGATGTAGAGGACTAAGGAAAGGGATTTCTGGCTTTCTGTGCACTTTTTAACTCTTTTGAACCAACGAAATTTTCTTTAAAGGACCAAAATTACTTTAAAACAGAGTTTATGTAAATGGAAAATTCTGAGAAAAATTTGCAAGGGTTTGCCTTGTTTTTTCAAGGTTTGGGCATACTAAACTGGCAATCTAGATCTCTGTAGCTTAATTGATTTGTTTTAATAGTCAATTGGTGAAAGTTGCTGGTTCAATTTAGGAAAATACCTAATTTATTGGTGTTCTAACAGTCGAGAAGGGTTCTTGGTGACTTCGTCTTTATATTGGACCCACTAGTTCAACTGAAAGTGTCAAGAGTCCTTTAAATGCAATCACTGTGGTGAAATTTCACTTCAAGGGGATAAATTGGCTAGCAAAGGTTTAAATTGTGTTCGCAGAGTCTAGGCATATTTCTTAACAGGCGAGGAGAAAATAATACATAAAATGGTGAATAAATAAGGTTTAAACCTTCAATGTTTATCATTATGTGTATCATTTATTGCAGGTCGCAATCAATGGCGGGAGGCGGAATTATCTTTGAATGCAAAAACAACTGGTGGTTTTCGCATTGATTGGGGACGGTAAGTAGTTTTGAGCATTTGGAATGCGATCGAATAGAATTTAGACACGTAGCAATGGGCGGTTTAGGAAAACTACTTTTATCACGTGATTTTTGACAAACATCGTCCGATTACTTTCGGAGCGTGATATGGAACCCACACTGTTAGATCCGATCGGATGAAAATGGTCCAGATTAGCCTTTAAGCTGTGGGGAAAGGAAAGGTGGGACTCGGGATTCATTGTAAGTCGTTGATCTGATAAGTGAAGATCTACGGTCATAGTTTAATGTGACGGGAAATGGCGGGGCATGAGGCCTTTTCATCGCATTGAATTAGGACCATTGGATTAGGAAGATTAGGGTGATCAGATGGTTGCGGATGAATGCGGGGGTGCTAGATTTATATATATATAAGGAGTTTATATATAGGGTAGAATGTATGGGGGAGGGTTAATGTATTACGCAAAGGTGTGATCACATTCCGAAGACTTTTCCTTTGTTTTTTATTATATAGTTATTTCAAACCAATTAGGCTAAATAACTATAGAGGGATCGGGATAGTTATGTCAAAAGGATATTTTCGGGTTTTAATTTAAACATTTGCATAATAAATTTGACATAAAAAGCTTATAATAAGGGGGTTTTGGGATAATTAATAAAAAAGGAATTATATTAGTAGGACTAGGACTTTTTATAAGGATTTAATAAATAAGTTAGGTGTTAATATGACTAAAGGGAAAATGAATACTCAAAAGACATAAATATAACTAAGGCAAGTGAAAATTAAAGCAAAGCTTCATTATCATAACTTAATCATTTTTGCTTAGTATATAATGTCTTTTGAGGGTTTTTATGCTTCATGAGATGTAGGAAGTTAATCAAATGGGGTTTAAGCATCATTAAGTAAAAAATGGGGTCTTTACTTATGAAATTGCATGGTGATGAATGCATGAGTGGTAGATGATGAAACTTTGGGATTAACATAGAAATTTAACACCTTCAACTAGCCAGTCATTAAGCCTTGGGTTCGGTCCCAACAGAATTCAGAGAAATGCTCTGAGCCTCTTTGAATGATAGTTTAGAATGTCCAATATCTAAGGGGGAAGGAAATTAGTTATTGTAGCCTGGTGAAAGATATTTACAATGATTTTCCCACCTTCTTCTACCTACCCGATCTTTTAATCAAACATTTTTTCTTCCATTTGTGCAGGTGCATTGTGCTAGCAACAATTACAATTTTTTCTTTTGAAAGCAGTAAAACTATCTAATTCTAACTTATTTCATATAAGGACCCAAATTAAACTGTTGGGTTTTTTTTTACTCTATACCTATCTACTGAATTGTCAGGATTAAACTGTCTGGCAATTCTTTATTCTCTATCTAAAACAAGTAAATTGAAACATGATAAGTCAAGATTGAATAGTTCAACTCATCATGGATTATGGCATTTATTGACACTCTTCCATAATCAACTGCAAAAGTAAAGAGTAGTGGCATTTAGACTTGCACACTTTCATGTTTTATTCATCTTTTTCTTTGGGGTATCTTATTTTTTCTAAGTCCTTTGATCTTTCTTTTAGGACTTTTACCCTCTTTTTTCTTTTCTATTTTTTTATTTTTACAAATGTTTGAATACAAATTTTAGAAGGCAAAGTATGTACATATTTACCATAATATCATCAGTCAATTCAAAATTATGAATCCTATATTTATAGGTCACTAACAATTAGTCAAAGAAAATTCCCTTCCAAAGAAATTATCAAGTTTAAAGACATAGAATTTGATCTAAATTTTGAACAATATTTATTCAGAACTAAATCAAAAAATGACTTACAAAATACTATAATAGATCCTGATTTTATTTCATATATTGAAACTAAAAGGAAAACTATTTCAGTTGATTCTGAAGAAAATATTTTTGAAGTTTATGATAACCTTGATGCCATAACTGCAGCTTTGATTAAAGAAATAGATGAAGCTTATTTACAACATTCAGTTGAATTAAGTGCTTTATTAGCCTATACCCCTAAACATTCTGCCAGCCATTTAGATAGTAGCCTTTTAGAATTTGTAGGCTCATCTCTATTCACCACCACCTCATCCATTGTTTCCACCACACTTCAATCCATAGATTCATTTTTTCCAAAACTTCCACTTCAACCTAGAATTTTATTTCCATCTCATATTACCTCAAGTTCATTCCCTAGTATTTCTGCTACATTTTCCAATACATCATTCTCATTCCCAAGCACCTCTTCTAGAATCCCAAATTCATCTTTTAATTTTTCAACCACATTTTCCAGTACATCTTCTTATATCCCAATCTCATCTACAAGTGATTTAACTACATCACCAAGTACTTCTAGCTCTTCACCAAGCACTTCAAATGTATCTCCTAGCCAAGCTAAAATCCTAACCATGGTTGCCAGATATTCTCCCTTGGTCCTACCAGCACAGTTACATGACATGCCCCAGGATTATCAAAGAAAAATCCCTCAATTTGATGGAACAACTCACTATAATGCACAATGACATGTTAATAAGATGATAGACTATTTTGAACTACATGAAATTGATGATGCTGATGTACAAATGGGACTTTTTGCTCAAACTTTATCTGGTGAGGTAAAAAAGTGGTTTAAAGGTTTGAATTCTGGTAGTATTTTTGATTTAGCAGTCTTTCATACATTATTTTTTAATAGATGGGAAAAGAAGAAAATCCACTATAAATCTTATCTAAATTTGAAAGTATAAAAAGAGCACCAAATGAAACAGTCCAACATTATTGTATTAGATATAACAGTATTTATAATGCAATTCCTGCTAATCTTCAACCACCCCCAGACTTTGTTCTTATCAAATTCCCTGATGGATTTGATACAAATATAGCTTACTAATTAAGAGAGAGAAACCCAGAGACTTTATAGCAGATGCAGAGTAATGTTGTTAGTGTAGAGACAAACTTGTTAGCAAAGAAAGCTAGATTAAGAAATGAAAGGAGAGACCATAAAAGAGGAAACATCTACTTCATATTTGAAAATAGATCAATTATCAAAACATTAGAGAGAATGATGTATAGGTTAGATAATATGGAAAGGAAGCCTCAGTGGGATAACCAACAACAAGGACCTCAAATTAGAAATCCCAATTTCAGAAAAAACACCAACACTGGAAAATCTAGAGAATCAGCACCTGACCAAACAATAATACCACCTGTTATCACCCTAGTAGTTCTTACGTCGTGGGATTTTGGTTTATAGTTAAAGAAAACCAGGGGTAACCAAGAACCTCTTTTAGATTTCAGGATCTAGCCTTCTTGAATTCCGGAGAGGGATCTCTCCTTATGATCTAACTTTATTTTAGATTTGAGTTTTAGGCTAGGTATGATTGAGAAGTTGGTTTGTTTGAAAATATTGGTGGGAAATAAGATTACTTGGAGACAAATTTAAGAGGGATCTACTATTCCATTGGGCTATGGGGTCAAATGTAGCGAGCAATACTGAAAGGCAAGGCTAAAAGGATGCTAATGTACTCAGGGAAAGGTAGATAACCCTCAGAGTTTCGATTAGTTTGATTGGATGGGATGGCTTTCTTTTGGGATAAAGGGTAGTGAAGGATCCTTTAATCCAGAAATGAGGAGAAGGAGGCAGAGGTCAAACGGGACTCGGGAGCAACTAAGAATTCCTAGGTCCGGAAATCAGCAGAAAATATTGAAATGATCACTTAGTTAAGACAAGGAGCTTTTTACACTTATCCTGAAATAATACTCCTAATTAATAATTCAAATTTTAACACATATATGAAAATGAATGGAAATTCAGAAAAGAAAACAATGACATAAATAAATCACTTTACTCATTAAGTTATCGCAAGAATCCTGAGTTATGAAGTCCAGTTAGCTATATTCCAGTCTGCTACTATGCAATCAACACATTAGCCTCCAAAGCACCAGCAAAAAATATCTATAATAATCTCAGAAATTTTTGTTCCACCCAAAATACTTCAAAGAGTGAAGTATTTATACAAATTCTAAACTAGAATATCTTGAAAAAATATCAAGATTGGTTCACAAATATCTCCAACTGTTTTACATAAATAGAAATTAATTAAAGGACACTCAAACTAATGCATCTATTTTGCACTATTTTTTATGGATAGGTGATGACAAAGAGGATAAATCGAATTTGATCCAACTCTTAGTTGATGATGAGGCATCCAAGTCACTAACTATTTCCTTTCTTTGTGCATTCTGCTCCAACAATTCTGCAAACTTGGGGTCCATTGATACCTTTGTATTTCTCAATCCAAAATAGATATGTAAACAGTGAAAGAGGTTATTATGGATGAATATGTTGGTGAGATAAACGTCTTTCAGTTTCCTAAAATTCCTCTCCAGTTTTGCACAATAGGCTCTGCAAAAGGATGTGTAAAACAAAGTTTTAGAGAGCCTGAACAATAGGCTGTAAAGATGCACATGTATCTTTCATTATGTAATAGCTGTGAAAAACGTGAGATAGGTTTTTGTAGATGGGTCTCTTGGGAACCAAAACCTCATTCAGTTTTGTAAGATGTATTTTTTATTGGCCAATATCGTCTCTGCAAAATGATGACTTAACATGAATTTTCTGCAAAGATAGCTTTAAAATATTGTTTAATGGTTGTTAGAAAATTCAGAGAGGTTTTTGTAGTGGGAAACTTTAAGAACATAAACCTCCTTCAGTTGTGCAAAATTCATCTTGGATTGGTCACAATAGTTTCTGCAAAACAATGACTTATACATGAAATTTCTGCAAAAATGTTCCTTCTTGTTATGTTTTCATCTTTTCACCTTTTTGTTCTTTTAACTGTTTTACTTTCATTTTGGATAAAATTCATTGTTGGCGAAATTATTTTCATATCTTTTTACCATTTACTGCCTTTGTATTTACTTTTACTATTTACCTTTGACTGCTCTATAACTTTGTTTTAACTTTCACTCTGACTTTTACCTTATACACTTTAACCACTGGTACTCTTTTTCACTATTATGTTTTCAGTGTCATTGTGAATTTTGATTTCACTTTTACCATTCACTATGCACATTTCATCATTCTAATCTCTCTTTGACTTGATTTTATTCTTTCTTTGTATACAAATTATTTTTTGAATGAATCTTTTGAATTAAAATTTGAGAATTTAGAGCAAACAATTTTGTTAAGTAGTATTGAAACTGTCGGCCCAAATCCATATTCTGATGATAACCTGCAAAATCAAACAATTTTTTAATGAAATCCAAGTCTGCAAGGAGGTGATTGAAGGCTTTTTTGAAAGTCCTGTGGAATGGGATCTGTCTATGGAGGTTTAACTCTCTTTTTCAGGCATTCTTAGGCTTACTTCTGCAAGATTAGATTTTTTGCAGGAGTAATTTACTTTAACAGAGGGATAATTGAGCAAATCTGGCTAAGGATAATCTCTTTTGAGTTTTCTTTGCTCAAATTAGGCTTATGAGAGATGAAAACTGGGCTAAGATAGGAAACAGGGTTTCCTAAATGGTACAAATGTGGAAAAGAAGTCTTTTAATCAATCTGTGTTTGGAATTTGTATTAAAAAAGAGATTGAAAAATGAGGATTTTAGCTTTAAAGGGGTTTACAGATGAATTCAAGCTTCCTTAATTCGTAGGTATTTTGATGCTTTGACAGGGTTTCTGAAGCTTATGTGGTCAAGTTTGGACTTCTGTTGATTGGTCGGAGCCGAAACAATGTGCTTTGTTATGTCGACAGGGTATCTTCAGTTTAAACTGGATCTTTGACAGTGGTAAAGTTCAGCTTAGGGGCTTATACATTGGTCAACATAGGCTCGAAATTCTTTTAAAATAGTCGGGGCGGGAGTTAAATCAGTAGGGAATGCAACAAACTGATATAATAATGATATCTTAAAGTTTAACCTTAAAAAATCATCATATTCGGCATTAATTACAAGTTTGTTAAAGGCGGGAGGCGGATTTGGTTTTTTGATTGCAAAAAACCACTGGTTGTTTTCGCGTTGGATTTGGATGGTAAATGGTTTTAACCTTTTCAAATGCGATCGTATCAAAACTTGACACATCGCATTGGGCGGTATTCAAAAAATAACTTTTATCGCATAATTTTTCATAAAATTTTCCCGATCACTTTTGTTATATGATATTGAATATACATCGTCGGATTTGAGCGCACGATGCGAACGGTTGGAATGCATCGGGAAGCTATAGGACAAGAGAAAGGTGGGATCCGAGTTTAATGTCAGTCGTTGATTACAATAGGGATGATCAACGGTTGAGTTTTAATGCGATGAGGAGTGGTGGGGAAAGGGAAGGTTTATCGCATTATATTTGGACCGTCAAATTAATGAGATGAGGATGATTGGAGGGATGGGAATGAATGAGAGGGCGCATAGTTATTTGATGGAGTTTTATGTATAAAAGGGGTTTATACATATAATGGGGCAGGTTTAAATTATTAACCAACGTTTAATCTGTGGTAAGGGGATATATATCGGGGGAAAGGGGTGAGGTTAAAGCGTTAACCTTGGGTAAAGCTTGTGCGGGAAGAATGGTGAAAGTATTTACAAAGGATAAGCGAGATAAATTTTTTTCATTCCAAACATATAAAATATGTATGAAAACTGATTTTCGTATTTTATTTTATTATATAGTTTTAGATTATTTGGAGGTCCAAAACTATAGGGGATCGAGACATTTCATTATGGATAGTTTTTATGTCAAAGAGATAGTTTTGGGATTTAATTTAAACATGTGAATAATAACTTTGACATAAAAAGCTTATAATAAGGGGTATTTTGGGATAATTAATAGAAAGGATTTATATTAATAGGACTAGGATTTTCTATAGGGAGTTAATAAAATAAGTTAGATGTTAATATGAAAAGGGAAAGTGAATACTCAAAAAATACAATTATAACCAAGAAAAGTGAAGATTAAAACCAAGCTTTTATTGTAATAATTTCATCACTTCAACTTAGGATATAATGTCCTTTTGAGGGTTTTTATGCTTTATGAGATGTAGGCAGTTAATCAAATTGGGGTTTTATGTATCATTAAGTAAAAATGGAGTCTTTACTTATGAAATGGAATGGTGATGAATGCATGAATGGTAGATGATGTAAAATTTGGGATTAAAATAGAAATTTAACACTTTCATCTAGCCAGTCATTGAGCCTTGGGTCCGGTCCCAACAGAAATCAAGGAAATGCCTTGAGCCTTTTTGACTAATAGTCTAGAATATCAAATTGCTATGGGGAAGGGAAATTAGTTATTTATAGCCTAGTGAAAGATACTTACAATGGATTTCCCGTCTTCTTCTACCTACCCAGTCATATCTTCTAACATTTTTTCTTCTATTTTGATCAGGTGCATTTGAGCTAGCAACCTTACAACATTTTATTCTTTTGAAAGCAGTAAAACATATATAATTCTACCTTATTTCATCCAATAATCCATATTAAACTGTTGGATTCTTTTATTCTCTACCTAACTACTGAATTGTCATGATTAAACTACATGACAATTCTTTATTCTCTATATAAAACAAGTAAATTGAAACATGATAAGTCAAGATTGAATTTTTCAACTCATCATGGATTATGGAATTTACCGACACTCTGCCATAATCAACTACAAGAAGTAAAAGTAGTGGCATTTAGATTTGCACACTTTCATGTTTTATTCATCTTTTTCTTTTGGGGTATATTATTTTTTCTAAGTCCTTTGATCTTTCTTTTAGGACTTTTTACCCTCTTTTTGATTTTTTTAATTTTTACTAAACATGGGAATACAACTTGCAGAAGGAAAAGTATGTACATATTTACAAGACTATCATCAATAAATTCAAAATTATGAATCCTATATTTATAGGTTACTAACATCGGCTTCACTTGGGGATGGCATTTCCTAGTGAAATGTCAAGAACTCTAAGATCAGTAGCCTTGAATTTTTAACCTTGATGATCCTGTAACTGTCTTTTGATTTCTGCAAACTAAAAACTGATCTGAAAGTAAAACAACACACAACAATTTTCAAACCAACTTATAGATCTTCAACATCTTTAGGAACTCATCTTTGGCTTTAAATCTTAATGAAAAACTAGCTAAAAATTAAAAACTAAAAAATATGCTCAAAATTTTGAGCTTATTGGCACTCATCTACCTACTCTAATCTACTAAAAATCTTATTGAATCAGGTAATACAAAAATGCCAATGAAGCCAATCAAGTAGTTGTAAAAATAAATGGATAACATGACTGCTTGTGATCAAAATTGGAAGTATATTATGATCATGTGCCTTTATAATAAATGATATGATGTGTAAAGGCCACTTTTGATGTATTTGATCCTCATAGATAAAACATGTTTGATAAAACATGTTTGCAGATTTGAGCTAAAAATATTCTCCATCTAATTTTCTATAGGATCATTAAAAGCATAATGTATGATTTGTGCTTCTAGGCCTTCAATGACTAGTTGCTCAGTTGTATTCTGAATATTAATCCCTGGAACTATTTCTTCAGTATTGTGTTTGAAAGAATAATCATCCTCAATATGAAAGTCAAAAGATAGTACAATTTCCTCTTGCTTAGGAGAAGGAATATTTTCCAAGAATTATTTAGGATCTCGGAAATTATATGATTGAATTTGAGAATGAAAAAGTTTAATTTCATTTTCATAATTTTCAGAAATTATCTCAAGAAAAAAAATTTTAAGTTGAGGAGAATATTTTCTTAATTTCAAAATAAGAAATATAGCTCTTAGAAAATCCTCATCAAGCTGAAATTCTAATATCTCATCCCTAAAAATAGCTAGTGACTGTTATGTGAAATTATCTTGAATTGGGAGAACATAATTATCATCATACTGATCATATTTAGGCAAATCTTCAAAAGAAGGAATGTCATCAATTATAAACATTGGATCAACAGATTTCTCTTCCAACAATCCTAATATATTAGATTATAAATCTTTTGGGAAATCACATGAGAATTTTAGGACCGACGCGTTTCGAACTACCAACTGTAGTTCATCATCAGGATAATGATGATGAACTACAGTTGGTAGTTCGAAACGCGTCGGTCCTAAAATTCTCATGTGATTTCCCGAAATATTTATAATCTAATATGTTATGGATCACAGAAGCTTGCACCCTCAAATCCTAATATATCTTGATTAGGTTGGTTGCATTCTATTTGAAATTCATTATTTTGCTCAATAGGAGTGCTATCAAGCAATGGGCCTTTTTGGGAAGGTAGAATAACATGAGCATCAACTTGTTCTTCTGTCTCTTCATGGATAAAAAATTTATTACATTCATCAACATTAGAAGAAGTAGAAACAATTTCTTCATTATGTAAATATTTTGAGGATGGTTGCATGTTCAGAAGCAAATTGATTTCTTCTTCGGTGAGGGGGGGTGGGAATCTTTGAATTCTTAGATTGAAATGACAATTGTTTTTTCTCTTATCTAAAAATTGATCATGAGGTTGAATATTTTCTTTAACTCCATTCAAAACATTAAATGAAACATCATTTGTTAATATAGAGGGGTTTTATGGATCTTGATTCATCTCCTGATCTATTTCATCTTTGTTTAACTCCTCTTGATTATTATGACATTTAACTTGAGAATGAAAGTTCTCGACTTCTTCTAATTAATCTTTAGGATGCCAACTTCCAAAATCTTCATCAATATTTTTAAGGAAATGTATAAGATCTTCAGCTTGATCACAACAATTTTTAGCTAATGATAAAGATGGGAAATCTTCGTTGTAATGCTCATAAAATACCTTATGAAAATATTTTAGAGAAAACAAACTTGCAGGTTTGAGAGCTTCGTACCATTCACTTGCTTTTCCTTCTAAGGTTGCCATGAATATTTTCATGAGGCAATCCTCATGCCAATCACCCTTCAATCTTGATGAGTGTATATGAAATGTAAAGAGATGTCGTAAAGGATCATCAATGTTCTCATCTTAAAACATGGGTAGATTGTTACCCCAATTTACCTTTGGTAGCTTGTGTGGAAATCCAAGTATGTGATCTCTGCTCATGGGAGCATATCTTCGTTTTATTCTTGGATCGTCTTGAAAATTAGCCATAACGAAAGGCCACGGTATCTGTAAAACCAAGTTAGATCCTTATATAAAATACAATATATATTGAAAAACTTTCTTAACGAGAAAGAACATAATGTCTTGGATTAAGATCCAAGTTGAAAGCCTTATCTTTCCATATTGTTCTTCCAAGATCATTCCTCCAGTGGAGACTTGATTGTGAAATTGATTTGGAGTCACCAAATGGATTATTTTAACCTTTGTGTGTCTGATCACAGTCCACCATCATAGATCAGATCTGAACCTGTAAAATATTTCTGAAGAAAAAGGTTAGTCTTCCCCAGTGGAGTCGCCATTATGTTATCACCCTAGTAATTCTTAGGTCGTGGGATTTTGGTTTATAGTTAAATAAAACCAGGGGTAATCAAGAACCTATTTTAGATTTCAGGATCTAGCCTTCCTGAATTCCGGAGGGGGATCTCTCCTTATGATCTAACTTCATTTTAGATTTGAGTTTTAGGCTAGGTATGATTGAGCAGTTGGTTTGTTTGAAAATATTGGTGGGAAATAAGATTACTTGGAGACAAATTTAAGAGGGATCTACTATTCCATTGGGCTATGGGGTCAAATGTAGCAAGCAAGACTGAAGGGCAAGGCCAAAAGGATGCTAATGTACTCAGGGCAAGGTAGATAACCCTTAGAGTTTTGAATAGTTTGATTGGATGGGATGGCTTGCTTTCAGGATAAAGGGTAGTGAAGGATCCTTTAATCCAGAAATGAGGAGAAGGAGGCAGAGATGAAACGGGACTCAGGAGCAACTAAGAATTCCTAGGTCCGGAAATCAGCAGAAAATATTGAAATGATCACTTAGTTAAGACATGGAGCTTTTTACACTTATCCTGAAATAATACTCCTAATTAATCATTCAGATTTGAACACATATATGAAAATGAATGGAACTTCAGAAAAGAAAACAATGACATAAATAAATCACTTTACTCATTAAGTTATCGCAATAATCCTGAGTTATGAAGTCCAGTTAGCTGTATTCCAGTCTGCTACTATGAAATCAACACATTAGCCTTCAAAGTACTAGCAAAAAATATCTATAATAATCTTAGCATTTTTTATTCCACCCAAAATACTTCAAAGAGTGAAGTATTTATACAAATTCTAAACTAGAATATCTTGAAAAAATATCAAGATTGGTTCACAAATATCTCCAACTGTTTTACATAAATAGAACTTAATTAAAGGAAAATCAAAATAACGAATCTATTTTGCACTATTTTTTATGGATAGGTGATGACAAAGAGGAGAAATTGAATTTTATCCAACTCTTAGTTGATGATGAGGCATCCAAGTCACTAACTGTTTCCTTTCTTTGTGCATTCTGCTCCAGGAAATCTGCAAACTTGGGGTCCACTGATACCTTTTTATTGATCAATCAGAAATAGATGTGTAAAAATTGAAAGATTTTATTGTGGATGAATATGTTTTCGCGATAAACCTCTTTAAATTTCCTAAAATTCCTCTCCATCTGTGCACAATAGGCTCTGCAAAAAGATGTGTGAAACAAAGTTTTACAGAGTCTGAAAAATAGGCTATAAAGATGCACATGTATATTTCCTTATGTAATAGCTGTGAAAAAATGGAGATAGGTTTTTGTATATGGGTCTCTTAGGAACAAAAACCTCCTTCTCTTTTGTACGATGTATTTCGGATTGGCCACTATATTCTCTGCAAAATGATGACTTAACAGGAATTTTTTGCATAGAGAGCTTTCAAATATTGTTTAATATTTCCCAATCCATAATGGCTGTTAGAAAAGTGAGAGAGGTTTTTGTAGTGGGACGCTTTAAGAACATAAATTTCTTTCAGTTTTGAAAAATTCATCTTGGATTGGTCATAATAGTTTCTGCAAAATAATGACTTATACATGAAATTTCTGGAAAAATGTTCCTTCTTGTTATGTTTTCATCTTTTCACCTTTTTGTTCTTTTAACTATTTTACTTTCATTTTGGATAAAATTCATTGTTGGTGAAAGTATTTTCATCTCTTTTTACCATTTACTGCCTCTGTATTTACTTTTACTGTTTACCTTTGACTGCTCTATAACTTTGTTTTAACTTTCACTCTCACTTTTACCTGATACACTTTAACCACTGATACTCTTTTTCGCTATTATGCTTCCAGTGTCATTGTGAATTCTGATTTCACTTTTACCATTCACTGTGCACATTTCATCATTCTGATCTCTCTCTGACTTGATTTTATTCTTTCTTTGTATACAAATTATGTTTTGAATGAATATTTTGAATTAAAATCTGAGAATTTGGAGCAAACAATTTTGTCAAATAGTATGGAAACTGTCGGCCAAAATCCATATTCTGATGGTAACCTGCAAAATCAAACAATTTGTTAATGAAATCTAGGTCTGCAGGGAGGTGATTGAAGGCTTTTTTGAAAGTCCTGTGGAATGGGATCTGTCTGTGGAGGTTTAACTCTGTTTTTTAGGCATTCTTAGGCTTACTTCTGCAGGATTAGATTTTTTGCAGGAGTAATTTACTTTAATAGAGGGATAATTGAGCAAATCTGGCTAAGGATAATCTCTTTTGAGTTTTATTTGCTCAAATTAGGCTTCTGAGAGATGAAAACCGGGCTAAGACAGGAAACATGGTTTCCTAAATGGTACAAATGTGGAAAAGAAGTCTTTTAATCAATATGTGTTCGGAATTTGTTTTCAAAAAGAGACTACAAAATGAGTATTTTGAATTTAAAGGGGTTTACAAATGAATTCAATATTCCTTAATTCGCAGTTATTTTGATTCTTTGACAGGGTTTCTGAAGATTCTATGGTCAAATTTGGACTTCTGTTGATTGGTTGGAGCCAAAACAATGTGCTTTGTTATGTCGACAGGGTATCTTCAATTTAAACTGGATCTTTGACAGTAGTAAATTTCAGCTTAGGGTCTTATACATTGGTCAACATAGGCTCGAAATTCTTTTAAAACAGTCGGGGCGGGAGTTAAATTAGTAGGGAATGCAACAAACCGATATAATAATGATATCTTAAAGTTTAAGCTTAAAAAATCATCATATTCGGCATTAATTACAAGTTTTTTAAAGGCGGGAGGAAGTTTTGGTCTTTCGATTGCGAAAAATCGCTGGTTGTTTTCGTGTTGGATTTGCATGGTAAATGGTTTTAATCTTTTCGAACGCAATCGTATCAAAAAATAACACGTCGCATTGGGTGGTATTCAAAAAACAACTTTTATCGCATAATTTTTCATAAACTTTGCCCGATAACTTTTGTTATGCAATATTGAAGACACTTCATCGGATTTGATTGCACAATGCGAACAGTTGGGATGCATCGAGAAGCTGCTGAACAAGAGAAAGGTGGGACCCGGGTTTAATGCCAGTCGTTGATTCAATAGCGATGATCAACAGTTGATTTTTAATGCGATGAGGAGTAGTGGGGCAAGGGAAGGTTTATCACATTAGATTTGGACCGTCAGATTAATGAGATCTGGATGATCGGAGGGATGGGAATGAAAGCGAGGGCACATAGTTATTTGATGGAGTTTTATGTATAAAAGGGGTTTATACATAGAATGGGGCGGGTTTAAATGATTAACCAACGTTTAATCTGTGGTAAGGGGATATATACCGAGGAAAAGGGTGAGGTTAAAGCGTTAACCTTGGGTAAAGCTTGTGTGGGAAGAATGGTGAAATTATTTACAAAGGATAAGCGGGATAATGTTTTTTCATTCCAAACATATAAAATATGTATGAAAAATGATTTTCGTATTTTATTTTATTATATAGTTTTAGATTATTTGGAGGTCCAAAACTATAGGGGATCGGGACATTTCATTATGGATATTTTTTATGTCAAAGGGATAGTTTCGGGATTTAATTTAAACATGTGAATAATAACTTTGACATAAAAAGCTTATAATAAGGGGTATTTTGGGATAATTAATAGAAAGGAGTTATATTAATAGGACTAGGATTTTCTATATGGAGTTAATAAAATAAGTTAGATGTTAATATGAAAAGGGAAAGTGAATACTCAAAAAATGCAATTATAACCAAGAAAAGTGAAGATTAAAACCAAGCTTTTATTGTAATAATTTCATCACTTCAACTTAGGATATAATGTCCTTTTGAGGGTTTTTATGCTTTATGAGATGTAGGCAGTTAATCAAATTGGGGTTTTATGTATCGTTAAGTAAAAATGGAGTCTTTACTTATGAAATGGCATGGTGATGAATGCATGAATGGTAGATGATATAAATTTTGGGATTAACATAGAAATTTAACACTTTCAGCTGGCCAGTCATTGAACTGGATTCGGTCCCAATAGAAGTCAAGGAAATGCCTTGAGCCTCTTTGACTGATAGTCTAGAATATAAAATTGCTATGGGGAAGGGAAATTAGTTATTTATAACCTAGTGAAAGATACTTACAATGGATTTCCCGTCTTCTTCTACCTACCCAGTCATATCTTCTAACATTTTTTCTTCTATTTTGATCAGGTGCATTTGAGCTAGCAACCTTACAACATTTTATTCTTTTGAAAGCAATCAAAACTTTCTAATTATACCTTATTTCATCCAAGAATCCAATTAAACTGTTGGATTCTTTTATTCTCTACCTAACTAATTAATTGTCATGATTAAACTGTATGACAATTCTTTATTCTCTATATAAAACAAGTAAATTGAAACACGATAAGTCAAGATTAAATTTTTCAATTCATCATGGATTATGGCATTTACTGACACTCTACCATAATCAACTGCAAGAAGTAAAATTAGTGGCATTTAGATTTGCACACTTTCATGTTTTATTCATCTTTTTCTTTTGGGTTATATTATTTTTTCTAAGTCCTTTGATCTTTCTTTTAGGAATTTTTACCCTCTTTTTGATTTTTTGATTTTTTGATTTTTTTATTTTTTACTAAATATGGGAATACAACTTGTAGACGGTAAAGTATGTACATATTTACAAGACTATCATCAGTAAATTCAAAATTATGAATCCTATATTTATATGTTACTAACATCGGCTTCACTTGGGGATGGCATTTCCTGGTGAAATGTCAAGAACTCTAAGATCATTAGCCTTCAATTTTTAACCTTGATGATCCTGTAATTGTCTTCTAATTTCTGCAAACTGAAAATTGATCTAAAACTAAGACAACACACAACAATTTTCAAACCAACTTATAGATCTTAAACATCTTTAGGACCTCATCCTTGGCTTTAAATCTTAATGAAAAACTAGCTGAAAATTAAAAACTAAAAAATATGCTCAAAATTCTGAGCTTATTAGCACTCATCTACCTACTCTAATCTACTAAAAATCTTATTGAATCGGGTAATACAAAAATGCCAATGAAGCCAATCAAGTAGCTATAAAAATAAATGGATAACTTGACTGCTTGTGATCAAAATTGGAAGTATATTATGATCATGTGCCTTTATAATAAATGATATGATGTGTAAAGGCCACTTTTGATGTATTTGATCCTCATAGATATAATTTGCTATAGGATCATTAAAAGCATAATGTATGATTTGTGCTTCTAGGCCTTCAATGACTAGTTGCTCAGTTGTATTCTGAATATTAATCCCTGGAACTATTTCTTCAGTATTGTAATTGAAAGAATAATCATCCTCAATATGAAAGTCAAAAGATAGTACAATTTCCTCTTGCTTAGGAGAAGGAATATTTTCCAAGAATTCTTTAGGATCTTGGAAATTATCTGATTGAATTTGAGAATGAAAAAGTTTAATTTCATTTTCATGATTTTCAGAAATTATCTCAAGAACAAATTTTTTAAGTTGAGGAGAATATTTTCTTAATTTCAAAATAAGAAAGATAGCTCTTAGAAAATCCTCATCAAGCTGAAATTCTAATATCTCATCCCTAAAAATAGCTAGTTACTGTTCTGTGAAATTATCTTGAATTGGGAGAACATAATTATCATCATACTGATCATATTTAGGAAAATCTTCAAAAGAAGGAATGTCATCAATTATAAACATTGGATCAGCAGATTTCTCTTCCAACAATCCTAATATATCTTGATTAGGTTGGTTGCATTCTATTTGAAATTCATTATTTTGTTCAATAGGAGTGCTATCAAGCAATGGGCCTTTTTGGGAAGTTAGAATAACATGAGCATCAACTTGTTCTTCTGTCTCTTCATGGATAAAAAATTTAGTACATTCATCAACATTAGAAGAAGTAGAAACAATTTCTTCATTATGTAAATATTTTGAGGTTGGTTGCTGTTCAAAAGCAAATTGATTTCTTCTTCGGTGAGGGGGGGTGGGAATCTCTGAATTCTTAGATTGAAATGACAATTGTTTTTTCTCTTATCTAAAAACTGATCATGAGGTTGAATATTTTCTTTAACTCCATTCAAAACATTAAATGAAACATCATTTGTTAATACAGAGGGGTTTTGTGGATCTTGATTCATCTCCTGATCTATTTCATCTTTGTTTAAATCCTCTTGATTATTATGACATTTAACTTGAGAATGAAAGTTCTCGACTTCTTCTAATAAATCTTTAGGATGCCAACTTCCAAAATCTTCATCAATATTTTTAAGGTAATGTATAAGATCTTCAGCTTGATCACAACAATTTTTAGCTAATGATAAAGATGGGAAATCTTCTTTGTAATGCTCATAAAATACCTTATGAAAATATTTTAGAGAAAACAAACTTGCAGGTTTGAGAGCTTTGTACCATTCCCTTGCTTTTCCTTCTAAGGTTGCCATGAATATTTTCATGAGGCAATCCTCATGCCAATCACCCTTCAATATTGATGAGTGTATATGAAATGTAATGAGATGTCGTAAAGGATCATCAATGTTCTCATCTTAAAACATGGGCAGATTGTTACCCCAATTTACCTTTGGTAGCTTGTGTGGAAATCAGGTATGTGATCTCTGCTCATGGGAGCATATCTTCGTTTTATTCTTGGATCGTCTTGAAAATTAGCCATAATGAAAGGCCACGGTATCTGTAAAACCAAGTTAGATCCTTATATAAAATACAATATATATTGAAAAACTTTCTTAACGAGAAAGAACATAATGTCTTGGATTAAGATCCAAGTTGAAAGCCTTATATTTCCATATTGTTCTTCCAAGTTCATTCCTCTAGTGGAGTCTTGATTGTGAAATTGATTTGGAGTCACCAGGTGGATTATTTTAACCTTTGTGTGTCTGATCATAGTCCACCATCATAGATCAGATCTGAACCTGTAAAATATTTCTGAAGAAAAAGGTTAGTCTTCCCCAGTGGATTCGCGATTATGTTATCACCCTAGTAATTCTTAGGTCATGGGATTTTGGTTTATAGTTTAAGAAAACCAGGGGTAATCAAGAACCTCTTTTAGATTTCAGGATCTAGCCTTCCTGAATTCTAGAGAGGGATCTCTCCTTATGATCTAACTTTATTTTAGATTTGAGTTTTAGGCTAGGTATGATTGAGCAGTTGGTTTGTTTGAAAATATTGGTGGGAAATAAGATTACTGGGAGACAAATTTAAGAGGGATCTACTAGTCCATTGGGCTATGGGGTCAAATGTAGCAAGCAAGACTGAAGGCAAGGCCAAAAGGATGCTAATGTACTCAGGGAAAGGTAGATAACCCTCAGAGTTTTGAATAGTTTGATTGGATGGGATGGCTTGCTTTCGGGATAAAGGGTAGTGAAGGATCCTTTAATCCGGAAATGAGGAGAAGGAGGCAAAGGTGAAACGGGACTCAGGAGAAACTAAGAATTCCTAGGTCCGGAAATCAGTAGAAAATATTGAAATGATCACTTAGTTAAGACGAGGAGCTTTTTACACTTATTCTGAAATAATACTCCTAATTAATCATTCAGATTTGAACACATATATGAAAATGAATGGAACTTCTGAAAAGAAAACAATGACATAAAGAAATCACTTTACTCATTAAGTTATCGCAAGAATCCTGAGTTATGAAGTCCAGTTAGCTGTATTCCAGTCTGCTACTATGAAATCAACACATTAGCCTCCAAAGCACCAGCAAAAAATATCTATAATAATCTCAGCAATTTTTATTCCACCCAAAATACTTCAAAGAGTGAAGTATTTATACAAATTCTAAACTAGAATATCTTGAAAAAATATCAAGATTGGTTCACAAATATCTCCAACTGTTTTACATAAATAGAACTTAATTAAAGGACACTCAAAATAATGCATCTATTTTGCACTATTTTTTATGGATAGGTGATGAAAGAGAGGAGAAATTGAATTTGATCCAACTCTTAGTTGATGATGAGGCATCCAAGTCACTAACTGTTTCCTTTCTTTGTGCATTCTGCTCCAGCAAATATGCAAACTTCGGGTCCACTGATACCTTTTTATTTATTAATCAGAAATAGATATGTAAAAATTGAAAGAGGTTATTGTGGATGAATATGTTTTTACGATAAACCTCTTTCAATTTCCTAAAATTCCTCTCCAGTTGTGCACAATAGGTTCTGCAAAAATATGTGTAAAACAGAGTTTTACAGAGTCTGAAAAATAGGCTATAAAGATGCACATGTATATTTCATTATGTAATAGCTGTGAAAAACGTGAGATTGTTTTTTGTATATGGGTCTCTTAGAAACAAAAACCTCCTTCTGTTTTGTACGATGTATTTCGGATTGGCCACTATCTTCTCTGCAAAATGATGACTTAACAGGAATTTTCTGCATAGAGAGCTTTTGTTGAAATTTGGTTACCGGAGGACAGGTGGTTCCCTAAGGCTTTGATCTTTGGCCTAGGGAAAAGTATCCAAAAGATTTTAATTTTTCTCCTAAAGTCACTTTATAATGTTATAAAGTCAAATCTAATTTAAAAGTGACTTTAAGTGATAAAGTTACTAAAGTCTAATTTTAAAGTGACTTTAATAAAGTCAATGTAAAATTAGAAAGGAAAAGTGACTTTGGAAATAAATGATTAAGTGGGTCTTTATTAAAGTGGGGTGAATTAAAAAATAGAAAGTGAGATTTAAATGAGCATTTAATCTCAGCCCTAGATCTAAATCTGTTTCAGCCATTGGATTTAGGGATTCCCCAAAAGTCACTTAGGGTTAGGTTAAAGGAGGGAAAGGAGGAAAAGGTCATTAATTCTTTCATGAGCAGATTGGAAGAAGGAGAGAAAGAGAGCAAGGGAGATTTCTGGGCAGTGAGGAGAAGGAGGCAGCAGCTTGGCACACATTCCAAGGCAGTATTTCAGCAAGTCCGTACAGCAGAGTTTGCACTCAGTTCAAGGAAGATTTGACACGGTTTCCAAGGCAAAATCCGTACAGCAGCTTTGGGCACGATTTCCAAGGAGGTCGTACTATTTTCTGGGCACAGATTTCGAGGGAGAGGTTGCTGTTTTTGCTGCATGCATTTCCAGGCAGGCTATACAGCCTGTAGCTGATTGCTGGCACAAAAACCGAGGCAGATTTTCGTACACAACATTTAAGACAACCTGCACGCATTCCAAGGAGGCCGTACAGTAACATTTAAGGCTATTCTGCCCGCAAAAGGAGGTCGTACAGCGATTAATGCTGTAATTTCTGGGCACGTTTTTCAAGGAAATTCGTACAGCATTTATTGCTGGTTCTGTTTTGTTGTTTGCACATTTTCCGAGGCGGTGGTTAAGCACGGAAAACGAGATAAGTTGTAATAGTTTACTTGTTGATTTTTGCTGAATATTTCTCACTGTAAAAAAAAACATTTTTCCCAGAAATAAGGAGCTTTCGAACTGGTTTTCCCCAAGAGTTGTAGGGGGTTTTTCCAGGGTCATGTTGACCAAAAATCTCAGTGTTCAAATGTGTTGAATGACTGTTTCAGCTTGCTGTGTTTTGTTTTATTTCTGCAGTTTCAGCATTCTGTAAAGTTTTCCAGAATTTGTGTTTCAGCGAAGTAATTTGTGTTTCAGCAAAATAATTTCTGTTTCAGCAAATAAAAATTATTTTTCTGATTATTGAATGTAAGGATATGGGAAAGGGCATTTAACTAAAAGGAGAAATAAGTGATACTGAAACCGGGGTGGGAAAACAGGAAATTTCTACATGGTATCGGAGCTTGAGTGTTGAAAGTGCAGTTTGGGACAGCAAAAAGAAAAATACAGTCTGCTGATTTTTCACTCAGAAAATTCCAGCAAGCTAATTTTTCACACAGAATTTTTATCTTTACTACAGCAGTGCTATTTTTCAGTTTTTAGGACAGCAGGATGTCATTGGGACTGAGGGTGGAGGATAGGTTGGATGGGCATACCAATTACAGCGTTTGGAAGGAGAGAATGCAGAGTATCTTTGAGGAGGCAGAAGTCTGGGATATCATGGTTCATACCCAACAGCAGCCTGTTAATGTGCCTACTGATGCTACTCAGTTGGCAGCATATAATAGAAAGAACAACAAGGGTAAGAGACTGATTCTAGATGGAATCAAAGACCATTGCATTCCTCATGTGAGAGGAAAGAGAAATGCTCATGAGATGTGGACAACATTGTCCAATCTCTACGAGAGTACCAATGAGAACCGGAAAATGGTCCTGAAGGAGAAGCTGAAGACCATTAAGATGGGTAATGATAGTGCAGCTGGATATCTCACAAAGATTACTAATGTGAGAGATGAGTTGGCAGCGATTGGAGAGGCCATTCCACCCACTGAGTTGGTGCGGATTGCCGTGAATGGCCTCCCCCGTTCATGGATGAACTTTGCTGATGGGGTTTGTGCACGTGAGACCCTTCCCACATGGGAGAGGTTTTGGGATGATTGCATTCAGACAGAGATCAGGAAAGGTCAGCTTGGGGCAGCCAATCCAGTTGAGCAGGATGAGGATGTAGCACTGTTGGCAGGACGCAAGAAAGGCAAAGGGAAGAAGCAGGCTTCCACAAGCAATGGTGGGGGCAAAGGAAAAGGTAAAGGTAAACAGGATAACACACAGAAGGACTATTCCAAGGTGAAGTGTTGGAATTGTCAGAAGATGGGACACTATGCAGTTGTGTGTCCGGAGAAGAAGAAGAAGAAGGAGAAGAACCAGAGCATGGCAGCTTCAGCAGAGGTTGAGGACTTTGCAGATCGTTTTGACCGGGAGTTTGGGTTCACTACGTGTGAGTCCTCTAGTGCGGGATCATCTGCCATAGAGGTTCAGAGGGAGCATGCATTTCCCTCGATTAGCGGAGCATCTTCGAGTATCTGGTATGTGGACAGTGGGGCTTCACGTCACATGACAGGAGTCCATGAGTACTTCTCAGAGCTTTCAGAGAGTGGCACTGATATAGAGGTAGTACTCGGTGATGACAGAGTTGTTAGAGCAGTCGGTGTGGGAACATTGACATTTCAGAGGGAGTCCAAACCTCCCTTGAAGGTGTCAGATGTTCTTTATGTGCCAGGGATGAGGAAGAACCTCATATCCATCTCAACTTTGGAGGACAGAGGATATGAGATACTGTTCAGGGGAGGATAGGTGTTGATATATCCCAGGGGTGCTCCAGCTGATTCAGCTAGAGTGATAGGTGTACGCCATGCAAAGGTGTACAAGTTTTCATTTCAGCCCCTTTTGGCATTGAGCAGTAGTACCGATAGCAGAGCTCGCAATTCTGAGCTGTGTGAGATTTGGCACCGCAGGATGGGGCATATGTATCATGGAGCCCTGAGGACTTTGTGGGAGATCACTACAGGTGTGCCAGATTTCAGTACTGATCACTTTGATACTTGCAGAGGATGTGCGATGGGCAAGTTTTCCAAATCCCCTTTTCCCAGCAGTGACAGCAGAGCGACTGGGATACTTGATTTAATTTTTTTCGATGTGATTGGTCGGATGTCTCATGTTTCCGTGAGTGGATATGAGTACTATGTTTTATTCATTGATGATCACTCCAGGAGGACCTAGATTTATTTCTTGAAGACCAAGAGTGAGGTCTTCAAGCAGTTTCAGGAGTTCATAGCTCTTTTGGAGACACAGACAGGCCAGAAGATCAAGTCCCTGAGGTCGGACAATGGAGGAGAGTACACCCTCAGAGAGTTTGTTGACTATTGTGCGGAGGCAGGCATTAGGAGGGAGTTCACTGTTCCTTACAACCCCCAACAGAATGGGGTTGCGAAGAGGAAGAATAGATCCATCGGAGGGGCTGCCAAAGCCATGTTACATGATCAGGGGTTGCCATTTTTTTTGTGGGTAGAGGCCTGCAACACTGCTCTTTATTTGCAGAATAAGAGTTCGCATTGTGCCTTGGGGCATATGACTCCAGAGGAGGCATTTTCTGGGAAGAAGCCTGATATTGGTCATCTTCGTATCTTTGGGTGTATCACATACTCCTACATACCCAAGGAGAAGAGGACCAAACTAGAGCCCACCGCAAAGAAGGGTATCTTTGTGGGCTACAATGAGACCTCAAAGGCCTTTCAGATTTATATTCCCGCACAGAGGAGAGTTGTTGTTAGGTGGGATGTGAAGTTCAAGGAGGATAGGGCCTTTAGGAGGTCATGGGAGTTAGAGTATCTGGATCAGCCAGACCCTCAGCAACAGCTGAGTCAGTCACAGGGATCCAGTGGGCAGGGATTAGGAGGATCCGGAGGTACATCTATGATGATGTCTAGTCCGTCAGTGAGCAGTGGCTCACAGAGTCAGAGGGGTGGTGCTTCAGGCAACATGCAGAGCAGTCCACAGAGCAGTTCACTAGGGAGTCCACTGATGGGACTTCACATAAAAGACCACCTTTCTATGTTCAAAGTGCAGAGGACAACATGATACCAAGAGTTCAGGCTCCTGATGATGATGAGGAGGAGGAGTTTCATTCTCCAATGGGAGAAGTATGCTCAGGGAAGAGGAAGCCCAAGTGGCTTCAGGACACCTTGAGAGAGGCCACATCTGTTGCTGGGCCTAAGAGGCCGGTCAGAGAGAGCAGACCACCTCAGAGGTTTTGTAGCTATATGGCAATGGCTGCCAACATCCTTGACTCTGAGCCTTCTAGCTATGAGGAGGCAGCTAGCCAGCAGGTCTGGAGAGAGGCCATGCAGGAGGAGTATTCTTCTATCATAAAGAATGATGTTTGGGAGGTGGTGCCGAGGCCTGCGGGAAAATCCGTGGTTACTTCCAGATGGCTTTACAAGGTAAAGCATGCTACAAATGGCAGCATTGAGAAATTCAAAGCAAGGTTTGTGGCTAGAGGGTTCTCCCAAGTAGAGGGAGTTGATTATGAGGAGACCTTCACTCCCGTGGCTCAATATACTTCGATCCACTCCATTATATCAATAGCAGCAAAGATGGGTTGGATGTTCCACCAGATGGATGTGAATACCGCATTTCTAAATGGCTTCATACAGGAGGAGGTGTACATTGAGCAGCCACAGGGCTTTGAGGTGCATGGGAAGGAGTCCCATGTGTGCATACTGAAGAAGACCCTTTATGGCCTGAAGCAAGCTCCTAGAGCTTGGTACTCCATGATAGATACATACTTGCAGGGGATGGGTTTCACAAAGAGTGAGGCAGATCCAAACTTTTACTATATTGTGATAGGTGAGGAGCCTCTCATTCTGATGTTGTATGTGGATGACTTAGTCATTACAGGTGCAGAGAGACTCATAGAGCACTGCAAGAGAGATCTTGTGACGGAGTTTGAGATGAAGGACATCGGCTTGATGCATTACTTTTTGGGTTTGGAGGTGTGGCAGGAGGAGGGGCATTTCTTCCTGGGACAGGGGAAGTATATTGTGGACATCCTTGGAAGATTCCACATGGAGGATTGTAGACCCATGTCGACACCGATGATCACCAACTGGAAGAAGCTTCATGCTTCGGATTCCGAGTTGGTGGATCCCACATTGTATAGATAGCTGATTGGTTCCTTGATGTATTTGGTCAACACTAGACCAGATATTTGTTTTGCAGTCAACAGGATGAGTCAGTTTATGTGTGAGCCTAGGAAGGTTCACTGGGTGGCTGCAAAACACATTTTGCGGTACTTGCAGGGGACAGTGGATTATGGTCTGGACTACAAGCAGGGGGATGGAGTGAGATTGGCAGGTTACACTGATTCTGATTGGGTAGGTTGTGCTTCTGATAGGAAGAGCACTTCAGGGTGCTGTTTTGGGTTGGGTTCGGCAGTAGTGTCATGGTTCAGCCGAAAGCAGCAGTCAGTAGCATTGAGTTCAGCGGAAGCAGAGTATATGGCAGCCAGTCTAGCTAGTTGTGAGGCCATCTGGCTTCGCAAGATGTTGTTTGGCTTATTTGGTCACCCGTTGAGACCTTCAGTGATTTACTGTGATAATCAGAGTTGCATTAAACTCACGGAGAATCCAGTATTTCATGACAGGTCAAAGCATATCGGGATCAAATATCATTTCATTAGAGACTATGTTCAAAAGGGAGCTGTGAAGCTTGAGTATATTCCCACTGATGAGCAGGTTGCAGATATTCTTACCAAAGCCTTACCATGGGGCAAGCATGTCTACTTCAGAGATAAGATGGGTGTGGTGAGGAACACCTTCCTCGGTAAGAGGGAGTGTTGAAATTTGGTTACCGGAGGACAGGTGGTTCCCTAAGGCTTTGATCTTTGGCCTAGGGAAAAGTGTCCAAAAGATTTTAATTTTTCTCCTAAAGTCACTTTATAATGTTATAAAGTCAAATCTAATTTAAAAGTGACTTTAAGTGATAAAGTTACTAAAGTCTAATTTTAAAGTGACTTTAATAAAGTCAATGTAAAATTAGAAAGGAAAAGTGACTTTGGAAATAAATGACCAAGTGGGTCTTTATTAAAGTGGGGTGAATTAAAAAATAGAAAGTGAGATTTAAATGAGCATTTAATCTCAGCCCTAGATCTCAATCTATTTCAGCCATTGGATTTAGGGATTCTCCAAAATTCACTTAGGGTTAGGTTAAAGGAGGGAAAGGAGGAAAAGGTTATCAATTCTTTCATGAGCAAATTGGGAGAAGGAGAGAAAGAGAGCAAGGGAGATTTATGTGCAGTGAGGAGAAGGAGGCAGTAGCTTGGCACACATTCCAAGGCAGTATTTCAACAAGTCTGTACAGCAGAGTTTGCACTCATTTCAAGGAAGATTTGACACGGTTTCCAAGGCAGAATCCGTACAGCAGCTTTGGGCACGATTTCCAAGGAGGTCGTACTATTTTCTGGGCACAGATTTCGAGGGAGAGGTTGTTGTTTTTGCTGCGTGCATTTCCAGGCAAGCCATACAGCCTGTAGCTGATTGCTGGCACAAAAATCGAGGCAGATTTTCGTACACAGCATTTAAGACAGCCTACACGCATTCCAAGGAGGTTGTACAGTAGCATTTAATGTTGTTCTGCACACAAAAGGAGGAGGTCGTACAGCAGAAATTAATGCTATAATTTCTGGGCACGTTTTTCAAGGAAATCCATACAGCATTTATTGCTGGTTCTGTTTTGTTGTTTGCACATTTTCCGAGGTAGTGGTTAAGCACGGAAAACGAGATAAGTTGTAAAAGTTTACTTGTTGATTTTTGTTGAATATTTCTCTCACTGTAAAAAGAATTTTTTCCCAGAAATAAGAAGGAGATTTCGAACTGGTTTTCCCCAAGATTTGTAGGGGGTTTTTCCAGGGTCATGTTGACCAAAAATCTCAGTGTTCAAATGTGTTGAATGACTGTTTCAGCTTGCTGTGTTTTGTTTTATTTCTGTAGTTTCAGCATTCTGTAAAGTTTTCCAGAATTTGTGTTTCAGCAAAGTAATTTGTGTTTCAGCAAAGTAGTTTTTTTTTCAACAAATAAAAATTATTTTTTCTGATTGTTGAATGTAAGGATATGGGAAAGGGAATTTAACTAAAAGGAGAAATAAGTGATACTGAAACCGGGCTGGGAAAACAGAAAATTTCTACAGCTTTCAAATATTGTTTAATATTTCCCAATCCATAATGGTTGTTAGAAAAGTGAGAGAGGTTTTTGTAGTGGGACGCTTTAAGAACATAAATTTCCTTCAGTTTTGCAAAATTCATCTTGGATTGGTCATAATAGTTTCTGCAAAATAATGACTTATACATGAAATTTCTGCAAAAATGTTCCTTCTTGCTATGTTTTCATCTTTTCACCTTTTTGTTCTTTTAATTTTTTTACTTTCATTTTGGATAAAATTCATTGTTGGCGAAAGTATTTTCATCTCTTTTTACCATTTACTGCCTCTGTATTTACTTTTACTATTTACCTTTGACTGCTCTATAACTTTGTTTTAACTTTCACTCTCACTTTTACCTGATACACTTTAACCACTGATACTCTTTTTTCACTATTATGTTTTCAGTGTCATTGTGAATTCTGATTTCACTTTTACCATTCACTGTGCACATTTCATCATTCTGATCTCTCTCTGAATTGATTTTATTCTTTCTTTGTATACAAATTATTTTTTGAATGAATCTTTTGAATTAAAATCTGAGAATTTGGAGCAAACCATTTTGTCAAATAGTATGGAAACTGTCGGCCAAAATCCATATTCTGATGATAACCTGCAAAATCAAACAATTTTTTAATGAAATCTAGGTCTGCAGGGAGGTGATTGAAGGCTTTTTTGAAAGTCCTGTGGAATGGGATCTGTCTATGGAGGTTTAACTCTGTTTTTTAGGCATTCTTAGGCTTACTTCTGCAAGATTAGATTTTTTGCAGGAGTAATTTACTTTAATAGAGGGATAATTGAGAAAATCTGGCTAAGGATAATCTCTTTTGAGTTTTCTTTGCTCAAATTAAGCTTCTGAGAGATGAAAACTGGGCTAAGACAGGAAACATGGTTTCCTGAATGGTACAAATGTGGAAAATAAGTCTTTTAATCAATCTGTGTTCGGAATTTGTTTTCAAAAAGAAACTGCAAAATGAGTATTTTGAATTTAAAGGAGTTTACAGATGAATTCAAGCTTCCTTAATTAAAAGTTATTTTGATGCTTTGACAGGGTTTCTGAAGCTTCTGTGGTCAAATTTGAACTTTTGTTGATTGGTTGGAGCCGAAACAATGTGCTTTGTTATGTCAACAGGGTATCTTCAGTTTAAACTAGATCTTTGACAGTGGTAAATTTCAGCTTAGGGGCTTATACATTGGTCAACATAGGCTTGAAATTCTTTTAAAACAGTCGGGGCGGGAATTAAATCAGTAGGGAATGAAACAAACTAATATAATAATGATATCTTAAAGTTTAACCTTAAAAAATAATCATAATCAGCATTAATTACAAGTTTGTCAAAGGCGGGAGGAAGATTTGGTTTTTCGATTGAGAAAAATCGCTGGTTGTTTTCGTGTTGGATTTGCATGGTAAATGGTTTTAATCTTTTCGAATGCGATCGTATCAAAAATTAACACGTCACATTGGGTGGTATTCAAAAAACAACTTTTATCGCATAATTTTTCATAAACTTTGCCTGATCACTTTTGTTATGCAATATTGAATATACTTCATCGGATTTGATCGCACGATGTGAACGATTGGGATGCATCGGGAAGCTGCGGGACAAGAGAAAGGTGGGACCCAGGTTTAATGCCAGTCATTGATTCAATAGGGATGATGAACGGTTGAGTTTTAATGCGATGAGGAGTAGTGGGGCAATGATCAACAGTTGCATTCTATTTAAAAGTCATTATTTTGCTCAATAGGAGTGTTATCAAGCAATGGGCCTTTTTGGGAAGGTAGAATAACATGAGAATCAACTTGTTCTTCTGTCTCTTCATGGATAAAAACTTTAGTACATTTATCAACATTAGAAGAAGTACAAACAATTTCTTCATTATGTAAATATTTTGAGGACGGTTGCATGTTCAGAAGAAAATTGATTTCTTCTTCGGTGAGGGGGGGTGGGAATCTCTGAATTCTTAGATTGAAATGACAATTGTTTTTTCTCTTATCTAAAAATTGATCATGAGGTTGAATATTTTCTTTAAATCCATTCAAAACATTAAATGAAACATCATTTGTTAATACAGAGGGGTTTTGTGGATCTTGATTCATCTCCTGATCTATTTCATCTTTGTTTAACTCCTCTTGATTATTATGACATTTAACTTGAGAATGAAAGTTCTGGAATTCTTCTAATAAATATTCATGATGCCAATTTCCAAAATATTCATCAATATTTTTAAGGTAATGTATAAGATCTTCAGCTTGATCACAACAATTTTCAGCTAATGATAAAGATGGGAAATCTTATTTGCAATGCTCATAAAATACCTTATGAAAATGTTTTAGAGAAAACAAACTTGTAGGTTTGAGAGCTTCGTACCATTCCCTTGCTTTTCCTTCTAAGGTTGTCATGAATATTTTCATGAGGCAATCCTCATGCCAATCACCCTTCAATATTGATGAGTGTATATGAAATTTAATGAGATGTAGTAAAGGATCATCAATGTTCTCATCTTAAAACATGGGAAGATTGTTACCCCAATTTACCTTTGGTAGCTTGTGTGGAAATCCAGGTATGTGATCTCTGCTCATGAGAGCATATCTTCATTTTATTCTTGGATTGTCTTGAAAATTAGCCATAACGAAAGGCCACGGTATCTGTAAAACCAAGTTAGATCCTTATATAAAATACAATATATATTGAAAAACTTTCTTAACGAGAAAGAACATAATGTCTTGGATTAAGATCCAAGTTGAAAGCCTTATCTTTCCATATTTTTCTTCCAGATTCATTCCTCCAGTGGAGTCTTGATTGTGAAATTGATTTGGAGTCGCGAGGTGGATGATTTTAACCTTTGTGTGTCTGATCACTGTCCACCGTCATAGATCAGATCTGAACCTGTAAAATATTTCTGAAGAAAAAGGTTAGTCTTCCCCAGTGGAGTCGCCATTATGTTATCACCCTAGTAATTCTTAGGTCGTGGGATTTTGGTTTATAGTTAAAGAAAACTAGGGGTAACCAAGAACCTCTTTTAGATTTCAGGATCTAGCCTTCTTGAATTCCAGAGGGGGATCTCTCCTTATGATCTAACTTTATTTTAGATTTGAGTTTTAGGCTAGGTATGATTGAGCAGTTGGTTTGTTTGAAAATATTGGTGGGAAATAAGATTACTTGGAGACAAATTTAAGAGGGATCTATTAGTCCATTGGGCTATGGGATCAAATGTAGCAAGAAAGACTGAAAGGCAAGGCCAAAAGGATGCTAATGTACTCAGGGCAAGGTAGATAACCCTCAGAGTTTTGAATAGTTTGATTGGATGGGATGGCTTGCTTTCGGGATAAAGGGTAGTGAAGGATCCTTTAATCTGGAAATGAGGAGAAGGAGGCAGAGGTGAAACGGGACTCAGGGGCAACTAAGAATTCCTAGGTCCGGAAATCAGTAGAAAATATTGAAATGATCACTTAGTTAAGACAGGGAGCTTTTTACACTTATCCTAAAATAATACTCCTAATTAATAATTTAGATTTGAACACATATATGAAAATGAATGGAACTTCAGAAAAGAAAAAAATGACATAAAGAAATCACTTTACTCATTAATTTATTGGAATAATCCTGAGTTATGAAGTCCAGTTAGCTGTATTCCAATCTGCTACTATGAAATCAACACATTAGCCTCCAAAGCACTAGCAAAAAATATCTATAATAATCTCAGCAATTTTTATTCCACCCAAAATACTTCAAAGAGTGAAGTATTTATACAAATTCTAAACTAGAATATCTTGAAAAAATATCAAGATTGATTCACAAATATCTCCAATTGTTTTACATAAATAGAACTTAATTAAAGGACACTCAAACTAATGCATCTATTTTGCACTATTTTTTATGGATAGGTGATGACAAAGAGGAGAAATCGAATTTGATCCAACTCTTAGTTGATGATGAGGCATCCAAGTCACTAACTATTTCCTCTCTTTGTGCATTCTGCTCCAGTAATTATGAAAACTTGGGGTCCAATGATACCATTGTATTTATCAATCCGAAATAGATATGTAAACAGTGAAAGAAGTTATTATGGATGAATATGTTGATGAGATAAACCTCTTTCAGGTTCCTAAAATTCCTCTCGAGTTGTGCACAATAGGCTCTGCAAAAAGATGTGTAAAAATATATGTAAATAGTGAAAGAAGTTATTATGGATGAATATGTTGATGAGATAAACCTCTTTCAGGTTCCCAAAATTCCTCTCCAGTTGTGCACAATAGGCTCTGCAAAAAGATGTGTAAAACAGAGTTTTACAGAGTCTGAAAAATAGGCTATAAATATGCACATGTATCTTTCATTCAGTACTAGCTGTCCAAAAAGTGATATAGGTTTTTGTAAATGGGTCTCCTAGGAACAAAAACCTCATTCATTTTTGTAAGATATATTTCGTATTGGAAACTATATACTCTGCAAAATCATGACTTAACAGAAATTTTCTGCAAAGAGAGCTTTCAAATATTGTTTAATATTTCCCAATCCATAATGGCTGTTAGAAAAGTGAGAGAGGTGTTTGTAGTGGGACACTTTAAGAACATAAACCTCCTTCAGTGTTACAAAATTGATCTTGGATTGGTCACAATATTTTCTGCAAAACAATGACTTATACATGAAATTTCTGCAAAAATGTTCCTTCTCGTTATGTTTTCATCTTTTCACCTTTTTGTAATTTTAACTGTTTTACTTTCATTTTGGATAAAATTCATTGTTGGTGAAATTATTTTCATCTCTTTTTACCACTTACTGCCATTGTATTTACTTTTATTGTTTACCTTTGACTGCTCTGTAACTTTATTTTAACTTTCACTCTGACTTTTACCTGATACACTTTAACCACTGATACTCTTTTTCAGTGTCATTGTGAATTCTGATTTCACTTTTACCATTCACTGTGCACATTTCATCATCCTGATCTCTCTCTGACTTGATTTTATTCTTTCTTTGTATACAAATTATTTTTTGAATGAATCTTTTGAATTAAAATCTGAGAATTTGGAGCAAACAATTTTGTCAACTAGTATTGAAACTGTCGTCCCAAATCCATATTCTGATGATAACCTGCAAAATCAAACAATTTGTTAATGAAATCCAACTCTGCAAGGAGGTGATTGAAGGATTTTTTGAAATTCCTATGGAATGGGATCTGTCTATGGAGGTTTACCTCTGTTTTTTAGGAATTTTTAGGCTTACTTCTGCAAGATTAGATTTTTTGCAGGAGTAATTTACTTTAACAGAGGGATAATTGAGAAAATATGGCTAAGGATAATATCTTTTGAGTTTTCTTTGCTCAAATTAGGCTTCTGAGAGATGAAAACTGGGCTAAGACAGGAAACAAGGTTTCCTGAATGGTACAAATGTGGAAAAGAAGTCTTTTAATCAATCTGTGTTCGGAATTTGTTTTCAAAAAGAGACTCCAAAATGAGGATTTTGGCTTTAAAGGGGTTTACAGATGAATTCAATATTCCTTAATTCACAGGTATTTTGATGCTTTGATAGGGTTTTTGAAGCTTCTGTGGTCAAATTTGGACTTATGTTGATTGGTTGGAGCCGAAACAATGTGCTTTTTTATGTTGACAAGGTATCTTCAGTTTAAACTGGATCTTTGACAGTGGTAAATTTCAGCTTAGGGGCTTATGCATTGGTCAACATAGGCTCGAAATTCTTTTAAAACAGTCGGGACGGGAGTTAAATCAGTAGGGAATTCAACAAACCGATATAATAATGATATCTTAAAGATTAAACTTAAAAAATCATCATATTCGGCATTAATTACAAGTTTGTTAAAGGTAGGAGGTGGATTTGGTTTTTCGATTGCGAAAAACCGCTAGTTGTTTTCGCGTTGGATTTGCATGGTAAATGGTTTTAATCTTATCGAACGCGATCGTATCCAAAATTGACACGTCGCATTGGGCGGTATTCAAAAAACAACTTTTATCGCATAATTTTTCATAAACTTTACCCGATCACTTTTGTTATGCAATATTAAATATACGCCGTCAGATTTGATCGCACGATGCGAATGGTTGGGATGCATCGGGAAGTTGCGGGACAAGAGAAAGGTGGGACCCGGGTTTAATGTCAGTCGTTGATTCAATAGGGATGATCAACAATTGAGTTTTAATGCGATGAGGAGTGGTGGGGCAAGGGAAGGTTTATCGCATTAGATTTAGACCTTCAGATTAATGAGATGAGGATGATCGGAGGGATGGGAATGAATGCAAGGGCACATAGTTATTTGATGGAGTTTTATGTATAAAACAGGTTTATACATAGAATGGGGCGGGTTTAAATGATTAACTAAGATTCAATCTGTGGTAAGGGGATATATACCGGGGGAAAGGGGTGAGGTTAAAGCGTTAACCTTGGGTAAAGCTTGTGCAGGAAGAATGGTGAAATTATTTACAAAGGATAAGCGAGATAATGTTTTTTCATTCCAAACATATAAAATATGTATGAAAACTGATTTTCTTATTTTATTTTATTATATAGTTTTAGATTATTTGGAGGTCCAAAACTATATGGGGATCAGGACATTTCATTATGGATAGTTTTTATGTCAAAGGGATAGTTTCGGGATTTAATTTAAACATGTGAATAATAACTTTGACATAAAAAGCTTATAATAAGGGGTATTTTGGGATAATTAAGAGAAAGGAGTTATATTAATAGGACTAGGATTTTCTATAGGGTGTTAATAAAATAAGTTAGATGTTAATATGAAAAGGGAAAGTGAATACTCAAAAAATACAATTATAACCAAGAAAAGTGAAGATTAAAACCAAGCTTTAATTGTAATAATTTCATCACTTCAACTTAGGATATAATGTCCTTTTGAGGTTTTTTATGCTTTATGAGATGTAGCAGTTAATCAAATTGTGGTTTTATGTATCATTAAGTAAAAATGGAGTCTTTACTTATGAAATGGCATGGTGATGAATGCATGAATGGTAGATGATGTAAATTTTGGGATTAACATAGAAATTTAACACTTTCAGCTAGCCAGTCATTGAGCCTTGGGTCCAGTCCCAATAGAAGTCAAGGAAATGCCTTGAGCCTCTTTGACTAACCACCTTTCCAAGAGAACTATGCTGAAATTTCTCATCAAAATGAAGATGATGAAGACACCATTAATCTAATGGGAATTAATGATTATAAAACCATTTTTCTTACACAAGAATAACAAGAGCTATATGAATTACAACTACTACAATTAGATTATGGTGAGTCTTTTGACTACAAGCAAGGTTATGAGTTTGCAATTAACAAATTTCATAAACAATATAACCTTAGGAGCAAGAAAAATGTAGATCCCTCTACTAAGAAATCTGTTTAAACCCAAACAAAGAAAACATTAGACGCTCCTGCCACAAAATTTCTACAAATCCTCCCTAGGAAAACCAAGCAAAACTCTAATTCAACCCAGAAAATCTCAGGTCCCAAAATTTCACCTAGTCCTAAAATTGTTGACATCACAGATGTTGTTGTCCAAACATCAACAGATCCTCAAAAATCTAATGTCATCAAGACAACAAATTCTGCTAAAACAGAAATTTCAAACTCAAAAACATCTACTGTTGATCCGAAATCAACTGATCCTAAAATAGCAACTACTGAAAAAGTTGTTGAAACATAAAAACCTGCTAAAACTTCCACTACATCACAAATTGTCCCTGAAACGAAAATTAAAAGCAGTAGAATAGTGGAAAGTCAAATAGAGAATGAAAAGCCAGTTGTAGATAAAGAAGATAAACCCACCCAAACTACAGTCACAAAAGAAGGTATAATTCAGCTAGGAAAATCACAAGCGCCATTTAACATCCAAGTTGAAATTGCAAAACTAAAGATACCAATTCCTTTAACAGAATTGGTAAAACATGACCTATACAAATCACACATTACTAAAACTTTAAACATGAATGATGGAGAAGATTCTATCAATTTGAATGATGATCAACCAGAGTTAATTTTTGGTCCTGGTGTGAATGGGAAACACCAAGAAGGAGGAGTTCCTCCTTTCTACATTAGTTTAACTATTCATGATCAGAGTTTACATAATGCAATGTTATATTTAGGGGCCTCACACAATTTGATGCCAAAAGAAATAATGGAAACCTTGAATTTAGACATCACTATTCCTTACAAAGATCTCTTCTCATTTGACTCCAGTAAACTGAAATGTTTAGGTTTAATGTAATGTTCCAAATCTGGAATAGCTCATGAATCATACATTAAAAAAAATGAATTTCCAGCAAAAAATGCAATAAAACATTAAAATGGACTCTTGGATCCCATGGATTAGTCAATATACAACCTAAATACAAGAATAGAGCTGAAACAAAGCAAACTAGGTGGGTTAAACAGATCTCCCACACCTAGGATTTCCAAAAAGTGCTAAAACCCCAAGACTGCAAAATATCGAAGTTGCTGCATAAGGGATTGCGTAGTCTAAGAGAGGCTTTACACTCAGAAATGAAGGAAAAAATTATATCTACTCATATATTTATTAAAAATGTTGAAGAACAAAGATCTAATCTCCTTATACAAAATACAAGATAACCCGGCAAGGGTTTCTTGTCAAACACTCTGCATACAAAAGGTGATATTCAGAAAATTACTGAATCATCACTAAAATACTGAAGCACATGAGTGTAGAAGGCTGAAATATGTATTATCTGATGTAGATCCCTCAAGGGCTTCCTCCCATGAAAGGATGAACCTCTCAATCACAAGGAAACTCAGCAACGGAGCCAGCAAACCATGCATTGAGCACTGTCTCCAAAATAACGCATTCCCTAGCTAGAAAAACATTAAGAATGTATGGGAAATGTGTGGTATGATACCACAGATCTGAAATCATCCCTGGAGCTCTCCAAACAAGTCCCTCAAGTGAAGGAAACCTTCCTCCAATGAGAAACTAGCTCAGGAACTGGGATTCCAATCCCTTCCACTGCTGCACCCAACAACACTGCACAATCTCTAGAAAAACTGTGCTGATGAAGATGGCTGAAGCTTGGCCTAAAAACCTGATGTGGAATGATGAATACAAACTCTCCCAGTGAGGCTCCTCAAGGAGAGAGGTGGGATTCCCGCTCAGGAACACCCAGTGCTAAACAACACTGCAACTCTGCTAAGCAGCAAAGCAGCAACAAGTCTTGGCAGACAAGAATAATAATCTAAGACATGAAGAAGAATGCTGCCATCCTATTCCTTATATAGAACATGAGTTTTCTTGCCCTTGTTCCCACTCAATTAGGTCATCTCTATCCAAAGATACATCTCCCTCCAAAACTGTGTTATTCTTCCTTAGATTCCTCCTCCTCTAAAACTACGTTGTTGACTTAGTCAAAGAAGCTTCATTTTATCCATGTTCACACATGGAGGTGTTTTATTAGGCTAGAAAGAGTATCCCCTTTCACATTTGGAGTATTTTATTCCTCCTTAGGAGACTTATGGGCTTTTCTACCCATTTATTTACCAGTTAGAGCTGTTGCTAACTCTAATGTTCCATTTAGTTGTGAGACTAAAATTTTAGAACATTACAGTCCTCCCCTCCAAAATATTTGCTTGACCTCAAGAAAATGTACAAGGAGAGAAAAATTTCTCCCCTTCTCCTCATGTGGCCTCCCATCAATAGCCTCCATCACTGCATCTAGAGAATCTGCAAATAAACTGTAATCCAATGTTTCCTCCCAAGTGTGCAAAACCAAGTGGTCTTCATCAATCAAAGGCGGAAAGTGTGAATGGAAACTTGCTTGCTGTCTCATGGCCTCCACCAAATAAGGATGATGATCATCATGGAGAATGAGTACTTCACTCACCCATGTTATCATCCAAATGAAGTGATTCACCCTCCAACATGGTAACTCATGAAAAATCTCCTCCACCTTGTGCTCCGGAAATGTAGGTGGGCTGAATAAGTGGACATGATAGGCAAGAGGGCCTATCCCATGCTGTCCTCCCCTCCACTTATGATAAGTGTAGAAGGCATGCTGATCTTGGGCTACAACATGATTTCCCTCCAATGGCAAGAAGAAGATTGAGCCTCCAAGGACTCTTCTTCCAAATTCATGAGACATGCCAACCCAAACCATTCCATTCAAGATGAATGGCACATTATCACCATTTGGCCTCCAAATCAAAAAATTGCTGAAATTTATGTGCAATTTTGGATGGTACCAAAGGATCTCCAAGTGGATATTACGCAGTCTTCCCAACTTCTGCTTGAGAATTTCATGTGGCAAGTGGTCCTGCAATAAGTTACAAGCTATATATGTTTGTTCTCCCATCATGGGGAAGTAAGCATCAATGTCTATCATCTGTACATAGATATAATAACAATACACTTGCCCAAATTCATGTATATATGGGCTACTGTCATCATAAACATTGGCCCTAAAGTGACCATGAAACCCAAAAATACTCTTGCTCTTTTGAGGAGCAATGCACTATTCAAACATGGTGAGAAAGTACAAATACTCAATGGAGTAATCAACAAGTACAGAAATGCATTCCCTACCATACATAGTGATTTGGATGAAAGTGAGGCCCTCCAATAAGTCCTCCCATGAGAATCTCCTCATAAAAATCTACAAGAATAAGGGATACCTCCTCTCCTTGGAATATTTCATCCATAAGAACATGCTCCTATGTGACAGCGTTGTAGGCCTTTGTAATAAGGCTCCATGACTCCTCTCTTTGACTTTCCATATGCCAAATCCATCCACCATCATGCTGCTATGTGAGAATATATTCTTCCTGTAGGGAAGCCTCTCATGATCCTCCAATGTTGAAGGGTATCCTCCTTGCACCATGAATGTGCCTTTCTTATCTTTAGAAATCTCATGAAAATTATGGGAAGAATTTTTCCCATACTCTCCCAAGTGCAACCACAGCAACAACATCTTTTGTTGCTTCCTCATCTCTCCCTCATACAAGCCATGAAGTAAGATCATGATGGTCAACTTGTATGATGCCCCATACAAACAAGTCTTCTGCTGCTCTAACATATGGGTGCCATGCCATCCAATTTGTATCTCTCTCCATACAAAGCTTTCCTTGAGCAAAAACATATTAGCAATACATGAAATCAAAGTACAATAAAAACAAGTTTCCAGATGACAACCGGAGAGTGAAACATGGTCCCTCTCATGGAACCAGTGCAGTGCATCCTTGGCCTGCATCAAAATAAGAAATAACAAGTTATTTTCCAGCCACCTATTTGTTGCCATAGTCATCTCATAAGATGAAAACATGAAGTTACAAGTTGGTGTCAATGGTGAACACCCAGATACATGTGGCTTCCCCCATAGCTCATCAAAAGGATAGCCAAGATAAATGCTACAAGTAGCTGCAAGTACATCATCATATAATATGCAAGAAGGGATAAGTCTTCTTGTTACATCATGCTACTCAAATAAGGAAAATAAGTACAATACAAAATATGAAATGATACCTCCTTCATCATGTACTTGAGGTCTTGAGCTGAAATGGCTCAACTGGAAATTCTCCCTTACTCCTAATGAGTAGGAAGGTGGTTGTGACATCCTCTCTATCACCATCCGGGCTATGCATATCTCCATATGCTCAAATATGTCATGCTGAATTCCTTCCCAAGTGAACTCCTCCATCAAATGGAAATATGCATCAAAGTGCATAGAAGTGAAGTCCTCATGTGCTGCATGTAGCAGCTTCTCCTTGAGACTAGAAGATCTAGTCAAGAAGATCCTACCATAGGAATATATGACCACATCATCCACCATGTATCTATCATCTCTATCTGGGTCATCAAGAATCATGCATGCACCAAGATCCTTGGAGTACTCTACCAAGATCTGAGATCTCCAATAAGGATCAATCCTCCTAAGAGACAGCGTTGGTGATCTTGCATGTGAAGCTCTCCTCATGCTGTTGCCTGCTACTTTTACATCCCCCATGCCAAAGTCTTTCTCCAAACTCTTCACCTCTCCAAAATCCAAGAGTGGTGAACCCAAAGACTAGATATATCTCATCAACTGTAGATCAGGTGGCCTTCCAGGTGGAATGCCTCCATGTACTGAGACATCAATGTCAAGAGTAGACTGCACATATGGTTGGGCAACCTTGTCCTTGCTCTCACAATGCAATACAGTCTGCCTCCTCTTTGCACTAGCTTTTTGAAATAGAGAAGGTTGTGTGCTCCTCATCAAATGATGCTACTCTTCCTCCCTACCTCCTCCTTCCAGCTGTAATGCTGCACAATCATGTTGCTCACTGATTGTGCTTGGACCTCCATGTATGAGATCCTGGGGAACTTCTTATAAGGATACAAGAATCCCTCTTGTTAGAGCATGTGCTCCTCCTTCCTTTGCATGAGGCACTATATGTGCTCTAGATATGATAGCGATGTTGTCGTCATCATCCCTACTGTGTATGGGCAACACCTCAATAGTTGGATCCTCCTGTGAAAAGGAGATCCCCATGCCCTCTTGTTCAAGACTATGAACTAGAGGTATTTCTTCCATCAATGTGTAATGCAAGATATCAACTCCTCCCATAGTTTTCTGAAGTGGATTTTCCTCCATCACATGCAAGGGTTTTATTTTCTCAATTTCTCCTTGCTCATGTGCCTTAGGAAGTTTTTCACCAAACCTCCCCATCAATGTTTCTATGAATATTGCATAAGATGAAGTGTTTTCATTCTTTAAAGAACAATATGTAAAAATCCACCATGCATGAGCCTTACCTCTGAAATGCAGCGCTGCAACTCTGATGGCTTCACCCTCAGAAATATGTTTCAGCTGCAAATAGGAGTCCAGCTCCTTCACCCAAGCTCCAGCTGAACATGTAGGTGATCTGTCAAAAGTAGATAGAAGAAATCTACCTGCATCCTGCTGCTTGCTCTTCTCCACCTGGATCTGGAAAAACTCTTGGAAATCAATATGATCTCTAAACCTCTCAGTTTGAGATTCATACTTCAGCAACAAATCTCTAAGAGTCATCCTCTTAGCCATTTTTCCTCCTCCCATCCATCTCAAGATAGCTCTGGGCACTTGACTGCACTGTGCATCATGGAATGCAACTACATGCTCACTCTCATCATGTGAAAATCTAGATTCAACTCTAGATTCAACTTCCTTTGGAGATCCCATCTCTAATCTCATTTTCTTCAACTCTCCTTGAAAGCTCTGCATAGATTTTGGAAAAAGCTTTATAAGCTTGTCTTCCTTTCTTCCTTCACATACTGAAGATTTCTGGATTCTTTCCATCTCTCCTTCCTCTGATAGCTGGATCTCACAGGCTGAGCCAGAGATCATGCTTTGATACCACTGTAATGTACCAAATCTGGAACAACTCATGAATCATACATTAAAAAAAACGCATTTCTAGCAACAAATGTAATAAAACTATAAAATGGACTCTTGGATCCCATATATTAGTCAATATACAACCTAAATCCAAGAATAGAGCTGAAACAAAGAAAACTAGGTTGGTTAAACAGATCTCCCACACCTAGGATTGCCAAAAAGTGCTAAAACCCCAAGACTGCAAAATACCAGAGTTGCTGCATAAGGGACTGCGTAGTCTAAGAGAGGGTTTACACTCAAAAATTAAGGAAAAAATTATATCTACTCATATATTTATTAAAAATTATGAAGAACAAAAATCTAATCTCCTTATACAAAATACAAGATAACCCGGCAAGGGTTTCTTGTCAAACACTCTGCATACAAAAGGTGATATTCAGAAAATTACTGAATCATCACTAAAATACTGAAGCACATGAGTGTATAAGGCTGAAATATTTCTGATCTGATGTAGATCCCTCAAGGGCTTCCTCCCATGAAAGGATGAACCTCTCAATCACAAGGAAACTCAGCAACAGAGCCAACAAACCATGCATTGAGCACTGTCTCCAAAATAACGCATTCCCTAGCTAGAACAGTGCTGGGAATGTATGGTAAATGTGTGGTATGATAACACAGATCTGAAATCAGCCCTGGAGCTCTCCAAACAGGTCCCTCAAGTGAAGGAAACCTTCCTCCAATGAGAAACTAGCTCAGGAACTGGGATTCCAATCCCTTCCACTGCTACACCCAGCAACACTGCCAAATGTTTGGAAAAACTACGCTGATGAAGATGGCTGAAGCTTGGCCTGAAAACTTGATGTGGAATTATGAATAAAAACTCTCCCAATGAGGCTCCTCAAGGATAGAGGTGGGATTCCCGCTCGGGAACACCCAGTGCTAAACAGCACTGCAACTCTGCTAAGCAGCAAAGCAGCAACAAGTCTTGGCAGACAAGAATAATAATCTAAGACATGAAGAAAAATGCTGCCATCCTCTTCCTAATATAGAACATGAGTTTTCTTTCCCTTGTCCCCACTAAATTATGTCATCTCTATCCAAAGATACATCTCCCTCCAAAACTGCGTTGTTCTTCCTTGGATTCCTCCTCCTCTAAAACTGCGTTGTTGACTTAGTCAAAGAAGCTTCATTTTATCCTTGTTCACACATGGAGGTGTTTTATTAGGCTAGAAAGAGTATCCCCTTTCAAATTTGGAGTATTTTATTCCTCCTTAGGAGACTTATGGGCTTTTCTACCCATTTATTTACCGGTTAGAGCTGCTGCTAACTCTAATGTTCCATTTAGCTGTGAGACTAAAATTTTGGAACATTACATTTAATCAAAGATTTATGTGTTACATTAGTTCAATATCCTGGAAAAATTATGATCATGGATATTGTAGTAGCTGATATCCCTCCCAAATATGGAATTTTGTTATCTCTCTCATGGGGAGCTAAACTACAGGGATCTCTACAACTTGATATGTCTTATGCAACAATATCAGTTTTTGGCCAACCTAAGAAACTTTACAGAGAAACATTGATGAATTACATGGTTAGTAGTGTTGAAAGACCTCGAAATTATCCCATTTATTCTACACCTATTGATATGGACTCCTTTAGCTTATGTAACTCTGAAACAGGCATTGAGAACAATACTGAACTAGAACAGGAAAAGAAAGCACCAGATAGTGAAAACATTTTTCATGAATCATTGTGGCACCTAGATTTTGATGGATCGGTTAATAAATTAGGAGCAGGAACAGGAGTTTGGATACAAAATATGGAAAAAAAATCATGCAGAAGGTCATTCTTTTAAATTAAATTCAAATGTACAAACAACATGGCTAAATATGAAGCTCTTATTTTAAGACTGTAGATTTTTAGAAATTTAGGAGCCAAAAGAGTGTCAATCATGGGAGATTCTGAGTTAATTGTGAAACATATAACTGGAGAATATTTTGTATATAATCCAAGATTAAGCTGATATAGAGATACTATTTTAGATCTGATTAAGGAACTGTTGGAATGTTATTTTGCTACAATCCCTAGAAAACAAAACATACAGACCCACTGCTTAGCAACTTTTGCTAGTACCTGTAATCTACCATTTCAACCAAATCATAGATATACAGCAGAAGTTAAACACAGCCTAGAATACCATATAATCTTAAATATTTGCAAATATTTTCACACGATGAACAAATTTATCATTTCATGAACAATGAAGGAGAATTTTGGAATTGTAATATAGATACATATTTTATAGTAGATCAAAGCTTAGATAGTGAGATTGATATAAACAATGTAGATGTAAATAAATTAAATTTTGCTAAACCTACTAAATTTACTCAGGTAGACATAGATAATTTAGAGAAATTAGAGATTGAAGAGTTAGCATATGATGATTTTGATATTTTAAACCTCAAGGATAATTTTTTACCTAAGGGATTAACCCCTTTAGAAGATTTTTTTGATTCTAATGATGTTGCACGAAAACCAAAGATGGAACCATTGAGATATGATATAGAAGAAGTAAGCCTAAGATGATAAAACTTTCAAAAACCTTACCTAAAGAAGAAAAATTAAAATGCATAGCTCTATTTAAGGAATTTCAGGATGTATTTGCATGAAGTTATGAGGACTTAAAATCCTATGACACTTGCATAATACAACAAAAAAAACCCATAAACGAAGATCAAAAACCTTTCACATAGAAGCTCAGAAGAATTAACCCAGTTTTATTACATTTTATTGAGAAAGTGGTAAAGAGAATGTATGATGCCCAAATCATTGCACGAATCAGATATTATGATTGGGTTTCAAATCTAGTTCTCACTAGGAAAAAGACAGGAAAAATCAGATTGTGTGTTGATTTCAGAAATTTAAATAAAGTGTCCTTAAAAGACAATTACCCTCTTCCCAAGATGAATCACATTTTATGGAGGGTGGTTGGTTCATCTAGAATTTCATTACTTGATGGATTCTCTGGGTATAACCAAATTTTAGTCCAGAAAGAAGACCAAGCTAAAACTCCTTTTACTACTCCATGGGGCACTTTCATGTATGTGAAAATGCCTTTTGGATTAATGGATGTAGGAGCCACTTTTCAAAGAGATATGGATATAGCCTTTTCAAAATAAATTCACGATTTCCTTGTGATATATCTAGATGATATTACTGTATTTTCAAAGACTGAGAATGAACATCTAGATCACCTCAGATAATTACTTATCAAATGCAGGAAATTTTGCATTTCTCTAAATCCTAAAAAGACTCTATTTGGACTAGAAGAAGGTAAATTATTAAGACATATCATATCAAAAGAGGAAATTAGAATAGACCCATGTAGAATAGAGGCCATTCTAAATATTAGTCATCCTAGGAATATTAAATAATTGCAAGCTTTCTTAGGTAAAACAAATTTTCTCATAAGATTCATCTCAAGCCGAGCAGAAATAATTAGAGAACTTAACAACATGTTGAAAAAAATACTCAGTACTTAAATGGACTGTGGAGGCAAAGCAATAATTTGAATCAATTAAATAAGACTTCACAAAAACACCAGTCCTTATAAGTCCTTACTTTAAAAAATATTTCATTATTTTTTCCTTTGCTTCAGAACACACTATTGCTGCAGTTTTACTACAGAAAAATGATCAGGGCTATGAGCAGCCCATTGATTTATTCAGCAAATCACTTAGAGATGCTGCTCTGAAATATAACATCATGGAAAAGAAAGCACTAGAATTAGTGAAGGCTATCAAAGATTTTAGAGTGTACATTCTTTATTCACATATCATTGCTTATGTTCCAAATGCAGTTCTAAAGGAAATTCTAATATAGAAGGGGCCTGATGGTAAAAGAGGCAATTGGATTGCCACCATTTTGGAATATGACATAGAAATTAAGCCCACCAAACTCTTTAAAGGTCAAGGTTTAGCCAAACTCATGGTTGAATCAAATTGTCATGATTTAGATATTAATTTTATTTCCCAAATAGATGATCAGGAAGAGATGGCGACTCCAGATATCAATGAAGACTTTTCAGACTCACCATGGTATGCAGATATTATATTTGTATTACTTAATTTACAAGCTCCTCCTAGATTTTCAAGAACCAAAGCTAGATTTTTAAAGTTAAAGGAAATGAGATTTTGTATCATAGATAATGCACTCTTTTGGAAATATCATGGTGGTATTTTATTGAATTTTTTACTTAAAGAAGAAGTTGATAAAATTTTGGAAGAATTTCATGCAGGTGATTGTGGAGGACATCTCTTCTAGAATACTATTGCAGATAAAATTTTGAGAGCTGGTTTTTACTGGCCTACATTGTTTGCAGATGTGAAAAAGTATGTGACCTCCTATCACAAGTGTCAAATTTTTGAAGGAAATAAAAAACTGCTACCTTTTCCCTTAAAACCCATCTCAACAGAAATGCCTTTTCAGCAATGGGGTCTTAACTTCATTGGTGAAATTCACTCCCCATCCTCAGCCCAACACAGGTGGATTTTGACAGCCACTGACTATTTCACTAAGTGGATTGAAGCCATACCTTCTAGGCAAGCCACTGATACTTTCATAATCTCATTTTTAGAAAACAACATACTCTCAAGATTTGGATGCCCCCAAAATATCATCACGGATAATGCAGCAGCATTCAAATCCAGAAAGATGATTGACTTATGCCATAAATATCCCATTACCCTTGGCCATTCTACTACATATTACCCTCAAGTTAATGGCCTTGCTAAATCCTCCAATAAAAGCCTTGTGAACATCATCAAAAAATTTACTAGACGAAAATAAGAAAACTTGGAACAAAAGATTAGTCAATGCCTTATGGGAAGATAGACTTACAACAAAGAAATATATTGGTACATCCCCTTAACAGCTTGTCTATGGGATGGATGTTTTTTTTCCATATTCTTCAGGAGTACCAGTAATGAAGATAATTCAAGAACTGCAAGTTGAAATTAATGATATTCAAAGAAGGATTAACCAAACCATACACTTGTAGAAAACCATGGAAGAGGTATATCTTAAGTCTCAAGTTGTCCAAGAAAATATTAAAAAGATATTTGACAAGAAGACTAAAGAAGATGATTTCTATATAGGTGAAAAATTTCTAAAGTGGGATTCAAGGAGAGAAGAGAAAGGTAAACATGGGAAATTTGATTTCTTATAGAAAGGCCCTTATGTTATTTATGGTTACAGAGGTAACAATACTTCTTTTTTTAAGGAGTTGGATGGATCAGATCTCCTAGGTGGACCTGTCAATGGCAGAATGTTGTAGCACTAATATTCCTAAGAAATAACAAATAGTTAACTTTGTTTATTTTACACATTGTACATAACATTGCAGATTTTAGATTCGATTGGATGTTTTGTTACCAAAGTTTAAGCTCAGAGAGAAGGCCCTAAGATTTGAAGGATAAAATATCATAAGTATGAATAATTGCAGAGCTTAGAAAACAATTCCAAGACCATCACAATCAGATTCAAAGGCTACTAGTCTCAAAGTTCTTGACATTTCACCAGGAAATCCCATCCCCATGTGGAGCCACTGTTAGGGTCCTATAATAATAGGATTCATAATTTATGAGTTGAATTTGATTAGTCTTATAATATGTACATACTTTGCTTTCTGAAAAAAAATTTCCCATATCAGAAAAATAAAATAAAAAATGTAAAGAGGGTAAAAGTCCTAAAAGAAAAAATCAAAGGACTTGAAAGAAAAGATATAAAAAAAGAATAGAAAAATGGACCCCAAACAAAAAGAGATAGAAAATAAAACATGAAATTGATGCAAATCCAAATGCCACTACTATTTACTTTTTCTGCCAAAATAAATGATTATGTGCAGCTTGTTCAAAATGCCATAATCCATGATGAGTAAAATAGCTTAATCTTAACTTCTCATGTTTTAAATTTCATGATGATAGATAGAGAATAAAGATCTAGCCAAACAATTTAAACTTGGCAGATCAGTAGTTAGGTAGAGAATAAATAAGGATCTCAATAGTTTAATCTGAGCCGTTGGAAGAAATAATGATAGAATTATTTAGTTTGATGTTTTAAAAGAAAAATAAACAAGGTTTTGCAAGCTCAAATGCACCCAGGTAAATGAAGAAAAAATGTTAGGGTAGCATAAGGGTAGGAAGAAGCATTTTTTACAACCATGGATAAGCAGAAATTGGTCAATTCAATCACTAACTTCCTTCAAATAGTCATTTCCCTTGTAAAAATACTCTATCCCCTCCATTTTTATTATTTCCTATTCATTTTTCCTTTTTTCCCAATTATCATTCAGTTTCACCTACAAAAATCCCTTTTCCTAAGTGTAAAACTCATTATACTTAAGGAAAGTAAAAATTTTGACTAAATTCCCCTAATACCCAAAAAACCCAAAAAACATTGTATCCTAAGTTTAAACATAAAAATATTATATTGGGACTTTCTACATTGGAACTTATCCCTTTATTATGTTTTACATTAAACTTAGTTTATTTTTTATTTTCCTCATCGCACTTCATTATTAACGCATTAACTTTATATATTAAATCATGTATTTTAACCTTTCCCCGTATTATATTTAATTCCTTTTGTTATTATATTCCAAACCAATATTATATTTTTAACCTATGGTTCGTTTTACCCACGTGACATATTATTCCCGCCCCCATAGATTAAAACTATCCCTATATATAATAACCCGCCCAATGTTAATATTACACTTATAAGCATTTTATTTGTTAAATAAAACACTATACCCGCCGATCATATTACATATCTAAACTATATATTAAAGTCTATGTTATAATATATAATCCACTCCCACCGCATAAATAATCCCGGGCCCCACACCTTTGACCCCGCAACTTCATTGCTCAATCCAGACCATTCACGCCTTTCCGCCATATCTAACGGTGTAGATTTCCTATCGCAGATTTAATTGCGTGATTGTTAAACATATCAAAAGTTGTGATAAAAGTTTTTTTAACGCTTTCTCTCTCCTCCACGTGCTCGGATTCTATTGGATAGCATCGATTCATCTAATCCCACTTACCGCCTTCCGATCGTGCGAAAACCGCTTGGTGGTTATACTCTCCCCCACACCTAAACCACCTTTCTTTTGAATTGACCTGTGTTTAATGCATTTACTATTCACTGAAACTACTTATAAACACCTGAAATGCATTCATTTGAGCCTTCTATTACCATTTTCTGCGCACAAGAGCATTTTAAATCGAGATTAGAATGTTGTCGCCTCTATTTTAGCCTAAAAGCTAACAGAAAACATTGAAATCAACTACTACAACACTATAGAAAATGAAGGTATCCAACCACTTCTAATACACATTTGATTCAAAAACAACATAATATATAAGTTTCATCATCAAATAAAACAGAAGAAAAGGATATGGACATTAAGGAAAGGTACAAGGAGATTAAAGCTAAAAATGAAGAAATAAATAATGAAATATATTCCCAGTACTTAAAGCATACCCCCAGCATACAAAACAGGTTTCTTTTAGCCTTTTTTGCAAGAAAAATAAACTGCTAATGACAGTGCTCCAGCCCACAGTGCCAACTCCTAAAACGTCATCTGATTATAAAAAAGTTGATTTTGAATTTCCAATCCAGGACATTCATCCCCTGGACCAAATTGAATTTCATAAAGAAGCAAGAGAGATGCTTTATTCCACAATGACTACAAAAGAAATGAGTGCACAAAAGATTCAAAATACTTTGATTAATGTAGGAGATCAGCTCAAGCTATAAAAAGCATCATCATATGCTAAGAATATCAGAATCAAATCTTTGGAGGAGTTAGTGATTGAGGTAGGCTATGATCCTCAAAACATAAAAGCTACTAAGGAAATGATTAAAAATAAAAATTTTGATATCATTGCATAGTAGGACACAGTTGAAATTTCCTCCTACAAAGCATCCACAGGCCAATGAGATTTTACAGGAATCTAATCAAAAGGATGAGATGATGAGTCTCATATTGTAGCTGACAGCCCAGACTAAAGAGATGGAGATTGAGATGGAAAAATTAGTCTAAGAAAAAAGCCACCAAAGCACAGGAAGTCCCTACTACTGTAATTCCTGTAGTTACAATAGTAGTGCCATCTACTCTAGCAAAAAAACTAGCTCCAAATGTTCCAATGGCTACAGCAGTGCCAATAACTTCATCAACAACTTCTGCCACTGAGTCTTCCAATACAGCAGTCCAACAATCAAATGAGGCAAGTAAATTGGTAAAAGCAATGCAAGACATGTCCATACAGACAAATGAGATAAGCAGGTTAATGGAACAGATTAAGAATCTTGAAGATGCCAAAAAGCTTGCACATATTAATGCCAAGAATGAAGAGCAAAAGGCCAAAAGGCCAAATGAACAACTCAAGAAATTGGAAATGGAATTGACTTTAAAAGAACCTATGGCACATGTTAAAAACCAATTATGGTCCAATATCATTGAAGCAGTCAATGATACTTGGCCATCCATACGGTAATTTATGAGCAGAAAAATTTATCAAAAGCAACAAAAGAAGAAATACAAAGGACAAAATAGGAGCTAGGTAAAAAACCTAAAGAGGCCTTGGAAATTATTAAATTTCTCAATTCCAAAAATAAACAAGAATTAGACGAAATTTGAATTACAGACAAAACATAGACCATACTTGAGGTAAGAAAGGTAATATCCAAGAATAACTTGATGAACCAATTAGAGGAAAAGTGCTAAAACGTGGACATGGAAATCACAAGATTTATGATTAAATTTCGTATTTTAAGCCAAAAGGGCCTTCCAAATCCTCTGGTAATCAATGAAAAATTGATGAAACAGAAGGTTTATGACAAAAAGATAAGAGAATTTTCTAGAGAACAGGTAAACAAATCAGATTGGCAGGGAATCCCAACAGGGAAAGTTTTGCATGAGAATCTTGAAAATCTGTTTTACTTGCAGCATGAAGTAAAACACCTTTTTGTAAACAAACCAACATTTTCCGAATACACTGAAGCTGATGAAAACTTTAGAAGACTTATGAATATCAAATTTCCAGAAGCTGAGTTTTGGGAGAAGTTAATTGATTTACTACAAGAACATATTACAGTGAGGACAGAACATGAAAGGTAAAAACAAAGCTTGCTGGTTTTTACATCAGCAGTAAACAGTTTTATACAGTGAAAGTATATCAGTTGAAAGTGTATCAGTTAAAATGATATCAGATGAAAGGATGAAGATCAAGTCAGATGAAAGATAAAATTTCCAACATGATGGACACCTCAGTTGTCCAACTGCAGCCAAAATCCAAACATCAAGCTATTTTATTTCAATAAATAGGACAGCGAGCAATTATTTATGGATTTGTCACTATCTTCTTGCATGAAGATATTTTATTTTCCAAGAAAAATTCCTAAGATTATTCTAGGATATTTTGTACTAGTTTTTATATAAATACTTCATCATTTGAAGTATTTAGGGTGGAATAATTGCTGAACATTTCTGTAGTTATACTATTCTGAACCTAAGGGTTTTTTGTATCAAGTTCAAGTCAGCAGACTGGATCACAGGAAATAAAGCATCATATTATAGGATTCATGTGTTGGGCCACTGCAGTGAAGTATTTCACTTGTCATTTTTTCAATTTTCTCATGTTTTACATCTATTCATGAATGTGTTCTATATCTAAATGTTAAATCAGGAATTGTTATTTTAGAATTTGTTAAAAGTACTTTGTCTTGACTGATTTTCATTTATATGTTTTCTATTGATATCAAGACTAGGGAACCCTTAATTACTCCATGATTTCGATTGACCTCTATCTTTTCACTCCTTATCCGGATTAAGAACCCTTAATTGCTCTTTATCCCTATCAAAAACATTTCACCATCAACCTTTGAAGATATGAAGTGACTCTGCTATCTTGCCCTGTAAAAATTTGACTTTAGACCTTGATCATGATCTGGCTGCTTGACACATTGAATCCATTTTCCCAATGGGATACATATCTATAGCTATCCATCTGAGTAATTGATTTCCCCACCAACCAAATCAAAATCCCAAAACCAATTTGCCCCAAATAACTAGCCTAAAATCAAATATAATCAACAAAGTTAAATATTATAGAGAGAGCCCTCTCTGAGCATTAGGAAGGCTAGATCCTAAGGCTTAAAAGTATGTTTGTGGTTACCTCTAATATTCTTTAACCAATAATAAAAAATCTCACAACTTTTAGAATTATTAGAGTGATAACAGAGCCAAGGGTGATCACTAAAGGGAGGTCAAGTGAAATAGAAGGGGAAGTCTCAAAGGGAGCTTACACCGTGGATCTCATGAATGATGACAGGTAGAGGATGGTGGTCGAAGACTCTATCATCTCGACACTGGGAGGGGGAATTTCAATGGGATCATAGGTATCCTCAGGTTGGCCCGATTCATAATGCAGGAGGAAGGGAGAGGCGGACTGGTTTTGTTCAGTCTCGTATTCCCGAACTACCTCCAAAGAGGCGCGGTAATGTATGAGGTGGGGACAACGGTGGGTATAATGGCCATGGATATCACACAAAGCACAGGAATGGTTGGTGAGAATATTCTTGGGGTTCTTAGCTGCAGTCAAGGAGCAGAGGTTTCTGGGACCGTAGACTCACGGAATGCGACATTTACCATGGGTTTGATAGAAGGAAATTCGGGAAAATGATGGGTGGCATGACCGAAAAAATCACACAAAGCACATGGGGGGGTATGCTTTGGAGGCTGAGGAGGATCAGGATTTATCGGGGAGGCCTTGTATTTAGGTGCCTTCTTGCGATATTTTCCCCCCTCACCTGAAGATTTCACAACAAGAGTAGGTTCCTGTTGAGGTGGCAGAAGCAAAGGGAGGGGTCATGGGGACCGGTTGAACCGGGGTCACAGAAAGATAAAGTTTGGGCTAACCAGGAGAGATATTGGTTGGGTGATCGATGTACCAGACGGTGATCCCCAGGTTCATGTTAGGAAGGGATAAGGTAGCCATAAAAGGTACCAAAAATACTCCAAGAGGGGGAGCTAGAAACGGTATCTGACCAGAGGGGTAGTGGCTAGGTGGGACAGCTCTGAGAGGGTTAAGGAGAGGAGGAACCATGGCAGGAGGATAGGGAGGCTCATGGATACTAGTTGCATATGAGGGGCCTTGAGGAGCGGGTCCTGAAGGCTGAGTCGAGGTGATAGGAGTAGGTTGTGGAGGGCGGGGCTGCTGACTAGTTGAAGCAGACCGCTCGAGGTCGGACCGAGATGATTGTATCATGAAAAAGTTTGATGATCTGGGATCAGAGATAGGAGGAGAAAGAGTAGAGAAAGAACCAAGCAAAGAGGATTATTTGTAGACTCTGCGTGAAACATTGGTCAAAGGTTCGACTATTTTCTTATTGGCCACCAAAGAGATGATGGACTCAGGGGAGGTCTGAGACTTCAGTTCGTAATATGTCAACTGGTCGATGGTGATAATATTTCCATTGTGAGGAAAGCACATCTTACAGTGAACCACAAATGGGACAGCAGACATCGCATAAGTGTAACTATGACCCAATATAATGTTGAAATCTAAGGGGCATCAATAACTTCTACGTCAACACAAACAGTCTTGCCCGCAAGAGTAATAGAAAAATTGTGGAATAGGCCTATGGGCTAGGAAGAGTGGAAATCCCATGCTCGGAGGGTGATATTAGAAGGGGCCAACTCAGGAGATCCGAGTTTCTTCCAAACTGAATCTGACATCACACAGGTGGATGCCCCCTCATCAATGATACAACAGGAGACGTTGGCATTCCAGATCTTGACGAGGATTTGGAAGGCGACAGAAGTAGGAAGGAGAGGATGTTCTAACTTGTTAACATCGAAGATGATCAAATGATCATCTGAAGGATCCACAGTGCCCATAGAATTTATTATAGCTTTTCGTTGTGAAGGGAACGACTTGAGGAGTTCCATCATTGAGATGGCAGCAAGGGATTGCACCAAATCATCTATTATACTATACGAATGGGAATCTTTACCAGAAGTAGTGTTTTGGTGTAATGATCCCTTGGGGATCTTAGTATGAACCTCCGCCTTATGCTGAGGGATCTATAAAGGACCATTGGTTTTCGAAAGAGGCTCTGTGGAACCTCAAGAAGGGTGCTCGGGGGCAGACATAGCGAGATTCTTGTTGTACTGAAGGGACCGAGTCTGAAGGTTGAGGTCAACGGTAATGGGTTGGTCAGAGTTCACCATGAGGATATGGTAATCATAGGTACCATATGGAGGAGGTTGAGTGGCCACCTGACCTTCAGGGGGTTGGGTAGCCACGAATCCTTGCTGGGGGAAAGGAATGGTAAACACAACCGGCTGGATAGGTGCAGCATGGGGAGGAACCGAAGAGGAGGTTTGTTGTCCTCGGGATGGTGCTTGAGCTTCCCACATCTTCCGCATCTGAGGTAAAAGAGGACAATCATGGGTATAGTGACCATAGACACTGCAACAAACATAATTTGTTCATGTGAACAGGCCTGTCCTGCTTGGGATGAGTTCCCTATTGCTGGTTAGCAGTGTTAGGTGTATTCCCTTGGGGATTGGGTCCTGGATTACCTAGGGCAGATTGGTTTTGGTTTCCTTTCCTCTTCTTTTTGGAAGTAGGAGGATTATTCATGCCCTGTTGTGCATACACCTGCCCTGGGGGGGGGGTGGCTGCTGTTACAGGGGTTGAGAAGACAAGGGAGGCTGAGGTGATAATGTTGGAGCAGATGGAGCATCAAGCTATGGATACAGATAATAAGGATGTTGGGTAACATTGTGGTAAACAGGTTGGGAAAATGGAGGAGGCATGTTGTATCCTGGATACATGCTACCAGGGGGGGAAGTGCTAGAGGAGTTGGCCCCTCCCTGAGGGAAACCATAACCCATGGGAGGATGATTATACGGATGAGAAATGGCTCCAACGATACCGTTGGTGGCATGGGATACCCCCAGTATCTTAGCACCAACGGGTCTATGGAGATCAGGTAATACGGTATAAGCATAACCAGATTGTGCGTAGATTAGGTCATATTTCAATGCAATCTAGAGGGAGCTTCTTCGATCTGAGGGAAATGAGATGCGAAATATTTTCCAATAGCAGGAAAAATGGATCTAAGAAACTAGTCCATGTATACACGGTCTTCAAAGGTAGGGGCTCAACATAGGCTCTTTCTTCTCCACCATTCCTGGACATGATCGGATAGGCGAGTCACAGACAATTAACAGAAAAAGGTCAAAAGTTCGATACCAGTGTCATAACGAAGGGGAAGCTGGAAGTAAGACATAAAAGCCCTGGAAAGAGTCAAAAATGTAGTATGAGAGGAGTAGGTTTGGTCAACATACCACTTAGAAGCTTCTCCAATAAGTGTACATTGGAACAACCGAAGACGGACAGTGTCATTGGTGATGAAGTTAGATGAACACCACATGTGGAAAGATCTAACATGGTTTGTAGGATCTTCTCCAGCAAGACCTTCAAACTTGGGGATGTCGGAAGGGAACTTGGTTGGCATAATAAGCCAACTAGGGTCATGGTGTATGGGGTCATTGATCAACTGGTTAAAATCGAAAAGACTAAGACCTACTATATAATGGAGAAAGGGAGTAGCCGGGATAGTTTCTATTGCAGTCCCACTAGTAGTATTCCCAGCATTAGGGCCGAGGCTACCACCAACGTTAGGTCCTGAACTAGACATGGTGAAGGTGATAGGAGGAGAACCAGGGATAGAACCAGAAGGGAAACCCAATGAACCAGAAGCGAAGTCATAATGGGGACTCGGTGGAGGACTAACTCGAATCCTACAGAGAGGAGTAAGTCTTCCTAACGGAAACTGAGGATGAAAGCCAAGAAGTCTCCAGGATAAACGCCTTGGGGGCACAATGATGGAAAAACAGACACGGATCACAGAAGGAAGAGAGACCAACAAGGGAAAGGAGGTGCAAGATCAAATGATTACAATGTCGAAGCAAGGGCAGAGAGGTGCAGGATCAAATTATTACAATGTTATAGTCTTGGCCTGACGATGTAAACCAGGCACTCTTCACTTAGGGTGTGCATGTTATGTGTGTTAATTTTAATTTTTAAACCCAGACATGTGTAGAGAAAAAAGAAAAAGTGTGATGTATAACTGTAAATAAACCTGAAAATAACAGTAAAGAAAACTGAAGATGACAGAAAATAAACAGCTAAAGATGCATCAATCTAAACCCAAGGAGGCGGGTGTTGGAAATACTGAGAGGGGGGTTGAATCAGTATTCCTTTCAATTAGAGCATTAGTTAATCTTAAATTATTATTAGTGTTTGTACAATGATAGCAACAAACAAAAGGAACACAAATGCACACAGTTTTTAAGGTGGAAACCCACTCCGAGACAAAAACCACCTAATGATTTTCTAATAATTCTTTAATATTCAACTCCAATTGAAAATAAAGCTCCAAATTCCTAGAATCTAGAAAAACATTCTTCTCTAGCTCCCACTAGATGGATGCTCTAATGCCCGATATTCTTCAGTATTCAACTAAACGGATGCCCCAACACCCAATGAGCTACAACTCACCCTAGAACCACCCTACCACCCTATAGAAGAATAAAAGAAGAATGGACTCTCGTACTAGGGAAAATGGTCCACTTTACAATGATATAGAATGATGTAGAAGGAGAAGACACACTAGACCATAACCCCAACTATGACACAACCACCTAGTGATGATCCTATACCTCCCTACACTGCCTCTTCAACTCTTGGCAGATAGACACTAGAACATTTTTTACAATAATGTATTTACAATGGCTTAGTACAATGATACCTTTACAGTGACCATATGCAATGCTGCCCACTTGAAGACTTCATGTGATGAAATTTTTGTTGTTTTTATACACCTTGGTTTCTGCTCTTTTCATGCTACCCTCTGATGCACCTTGCTTTGCTTTGCTTCCCTAGAAATTCTAGTCCTTTGCAGCCCTTGACAACACATGATCTAGCTTTTTCTTGCCTTCTAGGAGCTCGATATTGAATCTATTGTATCTTTGTTATTTTAGATCCCCAATGTTTGATTTCTGGTCTTGTAGTATTCCTCTGAGTCATATTTCCAATTCCATGGTTCTGACCCAATTTCGATTCTTCAAGAGAGAGTTATGCCCAATCTCTCACAATTCCCTAATTATGGACTATTTCAGTAGAGAGAACTTGTACGGCGTGCCACGTGTCACTGTTTCTTCATTCGGATCTGAAATTGATAGAGAGAAAACTACAATCTGTGCACTATCTTTCACTTTTTACATAATTCCAATCTGATACTCAGAGAGAGATTTATGACGATTTTCCCAAAGTCACTTCTTTGAGATGAATTTCAGGAGCCTACAGAAACACAGATCATATCTCTAAAAATGTTGCACACCTTGATCTGAAATTTTCATAGGAACTTACTCAGGATTTTTTCTTCGCCTCATACAACTTTCATCTTTTGAACCTTCATAGAAAAAAATTTAGAGTGAAAATTCCACGATGACCTGTTTCTGATGGCAAAATCCCTTACATAAGGAGGATATGAGGATCACAATTTATATAAATTCTTAGGTTGAGAGGGGCTTCAACAAGTGAACGTGGGAGGGAATTTAGGAGCTTAAAAAATATTAATTATGAATTTTCAGTGACCCATGCCACAACCCCATGGGGTTTTAGCCCATTAACTGGGCTTACAAACTTCAAACATGAATATCTCTCAAACCGTGAAGAATTATGTGACATGCCATATATCAATGGAAACATCTTGACAAGAAGAAACCATCAAAATAATTCTTGACCAAAAATATAGTAATTTGGTAGGTCAAAATTCCCATGCAATATTAGGGTAGCCCCTGGTGTTGCTTGGGTTGACGTCAATGACAACCGCTGATCAACGATATCCCCTTTTGGCATTGATGGCAACACAAGTACTCCCCCTGCAATCATGACACCTCTTCCTACAACATTCTCTCCCCCTTTGACATCAATGAAGGAAGTACTCCTGCTTGCTTATCTGGCAGACTGTACACACTTCCACTCCCCCTTTATATTATGAATAAGGAAAATCTAATGAGAACTTGGGAGAATCCCAAGCTTCTAGCAAAGATATTCAAATGCTTCACGAGGTAAAGGTTTAGTGAAGATATCAGCGATTTGTTATTTTTTACCAACATACTCAAGTTTGATATTATTTTCAACGACTTGTTCTCTAACAAAATGATATTTTATTGGAATGTGTTTTCTTTTAACGCATGACAGGATTCTGAGAGATGTTGATGGCACTAGTGTTGTCACAGAATATGGGAATAGGCTCACTGAATTGTACTTGAATATCTTGCAAAGTTTGTTTCATCCAAAGGACTTGAGTACAACATGATGTCGCTGCAATGTATTCTGCTTCCGTTGTAGATAACGAGATTGAGGTTTATGTTTTTCTCAACCATGATACGAGACAACCACCTAGATAGAATGCTGCTCCACTAGTACTCTTACGATCATCAACGCTTCCTGCCCAATCTGCATCTTTAAAGGCTTGAATAATGATATTGTTACCCTTGGGATACCACAAGCCATATTCTTTTGTGGCCTTTAGATATCGAAGAATTCTTTTAATGGCAATAATATGTGATTATTTTGGTGTTTCTTGGAATCTTGCTACTTGTCCAAATTCTTGCATAACATCTGGTCGGGAGGCTATTACATATAGAAGACTACCAATCATAGATCTGTACAACCTCTGATCCACATCCTTAGATGAGTCATCTATGCTCAATTTGCAACCTATTACCATGGGAGTAAGGATGGGTTTGCAATCTTCCATTTTGAATTTCTTGAGCATTTCCTTGATGTACTTGGCTTGACATATAAATATTCCTTTCTCTTGCTGAGATATTTGAAACCCTAATAAGTATGTCATCTCACCAAGTAAATACATCTCAAACTCACTTTGCATCTTTGTAGAAAAGTTCTTACTTAGTCGATCATCATTGCTACCAAATATTATATCATCCACATATACCTCAACGATTGTTAAATTATCTTTGTCTATTTGTACATAAATATTGCTATCAACAGTACCTTTCTTGAACCCTTGTTGATGTAGATATCCATCAAGATGAGCATACCATGCTCTGGGAGCCTGCTTGAGACCATAGAGAGCCTTCTTTAACTTGCAAACATAGTCTTATTTTTCTAATAGTAGAAAACCTTCAGGTTGTTCGATGTGAACGTCTTATAATTCTCCATTCAGAAATGCTGACTTAACATCCATTTGTTAGAATTTGATTTTTCTTGAACATGCATAGGTGAGAAACATTCGAATGGCTTCCATTCTGGTAACTGGTGCAAATCTTTCATCGAAATCAATTCCTTCCACTTGTGCATAGCCGTTGCAAACCAATCTTGCTTTGTTTTTGGTAACCTGTCCATCTTCATTCGATTTGTTCCTAAACACTCATTTAGTCCCAATGAAATTTTTATCTTTTGGTCGTGGAACTAATTTTGAGGTGTTATTCTTCTCGATTTGATCTAATTCTTCATTCATAGCTGCTACCCAATGTTCATTCTGGCTGGCTTCCTCAAAACTACTAGGCTCAAAGGTTGCTAGAAAATCAATGTGAGCTTGTTGTGATGAACGAAGTTGTCGACTTTCATTTATGTCACCAATGATTTGATTTGATGGATGGTTCTTTTGAATCCATTCTTTTGTTATCCTTGGAGGAGCTTCTTGTTGTTGTTCTGGTATATCTTGATGATCATTATTTACTTCTTCCTGGTTGAAAGTTGCTTCTTGTTCTATAATTTTATCTATGTCTTTTTCAGCCTATGTCTCAAGTTTCAAAGATTCTAGATCCTCATCATTATTTGCTAGAACACCATCTTCGTCAAATGTAACATTTATGCTCTCCACTATCTGTTCTCGTCTTATATTATAACATGTATAGGCCTTTATTTTGCGTGAGTAACCAACAAAGATACCTTCATCAACACGTGATTCAAACTTACCCAAATTTTGATCTTCCCTTTTGATATAACATTTGCTTCTGAAGATTCTGAAATATTTTACATTAGCTGGTTTTCCTTTCCATAATTCATATGGGGTCTTGTTGCAATTATTTCTGAGAAGAATTCGATTGATAATGAAGACTGTCGTATCAATTTCTTGAACCCGGAATTTTTCATTCAATTTTGATTCCTTCAACATTGTTCTACCCATTTCCTGTACATTTCTGTTCTTTCTTTCAGCAACTCCATTTTGCTGAGGTGTTCGTGCTATTGAAAATTGTCTTTTTATTCCATTTTCATCACAGTATTTCTGAAATAATTTGGAAGTGAATTCTCCGCCATTATCTGATCTTAGACACTTTATTTTCAAATCAATTTAATTTTCGACCAAATCCTTGTAGATCTTAAAGCAATCAAATGCTTCAAATTTTTTCTTTAGGAAATTGACGGTTGTCATCCTAGTATAGTCATCTATCATTAACATGAAATATAATTCTCCATCTAAGCCTTTTTTTCTCATAGGACCACATAGATCAATATGTATCAATTCCAATGGATGTGATGCAAAGTGTTCTTTTGTTTTAAATTGGACTTTTGTCTGATTGCCGTGCCAACAGGTCTCACATAGTGTGTTGGAAGGTTTTGAGATTTTTGTCATTTCTCATACCGCTTCCTTTTTGCTTATCCTGACAATATTGTCAAATTTTATGTGACCCATTCGTTTATTCCATAACCATATTTCATCTTCTTTAGCTAGTATACATGCTTTAGTTGCTTCATCCAGAACATATATGTTGTTTGGAGCTTGACTTGTTGTAGCCACAATTTTTCCATACCTGCCTTTCCTAATTTCACATTTTGTGGAGTTGAATAGCATTGTGTGTCGTTGATCACACATTTTTCCAACACTGAGCAGACTATAATTCATGTTTTCAACTAATAGAACATTCTTGGCTATAACATCCTTGCTTCCAAGAGTGACAGTACCTGATCCTATAAAATTTGACGATCCATCATTTCCAAAGGATACAGTTCCATCCTTCTTCTCTTTCAGAGATACAAAATTCCTTCTATCTCCAATCATATGGGTCGAGCAACCGCTATCAACATACCACATATTTTTTTTTTTTTGAGCCTTGAGAGCGAGAGCAAAATTATCAGTCTTCTTCTTCTTCCATGTTCGTTCATTTTATGGCTTCAAAGATTCTTCTAGAGGATTTTCAAGTCTGCAGTCTCTGGCTATGTGTCCAAAGTTCTAACCTTTGTAACATTCCATATTATTTCTTAAATGTTCAAATCTATTTATGTTTCATTGAGCCCTGGGAGGTTCATATTTAAAGGATATCCTAGAATTGTATTGGTTCATAGGGTACGTGCGACATTCTACAGCTTTATGACCAAATTTTCCACATGAATAACAATAGCCATGAAAAATATGTTGGTACGTGGATGGAAATATTCATCAAGGAATCGTCTTCCAAGGATGTGCTTGCGAATCTTGTCCAATGAAGTCTACATGCATGTCAGATCTCATAGGTTCATTGTATTTTGTTGTAGAAGGTCATGCTTCTTCTTCTTTGTAACCGAGGCTAGTTTAGTCATTGTAAGATCATTGATTGTTGATGATTTCTTCCAATGCCCTTGAGTTGTTAGCATAGTTTTGGACAATTTTTCCCTTCTTCACTTCCTTACGCAGCGAGACTACTTCAGCTTCTAATGCTTCCCTTTCTTGGTTGCTTTCTTCCAACTTCTTTTGAAGTGACTCTTCAATACATTTATTTTCTTCAACTTCAATTTTGAGACCTTGAACTTGTTCTTCAAGAGTATTGGAACGGATCTTCTCTACCTTGAGCTCTTTAATAAGCTTGACTGCTTCCTTAGAAAATTATTCTATGGTTAATCCTTCTTCTTCGTTGTTTGATACCTCTTGTTTATTATGCTTGGCCATAAACAATACTCTCTCATTGGCTTCTTCTTCATTCTCATTTTCTTCATCGGATGATGAGCCATCTTCTTTAGAGAGAAATTTCCTTTTGGATATTTTCTTTTTGAATTTCTTAAAGCCTTTCTTTCCTTTTGAGTTTCCATCACTTTTGTTCGAACATTTTGTTGCGAAATTCCCAACCTCACCACAGCCGAAACGTATCAATGGAAGTTTACCTTTGAATTTTCCCTTACCAATTTTTAGTTTTCTCGTAAAGTAAGCATATTCTTCATCTGAAAGACCTTCTCCATCATCTCCCTTTTCTGCACACTTGCACGTGCATGTCTTTTCAATTAAAGGTTGTTTGTCCTTATTGGTTTTCTTATATGCAACGAGCATGGATTTCTACAATCTGCAATGCCCTCTTCTTCATCAAGTCTCATTTCATATGCTATGAGAACTCCATGTAATTCCTCTTTGCTGAGTTTTTCCATATTTGCACTGTATTCTAAGACCGATACCTTTGGGTTGAATCTCCCTGGTAACGTTCTAAGAATCGTTCGTATAATAGTCTTCTCGTAAACTAGCTCTCCCAATCCTTCCAGAGTATTGGTTATTTCATCAACGTATTGGAAGTATGCAGCAATGTTGCAATCTTCTTTCATTATGAGTTTCTCAAATTTTTCTCTATAGATTTGAAGCTTTGCTTCTTTGACATTTGAGTCACCTGCATATATATTCTCAAGCTTGTCCCGTACATTTTTGGCGGTTTTACAACCCAACACTTTATGATAAGTAGATTCAATAAGTCCACTGAAAATAATATTCTTTGCTTTTGCATCATTTACCAAATTCTTCTTACCTTGTTCATCTGCAGTTGATGTAAATCCATTTTGAACAGTGTCTCATACTTCGTAACCTTGTGCCAAGAGATATACCTAAATTCTTCCTTTCCAGAGTGCATAATTATTTTCATTGAACAGAGGTACACCATTCTTAGTATGCTCCATGACCTTCTTCCAGTTGTTAAAATGCTATTAAAGGAACCAAGATCTGATACCAATTGTTGGAAATACTAAGAGGGGGGGTGAATCAATGTTCCTTTCAATTATAGCATTAGTTAATCTTCAATTATTATCAGTGTTTGTATAATGATAGTAGCAAACAAAAGGAACACAAATGCACACAATTTTTGAGGTGGAAACCCACTCCGGGAAAAAAACCACCTAATGCTTTTCTAATAATTCTTTAATATTCAACTCCAATTGAGAATAAAGCTCCAACTTCCTAGAATCTAGAAAATCATTCTTCTCAGTCCCTACGATATGGAGTATACTTTGAGATTCTTAAATGTTGAATGGATGCCCCAACTTTGATGAACTTAACTCCCTAACACCCTGCCACCTATGAAAAATAAAAAAAGTAGTTCTTTGAGGAAAAATGGTCACTTTACCCACAGTATAAAATCATGTAGAGGAAGACACATAGACCATAACTAACCTTTATTTTAACCACCTAATGATGATCTCATACCTTTGAAACCACGCCTCTTCAACTCATGGCCAGGATAAACACTGAAACGATTTTGTAGGAACTTGTGGCTTGGTGGCAAATGCCTTTACGATGGCTGTGCAATGCGCCCCACCAGGGCACCCACTATGTGATTAAATTCTTGTTGTTGTTCTGCACCTTGGTTTCTGCTCTTTTCATGCTACCCTCTGTTGCACCTTTCTTTTCTTTGCTGCCCTAGAAAGTCTGGTCCTTTGCAGCCCTTGACAACACATGATATAGCTTTTTCTTGCCTTCTAGGAGCTCGATATTGAATCTGGTGTATCTCTATTATTTCAGATAGCCAATGTCTTATTTTCGGTCCTGAAGTATTCCTTTGATTCTTCTTTCCAATGCCACAAGTCTGACCCAATTTGGATTCTTCAAGGGAGAGTTATGCCCAATCTCTCACAATGCCCTAATTATGGACTATTTCATTAGAGATAACTTGTACGACATGCCACGTGTCACTATGTTCTTATTTGGCTCTAAAATTGATAAAGAGAAAACTACATCCTGTGCACTATCTTCAACTTTTTACATAATTCCAATCCGATACTCAGAGAGATAGTTATGACGATTTTCCCAAGGTCACTTCTTTGAGATGAATTTCAAGAGCCTACAAAAACACTAACTTCCACAGATCATATCTCTGAAAATGTTGTGCACCTTGATCTAAAATTTTTGCAGGAGCTTCCTCAGGATTTCGGCTTCACCTCATAAAAATTTCAGCTTCTGAACCTTCGTAGAAACAAATTTAGAGCGAAAATTCCATGATGACCTGTTTCATATGGCGAAATCCCTTACATAAGGAGGATATGAGGATCACAATTTATATAAATGCTTAGGCTGAGAGGGGCTTCAAAAAGTGAACATGGGAGGGAATTTAGGAGCTTAAAAAATATTAATTATTACTTTTCAATGACCCATGCCATAACCCCATGGGGTTTTAGCCCACTAACTGGGGTTACAAATTTCAAACATGAATATCTCTCAAACCGTTAAGAATTACGTGGCGTGCCATATATCAACGGAAACATCTCGACAAGAAGAAACCATAAAAATCATTATTGACCCAAAATATAGTAATTTGGTAGTTCAAAATTCTCATGCAATATTTGGGTAGCCCCTGGTGCTGCTTGTCTTGACATCAATGACAACCGCTGATCAACAATCAGCTTCCCAACAACTAGTCTATGGGTGGGAAATATATATTCAAACCACACAAAAAATGGCCAATGGATCTAAAGTCAGGAGGGACAGGTATATAAAGGTTAGATTTGTTGGAAATAGGTGCAGAAAACAACAAAAAACCAGAGGGAAAAGTGCTGCAAATGAGATGGCGAAAGGCTACAATCTGAAGGGAAACGGAGGGGACCCCAAAGAAGGACCAAAAAAAAATAAAAAGAGGTGCTTTGGATGGATGAGTAACCAATATGAAATGGATCTGAAGGTACAAGATCAAATCTGAAAAATGTTTGAACACACTGAAATCTCAGATGGCCTGCTTCAGCTAAATTCCTCCTAAAAAGGTGGAAGCGTATTGAAGCCCTAGGGGGCTAGGTTCCTACTTCGATAAGTAAAATAGAGCAAGTATAGGTCCAAAACGGGTGGAGACAGAGGTAAGACAACCCTGAATAGTAGCCTAGACAAACCCAGAAAAATCACATAAAAATTCCCGCAAAAAGTACAGGTCACAGTTTCTAACCTATTTTCAGTAGAGGTAGCAGTATTGAGGCTGTTTTCTGCACCCTGAAGGTTGAGGTCATAGGTTTTGGCCCAAAAAGTGTGACCTGCACTTCTGACACTCTCGGGAGCAGGTTTCAGAAAAAAAAGAGTCATCTTAGCTACGGCTAATGCCTGTCACCTGCACAATAGGTCCAGAAACATACAAAAGTTAGAATTTTTACTCTTTTAGGGTTTTAAAGGTTAAAAACAATATCAAGAAAATAAAAACAAGAAGTTGAAGAAAAACCCTAGGGTTTGAAGCAACTGGTCATGCAGGGATCTAAAAAACGACAGTGGTCATAATTATAAACCCTTGTGGAGTCGTCAGTTGTTAGTGTGAATTCTAATCGCAAGTGTATGAAAAAAGCTCACTTTATCTATGCATAACAAACAGCCCTAACATCAAAGATGGCTACCACTTTATTGAGATCTGCAGTTAGTTGACCAAGATAAATGTTACAAAATCCAGATCTATGCAGTAAAAGACATTAAATAGCAAAGAAAAGCAAGAGTTTCTCCATGCATCCAATAGACAAGACAATAATATTTTTAAATAATTTTTATATTTATGACACCTAGGAAGGGAACATAGAAAGATATTACCGGTCCCCCTCAATGGGATGGGTTCTTGTATGTCCTCAATGCTTCATATCTAAGATATTTGTCTCTTGATGGTGTATAAAACCCAAACAAAAAATGGAACTCAAGGGGAGTTCAAAAGAAAAAAGTAGAAAAATATGACAATGATGGAGGATCAAAGTCAGACCAAGAGTATAGATCCAGAGTGATCTTTAGGCAACAAAAGGTAGTGAATGAATGGAAAAACCCTCTTTGTAAAATATGAGTTAATTAATTAGCAGATTTATAGTTAAAATATTATTAACCAAATCTAGATCCAACTTTTATGGAATATTTTATTATATTTTTTGGAGGGAAAAAGAATTTGAATTTGGTCAAATCCCTTTATTTGTAAATAATAAATAAATAAATGATTTATTTCATTTTAAGAATTTGGTTGAGTAATAATTAAATAAATAGTGGTTTATTCAATTATTTCTAAATTATTTAGTCAAGTTTAATAAGGAATATTATTTAAATGATGTTTAAATAATTATTCCTAGAAAATAATAAGATAAATAGTGATTTATCTCATTAATTTTCCTGTTTTGGGTTAAATATGACCAGGAATATTAATTAAAATGTTGTTTAACTAATTGTTCCTTAAGTAAAATCAAACAAATATGGATTTATTCAATATTTCCTCTTGGGGTTTCCTATTTAGACCATAAACAACTCAATAAATTATGGATTACTAAGTTGTTTTTCCTAGTGAAAGAAATTTTACTTAGGGTAAAATTGGTCTTACATGCTAATAGTAACATGTTAGATGACCAAAAATCAAAAGGAAAGTAAATTGAAATAGGGGTATCACAGGGAAGCCGAGAAAGATAATAAGCTCTAATGTCATGACAAAGCTTTTGAAAAAAGAACAACGAGGATTAATTGCACAATTATGCTCACTAGAAGTTCCAACATCAAAATCATCTATTTCTCCAGATCTCAAAAAAGTCTTGTACAATCATTCCAAGGTGTTTGAAACTTCCAAAGGACTCCCACCTGTTTTTTATCATAATCATGTTATTCATTTGATTCCAGGAAGTGTTCCTCCAAACATCAGGCCTTACAGATATCCTTATGTCCAAAAGAGTGAATTTGAACGTATGGTTCCAGAAATGTTAGAGGTTGGTATAATTAAACCTAGTCAAATTTCTTTCCATGCACTAGTAGTATTGGTGCACAATATGGATGGATCATGGTGCATGTGTCCGGATTATAGGGAGCTCAATAAGCTCACTGTTAAAGATAAATTTCCCATTCCTGTGATTGATGAATTATTGGATGAATTACATGGAGAAAATTATTTTACCAAGTGTTATAGCATTACATGGAGAAATTTATTGAATCTTCGTTCAGGATATCATCAAATTAGAATGAATACTGAACATATTTTGAAAATAGCATTTTGAACTCATGAGGGTCATTATGAATTTTTGTTCATGCCTTTTGGCCCACCAATGCATCTTCTACATTTCAAGGGTTGATGAATTCCATTTTCAAACCCTTCCTTAGAAAATTTGTGCTAGTATTTTTTGATAACATACTAATCTACAACAGGTCTTGGAAGGATCATGTTCAACATGTTGATAGGGTGCTCAAACTATTAGAGGAGAAACAATTATATGCAAAAACATCCAAATTTTTCTTTGGAGTACAAGAGATGGAATATCTTATTCATATTATATCTCACAAGGGTGTTAAGGTAGACCGTAACAAAATTAAAGCCATTAAGGAATGGAAAGTCCCCACAACCATAAAGCAGTTACAAGCATTTCTCGTGTTAAAAGGGTATTATCGCAAGTTTGTTAAGAATTATGGGAGAATAGCAGCACCTCTAACAACATTATTTAAGAAAGATACATTTTCGTGGACTCCTGAAACAACTAAGTCCTTTGAACATATTAAAGAGGCAATGTGCCTAACATCAATCTTAGCTATGCCAGAATTCACAAAAGCCTTTATTATGGAATGTGATGCCTTAGGAAATGGAATTGGTGTTTTTTTAATGCATGAAGGAAGACCCATTTCTTTTGAAAGTCATCCAATTGAAGGAAAGTATTTACAGAAGCTATTTATGATAAGGAAATGTTGGCAATACTACATGCACTAAATAAATGGCGACCTTACCTAATGGGAAGGCAATTCAAGGTAAAAATTGATCATGATAGTCTTAAACACTTTTTGGAACAAAGACTATCCTCAGAAGAGAAGCAAAAATGGGCCACAAAGATGTTGGATTATGACTTTGAATCATTTACAAAAAAGGGAAGCTAAATGGTGTTGCAAATGCACTCTCAAGAAAGGATGAAGAGGTGGAAGCATTGCTTTGTGCCATTTCTATTATCCAACCAGATTTGATAACCAAAGCAAGGGATGAATGGAAGAAGGATGAAGAAGTGTGGACACTCATTCAAAATTTGCAGTAAGATCCTAGTACATCTGATACATTTAGTTGGGAAAATGATTCCTTATGGTAAAAATATCGCTTATATATTTGCAAGAATTCCCAACTAAAACAAAAAATTCTTTTGAAATTGCACACTTCTCCTTTAGGAGGACACTTAGGACTTTTAAAAACTTACCACAGGGTGAAGAAATAATTTTTTTGGGATGGCCTTAAATCTTATATTCAAATTTTTTTGGCAGAATGTTTGGTTTTCCAGAAAAACAAAGTTGAGACAATTAAGACCCTGGGTCTTCTATAACCTTTATTCATTGCAAGTCAACGCTGGGAGGATATTTCAATGGATTTTATCACAGGTTTACCTAAGTCTGAAGAAATAGTGTCATCATGGTGGTAGTTGATAGACTTACCAATTATGCACACTTTTGTGCATTATCTCATCCATTTAAATCAATTACAATTGCTACTGCATTTATGGAAACAATTCAAAAGCTACATGGAAACCCAAAGATCATTGTAAGTGACAAAGATCTTATTTTTACTGGAAATTTTTGGATGGAATTATTTTCTTATTTGGGTACTCAACTAGCTCATAGCTCATCTTATCATCCTCAATCCGATGGTCAAATTGAGATAGTGAATAAATTTTTGGAAGGATATTTTCGTTGTTTTGTATCTAATAAGCAAACACAATGGGTCAAGTGGTTACCTCTCGGTGAATGGTGGTATAACACTTCCTTCTATACTACAGCAAAAATGACCCCATTTATGGCACTTTATGGATATCATCCACCGTCCATCACACCTTATTTAAAATAAAATTCTAAGGTTCAAGCAGTGGAAGATCAGATCGAGCATCAACAAGAAGTTCTCCAACTCTTAAAGGATAACCTAAATTTGGCACAAATTCGAATGAAACAATAGGCAGATCAACATCACATCGAGAGAAGTTTTGATGTAGGAGACTGGGTATGTTTACAGCTACAACCATACAAACAAATTTCCCTCAAGCAAGCTAAGAAGGATAATAAATTATCACCAAAGTACTATGGTCATTACAAGGTGTTGCAAAATATTGGTACTATGGCATACAAATTGGAGCTTCCTACTTCTTCGCGAGTACATCCAGTTTTCCATGTTTCATGCTTAAAGAACGTTATAGGGAACAAACTTCTAGTTAAAAAATTATTGCCAGAACTTGATGAGGAAGCAAAAATCATATTGGAACCTGAACCAGTCACAGAAACAAGAACTCGACAGCTATGAAATCAATCAATTTCAAAATATCTCATCAAGTGGAAGAACTTACCCACTAAAGATTCTACATGGGAGGAAGAGAATTTTATACAGAAGCATTTGAAGCTACTCAAGCATTGAGGACAAGACTTCTTTGAAGGAGAGGGGCATGTTAGGTCCCTATATTACTAGTATAGTCCCTTATTGTTGTTAGTATAACCCCCATATTGTTATTGTTGTACCCATGTAACCCCAATATTGTTATTATTTTTCTCTTACATTATTATTGTTAGGTCGGTTAGGATTATATTGTGACTCCCTGGACTCCTATATATAGAATGAGGTTTTTTCATTTGTATCATCCAATAATTTTTCATTTATGTAATGTAAAGGAGGTTTCCCCCTCGAAGTGGCTTATTTCTAAGGCGTTGATCTCTATTTTCTTCTATTTTTCAAGTTGGTTTCATAACAAATATGCACAATTTTTTTTTATTTTTTTTATACTTTGAAATGAAATCAAAATCAAAACAAATGAAAGAAATAAGAAATGAAAAAACAATATTTTTCACTTTTCTTTCAATCAAACGGAAATAAAAATCACTTTAAAAAAAATGCATGAATGAAATTATTTTCACTTTCTTTAAAAACGATAAAGAAAAACCAAATCAAAACTAAAATGAAAATCACTTTCAATTTCTTTTGAATTTGGACAAAGGACACACTCTTCTAGACTTGTGAATCAAACACTTTGTGATCCTATGTTTGACACTAAATCGAAGGTAATATTAGAGATGTAGTGATGACCAGTGCATATGACAAATGACTTCAAATAAATTCAAGAACAATGCAACAAAGGGAATTTGAAATGGTGAAAAATCTCCCAACTTACAAACAAATAAAAGAGACAAAAATACTCGCTCAGAGAAAAACAAGGAAGTCAAACACACAGCTAGGAGGTCATTGATATTCTATAGACATCCTTCAGGGGCTAGGACACACTAGAAAATAAAGGGGAAACCCTAACTTTTCCTACGTATGAGATCAGTGCTTTAGTGATAAGAAGAAGAGTGTTGAAATACAAATGGCAACATGGTTGTAATATATAGAACAGTGCTGCCAGTGCTATTGTGAAAACAGAAAGTGCGTTGGTAGCTAAAAACAAGGAAAAAAAAAAAGAGTTTCACATAAACACAAAACCTAACAAAGTGAAGTGACTATCAACCCCTATTGTTGAGCAGGTAAATCCCTTCTGCGGATAGAGGTGATCCCTCTAGCCCTAGGGTGGGTCTAGCAATAAGGGAACATGCTAGATTTTTGGACTCCTAGCTTATAAATGAAAGATGAACTGGGATAGATACCCTACCTCGATCCAATGCTTTGTCGTGACTTGGAGAAGCGATCCTCTAATCTTTGTCTTCGTATGTCATGGTCCTTTAATGACGATATATATGTACCTGCACAAAGATCAAGTGAACAATGACAACATACGATAATATATTTTCATTTACAGCTATTCGATTGGTCAAGGAGAATCAAATATTCTTCATATAATTAAACACAAAATTGGGACCAAAAAACTAGTCATGTATTATTGATAGAGAAAAGAAGTTTACAACCTTAATGCCTTGAAGTTTCAAGCCTCCTTCGACAGGTTCAGTCGGGCGCATCTCAAGCATTCGTTCGGGATCAGACTTGATGAGGAAATGGGCCTAAACTCACTCTCTGTTAGCATTCTTTAATTTGCAAGAGATTGTGAGAACTAATCACATAGTCCAACATCAAACCAACTTTGGTGTTGGGCAGTGAAAAAGGTATGAAATCATTGTGTATTTTCTCATTCTTTTACTATAGACATACTCCTTTTTACCTTAGAAAGGTAATTTATTATAAGAATTATGGTAGAATTGGAAAGATATATGTTTATTGTAAAAATATGATTAAATATTGCTTTTTGTTGACAAAATTAGGAATTGGACGAAGAGGACGAAGTGGACAGCTCGACTTCGGTCAAAGTAAACCAGATGATAACTAATTAAATGAAGGGAAGTGAATCCCTCGGGATCCTTCGATCCTGAAGGATCATTGTTCAAACTCATCTTATTCCTCGTCTTGTCGGTTAGGGTCTAATATATAAATCAACGTCCTTTAGTGATCAAGGGGTCGGAAGTTCTCATATTCAAACATTTCCTCTGTAATATTGTGTTTATTGACTCTCGGCTTTAAGAGAGCAGTCTCTATAATACTTTATGTTCGATTAATATCAAAGACATGTTTCGTTTCATCTCTTATGTTATGAAATCGCCCAGCAGTATTTCACTGGCGCTAAGGGCCCGGCTCTAGTGGAATTACCTTGATGTTTGTATTTCTAATCTTTGCTTACTGTTGTGTGAAGTTGTGTTTAAAGTTTATTACGATTGCAGAGTTGATTGAATACAGATTCGTTGTGATCATTAACGAATTTCATTTCTATTTTATCATCTGCAGGAAGTACATTAGTTGTTTATTTACCTTGCCGTCGTTATAAAGCTTTGTTGTTCTATATTCAATTCTAGTTGTTTTTCTATTGTTTTACGATTCTTTATGATTGATTGTTTCATGGTATTGGCTGTCGACAAGGTTGAAGTATTGAGATTAGTTAAGTTTATAATTGTTGTTCAATTCATGTTGTTGTTCTGTTTCTGTTTATTGTTCATTTCTGATTCATAGCTTTAGATTAGCAGATAGATGGGTTACAATTGTTATGCTTAGGAATTACAAGTTGTTGTTCCTTTCCAGATTTTGTTATTAGAGGAAGTTCCTTTCAGTTATTTTCATCAGCAAGTAGATTGAGTTTTCTTTCATTTCGATTGCTTTAAGAACAAGACCACCAACTGTAGAGGACACTGGTTACTGCTTCCCAGTCCCCAGATTAGTTATCTTGCCTCAGTGTGATTTCAGCTACATCAATTTCTAAGGGAAAGAGTTACTGCTACTGTATCCCTGATCGATGGTTTGCAGATTGATGTAGTTAAGGTTTCAGAGCATTTCCATTTATGTTACTATAATCAGATTTCTTTAAAAGCATCCATTTACTCTTGTATTCAACATTCTGTACTACATCTTCATAGCATTACTCTTAGTTAATTGCAGCCTCAGACAGAGTACACTCTTGAAATAAAAAGTCGCTCCCGGATTGATAATTAATGTGAGATAAATAGGTGTTAAAAAGATACCTTTTTATGACTCAAACCTCTACGCTGCAATATCCTATAGTAGATACTACAGTCAATGCACCTATGAAGGCTATTCCCCTTCAACATATTCCCACATTTCATGGCCTAACATCGGAAGATCCAGATGCATTTTTGTTTGAATTTGATGTGTTATGCAGGGGATATGATTACACCACCGATCCCAAAAAATTAAAACTGTTTCCTTCTACATTAAAAGGAGCGTCCTTATGATGGTTTATGGGATTAGGTTGGGGTGTCATAACTGATTGGGATCAGATGAAAGCTACATTTTTAAAGAAGTATCAATATTATTGCAGGTCTCGGGAACTAAAAGACGAAATATTTCAAATGACAGCAAAACCAAATGAAACCTTGGAAGAATATGTGGAACAATTTCAATACAATCTTTAGATATCTCCTTATGCATCTTTACCTTTACCTGATAATGTGTTGAAAACTACATTAATTAGGGGAATGAAGGATCAATGGGTTGAAACATTGAATCTTATGGGAAAAGGTGATATATATCAGGAAATTTATGCTAACATCATTGATTTGTGTATCAGGAGTTCGAGGGGAAACACAAGGCTAAAATCAGCAGAACGTGACATGATTACAAGAGAAAATAAGACCTCCAATGAAGGTGTGACTCAGGTGGAGATTGGAAACCTCCTAGAATATTTTAAGACAGATATCCTTGGGACTCTAACAACGCAGTTCGATATTATGCAGGCCAAACAAAAGCAAGCAGAAGCAGAGAAAAATTTGGCAATATTTTGTCCTAGATGCAGGAAGAAACACAGCCACAAAGAGTGCCCACTAGATGTAATCAAATTTTGTGTCATTTGCACGAAATATCACCCTACAAAAGGATCTCCCTCGCTTCCTGGTCTAAAGGAAGTTTATAAGGAGGCAGAAGAAGAATCAGAAGTGGTATGTCTGCTTAATCAGCGCCGACAATGGCAGCCACGACAATCACGTATGCCAACTAATCCATTTTTGTCTTTTCAGCCTCCTCAATACAACGCTCAGCAATATAATGGAATGTGGAAAAATCAACCACCTTTCCCCAATTGGTCACAACATCCATTCCCTACAACACCTTGGTCAAATCAAACAAATCAAAATAATTGGCCTAATTTTCCTTTCTGCCCACCGTTTTGGCAAAACAATACTTATCCAACACAATGGTCCCCCTCTACTTCATAGAGTCAGGCCTGGTAGTCAAGCTGGAAAAGACCTACAAATCAGCCAGCTGGAACAATTCCTCTCTCTCAACCTACACTGCCAGCTCCCTATACAAACCCCCAGGCCAAATTAAGACCACAACTCCCAGCCCAGCCCAACCCAAACCCAAACAATAGGCCAGTTCAGTCTGTCCAAATAATGGAACCCCCAGAATTAGAAACTGAACTGAGGGAGTGCAACGACCTTCAATTAAGGTCTGGGCGCATAGTAGAAACAGAGAGAAACAATAATGTTCATATTGAAGATCCGTTACCTATAGAACAAAAATTACAAAAAGAGAAGGAGGTTCAACAAAAAAATCAACAACAAGTAACAAATTCTTCTCCACCATTCCCAGAACTATTAATCATACCATGTCCATTAGAACATCCTGATTTCGATCTTCTGGGAGAATTAAAAAATTTGTGTATAAAAATCCCTCTCCTCCAAGCTATCCAAGACATTCCTATATATGCAAAAACCATTAAGGAATTATGCATAAAGAAGCCAAAGAGGAGAACAACCACCAATCCAACTGTCCAAATAGTCGGTACTTTATCTGACTTATTATAAGGGATGGAAACACCCATAAAATATGAAGACCTAGGAAATCCCATAGTGACAGTGCAAATCCATGGGCAATTGTTTCCAAATTCCTTAGTTGATTTTGGAGCAGCAATCAATATCCTGACAACCACCACTTGTCAAAAACTTGGCATTACATCGCTAGAACCAACAACAACCTTATTGGAATTGGCTGACCGATCGGTAGTCAAACCAGAGGGTACACTACAAGATGTAATGGTATCAGTAGATTCTTGGGAATACCCAGCTGACTTCTTGGTTATCAATCCAAAGAATCAGCTAGATGGACACCCGTTAATCCTAGGTAGACCTTGGTTGGCAACTGCCGATGCTTATATTGGATGCCGACAAGGCAACATGACAATAACAAGGGGAAAATATGTCAAGAATTTAGCTTTATATCCCCCAGCCCAGCCAAGTCTATCAATAATCAAAACAAGAAAGAAACCTGTATCATATCTTATGGAAAACATGAGATCACCTCTAACTATAGAAAATGCTCTTGATTTTAAAGATCAAACAGAGGATGATGTCATCAATAGTTTTATTAATAAACCACAAACCAGATCCCTTCCACAATGTCACATGATCAAGGCAGCATTTGATAACAAGGAAGAAGAATATCCTCTGAAATACATTCCTGATCAAGTAATACCTACTACTTCTGTGTACAATAGTAAGATTGTAGAAATTGAGCCGGGAAAAACTCTAAACATTAAAAAAAATCTGACTGCTGAACAAGAAGAGAACTTGGTCCAACTATTGTGGAAATACAAAGCAGCCTTTGCATGGGATTACCCAGACATGAAAGGAATTGATCCTCAATTGTGTACACACCACATCTATATTGAAAAATATGCGAGACCCATTCGCCAACCCCAAAGAAGAATAAACACTCACCTTAAAGATATTGTGAAAGTTGAATTACAAAAGCTACTAGATGTTAATTTCATCTACCCAATATCTGATAGCAAGTGGGTCTCTCCATTAGTAGTGGTACCAAAGAAGAACGGGAAGTGGAGAATATGTGTAGATTACCGTGAAATTAACAAGGCAAATCAAAAAGACCACTTTCCCCTTCCTTTCATTGACCAGGTATTAGACACATTGGCAGGAAAGAAATTCTTTTCTTTCCTCGATGGCTTCAGTGGGTACAATCAAATCTAGATTTCCCCCAAAGATCAAGACAAAACTACTTTTACCCGTCCATGGGGGACATTTTCCTACCGAGTCTTACCTTTTGGCCTATGCAATGCCCCTGCTACATTCCAAAGGGCCATTCTCAGCATCTTTGCAGACTTAATAAATGAAGGTCTCGAAGTATATATGGATGAATTCACACCTTATGGGGATGACTTTGAGCCAACATTAGAAATTTAGAAAAGGTGTTGCAAATATGTATTGACACTAGACTTTGTTTAAGCCATGAGAAGTGTCATATGATGATGACCGAACGAGTTATCTTAGGGCATTATATGTCAGCAGCTGGAATTCAAGTGGACCCAGCTAAAATTCAGATAATTTTGTTAATACCTACACCCACCACACAAACAGAGGTACGTAGCTTTCTTGGATTTTCTGGTTATTATAGAATATTTATAGAACATTATTCTTGAATAGCTACACCTTTATATGCACTAACTGGAAATGTTGATTTTATTTGGACAGATAAATGTGACAATGCCTTCAATGATCTGAAAAAGCTTGTTTCAACAACCCCAGTGATGAGGGGCCCAAATTGGAATTTTCCATTCCAAATTTCATCCAATGCCTCAGACACAGCAATTGGAGCAGTACTTGGGTAGGAGGAAGACAAGAAACCATATGCAATCTATTACACTAGCAAAAATCTATCCCCTTCTAAATTAAATTATACTGTGACTGAGAAGGAATTTTTAGCTGTAGTAGATGCTGTAAATAAGTTTAGACATTATATAACTGGGTATCTTGTAATACTATATACTGATCACTCTGCCATTAAATTTTTAGCAAAAAAACTTGTTACAAATGGAAGAGTGACAAGATGGTTGATTTTATTGCGGGAATTCGACATTACAATCAAAGATCGACCCGCGAAAGAGAACCTTGTAGCTGATTTTTTGTCAATAATGCCAAAGCCAATAGGCACAGAAGCAGTTGAAGACCACTTCCCAGACGAACATTTGTTCGTTGTTACTGTCAGAACCCCATGGTATGCTGATATAGCAAATTATTTGGCAATAGGTAAACTACCTAAACATCTATCCCGTAATGAACGAAAGCAGATAATATAGCGTAGTACCTAATTCTCTTGGGTTGGGGGCTACCTATTTCATACAGGGGCAGATATGCAAATAAGAAGATGCGTCTAAGAGGACGAGGTATTTGATATTTTGAAAGCATGCCATGATGGGTAGTGTAGCGGGCATTTTGAAAATCATAGAACTTCCCATAAGGTTTTACGAACAGACTATTATTGGCCTACCATCTTTAAAGATGCCAAACAATTTGTGCAGGCCTGTGATAGCTGCCAAAGGGCAGGTCGCCCTGGGCAGTCTGATGAAATGCCTTTGAACCCTCAACTAGTAATTGAACCGTTTGAACGTTGGGCCCTTGACTTTGTTGGCCCTATTAGCCCCCCATCAAACCAAAAAACATACATCCTAGTTGCAACCGAGTATGTTACTAAATGGGTTGAAGCAGAGGCTCTTTCAAAAGCTACAAAGGACTCTGTAATACAGTTTCTTTTCCAAATCTTTGTGCGATATTGCCATCCAAAGGGACATAATCACAGATGGAGGACCATATTTTGTAGGTAATAAATTAGCTGAAACACTACAAAACTACCACATTCAGCACAAGATTACAACCCCATACCACCCACGGGCCAATGGCCAAGTAGAGAGCACGAACAAAGTGATTGAATCTATATTGACAAAAACCATTGCCTCACACAAACGATATTGGGCCTACAGATTGCCAGAAGAATTGTGGGCATATCGAACAACGTGGAGACCCACTACGGGATATTCACCATATCAATTGGTATTTGGAAAAGAACCCATCTTTCCAATAGAATTTGAAATTCAGACATTAAGAACAGCTCAAAAGGTGGGTCTAGATCTAAATGAAGCCCAGGCCAAAAGACTACAGCAAATTAATGAGTTAAATGAAATTAGGCTCTCTGCTCTTCAGCACATAGCGTTAATTCAACAACAGAGAGAAAAATGGCATGACGCCCTTATCAAAGAAAAGATCTTCCATGAAGGAGACTAGGCACTCCTATATGATTCTAGGTTTCAGGATTTTCCAGGGAAACTCCAGACATGATGGCTTGGACCCTATTAAATACAAAAAGTGCATGATAATGGCACTATTACATTAACTACCATTGATGGATCTGGGCATTCCTTCAAAGTAAAAGGTCATCGAGTACGATTGTATCATAAACCGCTTACTCAGGAATCCTTTTACCAACAATTACGGGAAGATTCTACCATGAAAATTCTGGCTGAAGGGGATAACTCCTCCTCGGCACCCATTTACTAAATCATTTTTTTTTTTTAATTTTGTACATAAATATTGTTCATTTATTTGGATTGTTTGTCTTATGGAATTTGTTTTTTTTTTAAATCTCTATTTATTTTGTTTATTTTGAGTCTTGTTGTTTGTTTCATGGAATTCTGTTTTTTTTCAAAACTCTGTTTATTTCGTCTGTTTTGAGTTTTTGTTGTTCCTTTCTAAAGGAACAACATTTCTATTGTTACTTTCGAAAGGAACAACAGTTTCGCAGATTTTTGTTGTTCCTTTCGGAAGGAACAGCAGTTTCGCAAATTTTTGTTATTCCTTTAGAAAGGAACAACAGTTTCGCAGATTGTTTTTGCTATTCTTTTTAAAGGAACAACACCTTCTGAGTGGATGTTTTTTGTTTTAGACTATCATTTTGAGGATCTCTGATGACTCTTCTAAAGGAAAATATATTATTCATATACAATCATACAAATTAAAGCTTACTGTAATCAGAAAATCAAAATAAATCGTCATTTTTAAGAAGATTGTTTGGTAATGATAAGAAAAAGGAAAAAGGGACATAATCAATAACATGATTTTGTTGTTTTACTACCACTAAATTAATCTGATCGATTACCCTTATCATGATTGGTTCCTCCCCATATTGTATAACTTTCTTTGATTTTATTTATGGAATAGGAATAAGGGCACATTATTTTCTATTGAGATGTTCAGACTTCTTCCACCATCCCTACTCTTAAGGAGTGTTGAGCCATCCTTTATGAATAAATAGGAAAGTTTTATATGAAAAAGAAAAATATTTTTATGTTTCACTAATAATTTTATGATTTGGCAGATGGAGGATAGGGGGTCTCATCAAGAGCCAACCTACCATGATCATAAGGAAGCAAGTGAACTGGCATTCCCATTATGGCCACCAAACCAGGGATATGGTCCAATGGACGATTGAAAAAAAACTAAGAAGTCCTCAGAACAGGAGGTCTCATCACGAGCTGGCCTGCCCACTTTTCACTTCTTCCTGGTGAATGGCATTGTGATTTATCTAGTCACCAAGCCAGCACAATGGCCTCCGTTATGACATTTAACAAGCACTTCCTCAGTATGAATAAAGGACAATGGTTCCAAGGGTAAGAAAGCAACTCTGTCAAGGTTATGGACACCTGTGGGCAACTGATCTGAAAATGGATTGTACTTGAAAATGGTGCAAGGTATCCATTTTCATTTATGTAAATGAGTGCAAATACTCTAAATTTTAAATCTGAAAATGTGAGAACTTCTTATTTCTAATAAAAAGATAGACTGTAGGGGCATTTACCGGATATGTCACCTTTCAAAGAAAGGATGAATCCAGAAGCTACCTAGCCCTCTTACAGACTCTGCCTAAAGAAATAATAGAAGTAAACACTCAGACTTAATTAAAATGACCTTACTCAAACTTGACATTATGAAAAAAATTTGCTTGGAAGAGGTGTATGTATTTTCTTCTGTTTATGTGTTTTAATTTTATTTGTTTTTGTTGAAACTTAACATGTATGTCAGCAACATAATTCAGCCATAGAATAACAAAACACAACAGCAATATAATATAGGAGTTCACCCCAACTCTTGGGCTACATCTCCTTTGAGCTTCGTCAACATGACTAGACTCTTTGGGATTAAGGTACTTAAATTCTTTTACAAGCTCCACACTTAACCAAAAAGAATACAAAAATGATTCAAAGGGCTGAGAATACCATTTTAAATCCCTTTAATGGCTGTCCAATTCCTGCAAACAGCTTTAGGCTTCCATGGACACACATCCTTCTGTCGGTGCACTAAGCTTCTCTGAGCTTCTAAATGGAAACAAATCCCTCATATTTATATTTCTATCCCTGATACCACTACTGTTGCATCCAATAATGATCAGACATCAAATAACAACTGATAAATTTCTTACATTAAGCACAACATCCCCAAAAATGGCTCTCCTCCACGGTTTGCCCAGGGCTGCCCACGACTTCATATCAACTTATTGAGCTGTATAAGTACTCAAAATGATCTAAAACCACTTCCATTGGTTCCAGAATGACTGAAATAGTCAAGATAGATTTTTTTTTCATCAAAAACGGCCTCCGGCTGCTCCAGTTTTGCCTACACACTCTGTTTGGAAAATGGCCTCTAGAACTTAAATGAAGATTTTCGGCTTTCTAAAGTTCTTAACAGGATCTGAAAACCATCTAAACAGATTCAAAAGGCATGAAATAGCTAATAATTCCTATTCATTTACCTTAAACAGAGAAACACAGTCCAATACACAGCCTTCTCCTTCTAGGCCCTTATGGCTCCTTCATCTTCTTCGATGCTTAAACCTCTGAATATGACCTTTGTTATATTTCAGACCTACTCCATTGAGTCCAAAATGTTGAAGAGACCCAAAATAAAAAAAAATTCACTCCAAAAGGATCTCCCATGTGAAAGATATGGCCCAAACTGTATTTTGCCCAATGTTAGGCAAAAATCCCATAAAAGGTGGGCCAACTTTAGTTAACTGGAGATAAGATTGGAAAATCCGCCTAAACTAGTGGGCGGGCTCCAAATTTGGCGGGACCATAACTGCTAGCATTTAATGTGATGTATGAGTGATCACATGGGAACTCCGTATAGCCCGCCGGGATGAAAGTTTAACAAACTCCGAAATTTAATGTTAAACCGTGGCATAAAAAGGTTTGTAATGTGTTGTCACATGTAAACCGTCACACAACACTTTTCAAAGCCGCTGGTTGGAAAGGGCCTGGTCACAAGCCCACGGTCATGAGATATGGGGGCTGGCCCCCTTTTGGGTCCGCACAAAAGCAATTTAGAATTCAAATAAAACATTATGCGCCTTTCATAACAAGAACCAAGCATATGGGCCAATGGTAAAACACAACACTATTGAACCACAGGTTGTGGGTTCAAACCACCAACACGCAATATTTTAATACGCCATTTCATATGTGATTTGGGGTCCATGTGGTAGCCTCCGGGCCTGCCACGTGGCAACCCTTGATTGGTCTGTTCATTACACAGTCAACTCAATAGCCAATTGTAGAACGCCACTTGTCACAAAATGACTGGTTCATAGGGAATATTCCCAGAATATTTCATGGAATATTCCCAAAATATTTTGAGGAATATTCCTGGAATATTCTTTTTTTAATATTTTCCAATTTCTAAAGTCAAACTGGCCTTTTTTTTTACTGAAATTGAAGAACTTCAAATTTGAATAACTTCTTCATACAGCATCGATTTTCAGTGCCGTTCATGGCGTTGGGATCGTATCACTGAGGCCTATCCGGTCGCTTAGGTTCCAAGTCAATTTGAGCACTTTCATTTTTGAGCTTTTTTCCAAGCTCAGATTTGAGCTCTTGATCACACCTCCCAAATGAGAGGCTTTTGGTCCCCAAAAGCTTAATGAAATGAAGAACTGAACTGTAATACAGAAAATGAGAGAATAAAAATCATCTTCTCTTCAGCCCTTCAAAAAATTTTGCCTTGAAAAGAAAATGAAATTGAACCACAAATGGAAAGAAATCGACATTTCCCTTCCTGAATGTGCGTGTCCACAATTGTCCACAACTAACCTTCTTGACCTCACACAGAAATTTCTGGTGATAGATTTACATAATGAAACTTTACAACGCTGCCTTGATCAATGATCTAAGGTGGCTCAAAACAAACAAGATATTATAGTAAAATACATGCATACATCTGAAATTTTCATATGTACAAAAGGAGTACGTCTTACTGTGTCAAGAAGTCCATCCACTTCTCACCAAGCCACTTCCATGGTGATTTTTGCTGCTGCAACTTTTCCTCATGTGAAACTTCCCTTTCCACATCAATAATGGAATCCATGATTCCACCTTCGTCAATATTTTTTTCCTCTTGCTGCATGTGCGTGGGACGATGAGTTGGATGCAAAGTCCAACAATGAGAGACAACATGTCCCTTCTTTTGGCAAAAAGTGCAAATCATATGCACCTTCTTTGAAAGTAGTCTTTGCTTCATTTGCTTCTTGTGTGCCTTCTTCCTCATCCAGCATCTCGAAACATGATGGTTAAATCGACCACAAAATGTGCAACAAAACTTCTTTTCATTTGAACAAGAAAAATTATCATTCTTTGTTGAAACATAATCAAATTGATCATGTGAATGATTATACCTCTTTTGCTACATGGAATGTCCATCTTCTTGCTGCAATGATGGCTTAAAACAATGGTAAGGAAGATTTCCATCATGACATTGATGTAATTGAGAACTTGGGAGAAATGTTCTCTTCAAATTTGCATCACATTCTTGAATGCATGTGCTCAAAGCTTCACCATTAAGCTGCTCATAGCCAAGACCAATATTATTGGGACGCTCCACAACACAAATAGGCTCAACAATGCCTTGTGCATGCTTGCCCAAACCTTTGCCTTCTTGATAGCCCATTTTCAACATCAATTTGGACCTAATACCTCTTTTATGCCTTTCAAAAGAACTAACACACTTTTCAATAGAGGAAACTGAAGACAAATCAGAATGATTTACATCCTGAAGAGGAGGTATTTTCTTGGACAAAGCTTCTTGAGCTTGAAGAAGCTGCAACTCCATATCATGCAATATTTGAAGAATGGCTTCTTTCGCTTCCTACATAGCTAGCAATTGTAAATGAATCTTAACGCTTTCTCTTTGATCCTCAATGAGAATCTGCACCATGTCCTTCACCTTAAAGAACTCATTCTTCATGTCATCATTGAAGAATCTCGTGAAGGAGGAAACTTCACTTGTTGAAGAAGTTGACATTATGTAAATGGTCAAAACAACCAAAAGGAACTTCCAAATAAAAGTCCTCAAAGCTTTCAAACAAACGACAAGATTTTAGCCAAATGTCAGTAAAGACCCCTTCTCATTCAAGCAGCCATTTTGCAACCAATAAAACGGTAAATCTCTTACATTGTTTTAAAACCTTTTGCACAATAACAAATTCTCAACCCAAGCTATGATACCATCTGATATGAAAATGGATTGTACTTGAAAAGGGTGCAAGGTATCCATTTTCATTTATGTAAATGAGTGCAAATACTCCAAATTTTAAATCTGAAAATGTGAGAACTTCTTATTTCTAATACAGAGATAGACTGTAGGGGAATTTACCGGATATGTCACCTTTCAAAGAAAGGATGAATCCAGAAGCTACCTAGCCCTCTTACAGACTCTGCCTAAAGAAATAATAGAAGTAAACACTCAGACTTAATTAAAATGACCTTACTTAAACTTGACATTATGCAAAAATTTTGCTTGGAAGAGGTGTATGTCTTTTCTTCTGTTTATGTGTTTTAAGTTTATTTGTTTTTGCTGAAAATTAACATGTATATCAGCAACATAATTCAGCCATAGAATAACAAAACACAACAGTAATATAATATAGGATTTCACCCCAACTCTTGGGCTACATCTCCTTTGAGCTTCGTCAACATGACTAGACTCTTTGGGATTAAGGTACTTAAATTCTTTTACAAGCTCCACACTTAACCACAATGAATATGAAAATGATTCAAAGGGCTGATAATACCATTTTAAATCCCTTTAATGGTTTTCCAATTCCTGCAAACAGCTTTAGGCTTCCATGGACACACATCCTTCTGTCGGTGCACTAAGCTTCTCTGAGCTTCTAAATGGCACAAACTCCCTTAGATTTCTATTTCTGTCCCTAATACCACTAATTTTTCATCCAATAATGATCAGACATCAAATATCAACTGATAAATTGCTTACATTAAGCACAACATCCCCAAAAATGGCTCTCCTCCACGGTTTGCCTAGGGCTGCCCATGACTTCATATCAACTTTTCGAGTTGTAGAAGTACTCAAAATGATCTGAAACTACTTCCATTGGTTCCAGAATGACTTAAATAGTCAAGATAGAGTTTTTTCGTCAAAAACGGCCTCCGACTGCTCCGGTTTTGCCTACACACTCTGTTTGGAAAATAGCGTCTAGAACTTAAATGAAGCTTTTCGGCTTTCTAAAGTTCTTAACAGGATCTGAAAACCATCTAAATAGATTAAAAATGCATGAAATAGCTAAGAATTCCTATTCATTTACCTTAAACAGAGAAACACAGTCCAATACACAGCCTTCTCCTTCTAGGCCCTGATGGCTCCTTCATCTTCTTCGATGCTTAAACCTCTGAATATGACCTCTGTTATATTTCAGACCTACTCCATTGAGTCCAGAAGGTGGAAGAGACCCAAAATCAAAAAAAAAAATTCACTACAAAAGGATCTCTCATGTGAAAGATATGGCCCAAACTGTATTTTTCCAAATGTTAGGCAAAAATCCCACAAAAGGTGGGCCAACTTTAGTTAACTGGAGATAAGATTGGAAAATCCACCTAAACTGGTGGGCGGGCTCCAAATTTTGCGGGACCATAACTGCTAGCATTTAATGTGATGTATGAGTGATCACATGGGAACTCCGTATAGCCTGCCAGGATGAAATTTTAACAAACTCCGAAATTTAATGTTAAACCATGGCATAAAAAGGTTTGTAATGTGCTGTCACATGTAAACCGTCACACAACACTTTTCAAAGCTTTCGGTTGGAAAGGACCTAGTCACAAGCCCACGGTCATGAGATATGGGGGCTGGCCCCCTTTTGGGCCCGCACAAAAGTAATTTAGAATTCAAATAAAATGTCTGCGCTTTTCATAACAAGAACCAAGCATATGGGCCAATGGTAAAACACAGCGCTGTTGAACCACAGGTCATGGGTTCAAACCACCAACACGCAATCTTTTAATATGCCATTTCATATGTGAGTTGGGGGCCATGTGGTAGCCTCCAGGCTTGCCACGTGGCAGCCCTTGATTGGTCCGTTCATTACACAGTCAACTCAATAGCCAATTGTAGAACGCCACTTGTCACAAAATGACTGGTTCACAGGGAATATTCTGAGGAATATTCCTAGAATATTATTTTTTTAATATTTTCCAATTTCTAAAGTCAAACTGGCCTTTTTCTTTTACTTAAATTGAAGAACTTCAAAGTTGAATAACTTCTTCATATAGCGTCGGTTTTCAGTGTCGTTCATGGCGTTGGGATCGTATCGCCGAGGCCTATCCGGTCGCTTAGGTTCCAAGTCAATTTGATAACTTTCATTTTTGAGCTTTTTCCCAAGCTCAGATTTGAGCTCCTGATCAGCAGAGCTCTGCTGATGGTATTGGAGTCACATTTATACACATCAATAGTCATATTAAACCCTTTTCCTATGTCTCTGTTTAAATATCAAATGAAAGTATGAATCCTTCACCTTTGATTTCGAACCTACTATACATGAAAATCATTATAAATTGATCACATTAGTTTGAAGTGGGTAATCAACACATATGTACTTATGTTTATCTTAAGTTGTCCCTTCTCCTTATATTTGAATCATTACAAACGATTTTATATCTATTCATGATTTATCATATGCATTATTTCAGTAATTGCTATAATTTGATTGAATGTATCATAATTATGCCTGATTTTTCCTGTTATACAACTGTTGTGCCACACTTGCCTCTCTTAATTGACAGTCGAGGACGACCTATCATCCATCAGGGGTGGCGCGGATTTCTGCATGCAAATAAAATCCCGATATTTCTTTACCTGTATGCAAACCAAATCCCTGCATTTTAGGGAATAACAAAAATTTAACGACATTATTCCAATTCACCGTGCTATTGTTCCATTACAATCACTGTGTGTTTGGAAAGAACTAATAGTGTGCAGAGACGATGGGAGGACAACCAATTCGTAGTGAGCCACAGGTGCTAGTTGTTTCTGATGCTGCACGAGATATTTTGGAAAGATAGGGGTGGATTACATATTTCATGAGGATGCAACAACCCCATGAAGCAGTGGCCACTGAATTCTTACAGAACTTGCAAGAAGGACACTCCATGGTTAGAGGAAGACAGATAGTTGTATCTGATGAAATAATTGTGGAGGTGTCTGGTATACCAGTGCAAGGAACCATATGGATGCAAAAGAAGGTCAGGCTTCAAGAAGCCATGAATATTTTTCAGGATGACGGACAGACATTGGTCGTCAAAGGAAAAGGAGTTCAGCTAGCATCATTAGGAGAACCATGGATGGAATTGGCCAAGGTAGTACAGCACCTTTTTTGTGAATTTTATTTGCATAATATAATACTTGAAAATGATTGTGAGTCAAATCCTAGCCCTTTTGTGGGAGATATCCAATATCAGGCATTTATTTCCTTTGCTGTAAATCAATTAAAATGGCTTAAAGCCTATAATTCTCTTCAAAGACAGGAAATTCAATCAGATTTGTGGATTAGGTGTGAACCTCAGGACCCACTTCAATTTTGGGCTAGGCAGAAAAGTTTGATGAAAAAGGAAGGCGTTATCCAAGCATTGGGGCCTGTCCATAAATTGATTATCTTAAATGGGACAGATTATCTCTTATCCATTAGAAACCAAGCTTATATAGCAGCTAAGGTCCAGTGGAGAATTTCCAATCAGAATGTGCAAAATAGAGAACCATTTAATTATACAAACTTTTGGCTAGCTGCAGACCGCTTGATTTCTTATAGCAATTTCATTTTAAAAGAAGGACCATTCTGGCTAGGGTGTAGGTTCTGAAGCCCCATTGCATGGTATTCTACTACAGACTACAAAGCCATTTACGAACTACTCGAAGGACAAACAGAACATGTTTTTGAAGCATTAGCTACACTGCATGGTTTTAGGCCTTTTGATGAAAAAACTTATCTGGCTTATTCTTTGACTTCTCTCCATGTGAACTATATTTTTCATGAGGACATGAAAAAGATTAAGCAGGGGGGTATCTTGAGCAGTGAAAAAGGTATGAAATCGTTGTGTATTTTCTCATTCTTTTACTATAGACATACTCCTTTTTACCTTAGAAAGGTAATTTATTATAAGAATTATGGTAGAATTGGAAAGATATATGTTTATTGTAAAAAGATGATTAAATATTGCTTTTTGTCGATAAAATTAGGAATTGGACGAAGGGATCGATGTTCAAACTCATCTTATTCCTCGTCTTGTCCGTCAGGGTCTGATATATAAAGCAACGTCCTTTAGTGATCAAGGGGTCGAAAGTTCTCATATTCAAACATTTCCTCTGTAATATTGTGTTTATTGACTCTCGGCTTTAAGAGAGCAGTCTCTGTAATACTTTATGTTCGATTAATATCAAAGACGTGTTTCATTTCATCTCTTAAGTTCTGAAGTAGCCCAACAGTATTTCACTGGCGCTAAGGGCCCGGCTCTGGTGGAATTACCTTGTTGTTTGTATTTCTAATCTTTACTTACTGTTGTGTGAAGTTGTGTTTAAAGTTTATTATGATTGCAGAGTTGATTGACTACTGTTGTATTGAATACAGATTCGTTGTGATCATTAACAAATTGCATTTCTATTTTATCATCTGCAGGAAGTACATTCGCTGTTTATTTACCTTTCCATCGTTATAAAGCTTTGTTGTTCTATATTCAATTCTAGTTGTTGTTCTATTGGTTTACGATTCTTTATGATTGATTGTTTCATGGTATTGGATGTCGACAGGGTTGAAGTATTGAGATTAGTTAAGTTTATAATTTCTGTTCAATTCATGTTGTTGTTCCATTTTTGTTTATTGTTCATTTCTTATTCATAGCTTTAGATTAGTAGATAGATGGGTTACAATTGTTATGCTTAGGAATTACAAGCTGTTGTTCCTTTCCAGATTTTGTTATTAGAGGAAGTTCCTTTCAGTTATTTTCATCAGCAAGTAGATTGAGTTTTCTTTCATTTCGATTGCTTTAAGAACAAGACCACCAACTATAGAAGACACTGGTTACTGCTTCCAAGTCCCCAGATTGGTTATCTTGCCTCAGTGTGATATCAGTTGCATCGATTTCTAAGGAAAAGAGTTACTGCTACTGTATCCCTAATCGATGGTTTGCAGATTGATGTAGTTAAGGTTTCAGAGCATTTCCATTTATGCTACTGTAATCATATTTCTTTATAAGCATCCGTTTACTCTTGTATTCAACATTTTGTACTACATCTTCATAGCATTACTCTTAGTTAATTGCAGCCTCAGACAAAGTACACTCTTGAAATAAAAAGTCGCTCCTGGATTGATAATTAATGTGAGATAAATAGGTGTTAAAAATATACCTTTTTATGACTCAACATTTGTAACCCGGGATCTAGCCTTCCTAGATTCAGAGAGAGTTCTCTCTATAGGATATAGCTTTTTTAAAATAATTTTTAGGCTAGTTATGATAGTACTTGGGTTTGTTTTGGATTTTGGAAGATTAGTTGTATTCAATTTATTAATATCTATTGCTGTATGGAGTCAAATATAACTGGATGGTTGCATCAATATTTCACAGAGTAAATACAGGGAAAGGTAGGAATATTTACTGGATCTCTTGGATTTATTAATGGATTTATGGTAGAAATGTGAACAGATTCTGTAGAAATAGAGAGCAATTAAGAATTATTTAGTTTGGCTTTCATTGGAAAAAATAATGGTTGTAAATGCAGCCAGAATAAGGTACTCAAAAGTAAATCCTATTCATCACACTTTCTATTTTACAATTAGAATTTAGATGTTTACAATGAAAGAAGACAATGAAACAATACTAACCAAATAAAAACATCACCAGTATTTAAGCCACAGGAATCTTGTGAATGGTCTTATTATTATTGATGTTGGGAAAAATACTGAGAGGGGGGGTGAATCAGTACTTAGAGTTGACTGACAATTTTTAGTTTTCCTTTCTCTTAAAACCATATGTTACATTACTGCATCCAACTTGTATGTTCAGAGATCTTATCATGTCTTTACTTAGATTATTGCATCATTTATTCATCAGAGAAGTAGCAAGCATGAATAGAAATAACTGTACAAACCATCAAACATAAGAAACACATATGAACACCAGGATTTAAGGTGGAAACCCAATTCAAGAGAAAACCACCGCTGCTGAAGTCTCTGTCTTCAATATTTTATTATAAAGAAAACATATTACAATTTCTGTGCTGGCGCAGACTTATAACAGCACGCAGGCACCCACCAACCTTCTCTTGTTTACCAGCCTCTCCTGGAAGGGAGCTACCACCCCCTGATCATAACATCAACTTCTATATACAGAAGGCTTCAACTATCTGATCCACTGTAGACCAGCTTTCATCAATTTTCACACTGGGTCAAACAGTTTCAACGCAACCCTTTATTCAATTATCAACAAACATATTTTTCCCAATTCTTCATAACAGAACATTGCGACCACTGTAACCTAAATATCAAAAGTAATCCAGACTTCAGAGAATATATGCATTCAACATCCCGTGTATCCTTCTGTGTATGTTAATCTTTAGAAACCCCAACTATCATATGCACTTTCAATGTAGATGACTCGCATATATATATACGTGTTGTTCTTGTATAGATATGTAATAATAATATGTTTGCAGAGTAGGCCAGATCTACAAAAACTTACCCGGATTCATATGTGTTCTTTAACAGACATGCGCTAGCTCTTCATCGTTTCTTCTGTTTAATAATCACCTTTAGATCAATATCTCGATGGGTGCATCATGGACTCAGAATCATCAATTAAACACGTCGTCTGTCCATACAGATATTCCTCAGAGGAATTCCTTCTTTGTTACTCCACACTTCTCGAATAATGATCTTTTTCATTTATATATTTCTCACCTTTATTAAAACCATGAGTCAAAAACCATTTCAACTGCTAATGGTATTCCTTTTACAATATTTCCAATAGTTTGGCCCTCGGGTTTTTTTTTTTTTTCTTATTAAATTATTTATCAATAAACAAATATTGCATAGTCATCATTACGTCACTGCGGGGGCTCTTGCGGTATGGATGAAAATTTTTGGCTGGAGCCCTCGCACTTAATCTCCACCGTCGATTTCCGGTCAACGCTTGATTGCTTGTTCAACTACGGAGGCACCCCTTCTGATTTTTTAAAACCTTTACACTGCCCCGTAAAATTATTTTTAAAATAAAAATTCAATTTTGGGCTATATATATAAAAAAAAATGCTTTCGAATAGTTTAATATTTCAATAAAACTTTGACCCTTGGCCCACATATGCGCCCCTCCGTACCAAACTAAACTTCGCGCAGGTCCATTGCTCGATCACCGTTGGATCATGAGCCTCCAAGATCGACAGATATCGCTTGGGCAACTAGCATGAGCAATAACGCACGGTGGCGTGTTGTACTTGTGTTATTCGTCGTGCATCTTAATTATTGTCCACGCTTCTTCATCGAGCGATCACCATCTGATGGCTTCTTTTCAAATCGACGGCGCAAAATCAATTTCGCTGGCCGTCCTGGGTCGATTGTTAACTTGCGATGGACGATCGTTATCGTGCGCTTGGTGGTTTTTGCAGGGACGCGTGTCAACACCTGTATGGAATCGCTCCCCATCCAGGAAATATCGCGTATCGTCGAAAGGTGGTGCGAAGAAACCCACAGTTTCACTCCACACCGTCGTCACTGTTCCTCTCGGTCACGGTTCCGCCTTAGCACATGGTTCCGTCAGCCTTATTATTTAAACGATTAAAACTCAGCTTCAATGTTTTCTTTATATAATCGATTTATTCAGACTCCAGGTTCTATTACACAATCAACGCCGAGACTCGTAGACTAATCAATACCACTGCATCTTTAGACACAGAGGCAGAGGCGTGTTACTCCACTTAACAGAGCCGAAACTCAACCATACACTGATTTTATTTCTCCTCTATCAGAATACATACATTATATTTATGGATTAACTTCCGCAGGGATTATAATATTTGTCAATTCAAGTCAACCTTGTCTTTGGACAATTCTCCTTCAATGTACTGCTTGTCTCTGTAAATGCATTTTTTTATTTTTGTGTTCTTTGCTGTTGATCCTGCTAATCGTTGATCTCTGCAACTTTGTTGTTCTTCTTCCTTGCCCATGCCTTTGCCAATTTCTTTGCCACATCCTTTATCATCAATGAAAATATTCCAATGATCTCCCCATTTCATTCTGTCTTCAATACATTACCTTCCATGGTATGTTCGAAGTTCTTCCCTGTCACAGTTCTGCAAGTCCTTCATTAAGTAGGTTGCCATCAAGGACAACACATGGCATCATATGGCCAACAATTGATGCTCCTGTGCTTTAAAAAAACTTACAGTACTCCAAAAGATAGTAATGATGCTAATCTCAATCAATCGACCTTTGATACTTCCAACACTGAAGTATTTATAGACAAATTTACAAAAAAACAGCCACTAACAAACTTTAACTAAAACTATAACTTATTACAAAATTATAGTCTCGGTGGAATGCGATGTGCAAAGAAGGTGTTGAAGTAGTGGGATAGTTAGGACATTGACCACATTTTACTATTGTGATGGCAGAATGAGTGTTGTATTGGCTGAACTGAATGTTGTGATGGCAGATGAACTATTGTATGAATGCCCTGTGTTGAACGCATTTTGTTGCCCAACCTAACCTTTCTGTTGTTTTATTACCAAAAATCATTTTGCCATGACAAAACCATTTTAAAAACAAAAATTTGAAAAATCCATTATACCGGACCTGAAATCCTTTAGATTTCAGTTCCAAAATTTATCGCATCCACAGCATAATCGCATATCGCAATTTGAACAGTTTATCACATAAAAAAGGAATTAGTGGTGCAATGTGAAAAGGAAAGTGACGTGGAGGGAAGGTGACATGGCAGGGGAGGAATGGGACTGGATCGCAGTGTATATCGTAGTCTTTAACTTTTAATTATAAGCGCAAGTCGTATAAACTTTAAAAAGTGCGAAGTGCGATGCAGGGGAGGGACCCACTGGATATGGCAGAGTTTTATGAATCGGCGGAAGGTTTAAAGCGATAATTATTATGGAATTTATACGATATCCATATGTATTGCAACAACTTATGAAGTGGAGGCGAAGCTGCGGAGGTGGGGCCGACTTACCGCATTGCAAATAAAAATATATATGTTGTGGGCACTCACAATGGTAAGTCAAATGCAATGCGATATCACAAAATCAGCGATCACATATTTTAAAATTTATTTTCATTGTGAAACACTTAAAACCTGCGAAATGCGATGAGGGGCCCCACTTCAATTGTGATCGGGGAATAAAAATCAATGAAATGGTGAAGGGGAAAGGGTAAAACGAAACGGTTGGAAAAGGTAAGTTTTTAATGTATTTCAAAGGAAAATGAAATGGAAAAAGGAAGGATGGCGAGGAAATATTCCCACGTCATATCGCATCGGAGATTTTATAAGTTTGGCAAATGATTGTTATAACAAAAATTTTGCGATGGCGATATGTGATGAGGCACAAGGGGTCCCACCAATGGTTTAAGCGGCTCTTGTTATGTATATAATATGTGATATATATAACGATAAGGTCTAATGTTTATATAACACGGCTGTCGATGGGTGGTGGAGCCTATAATATATCTAAAAATTTCAGATTTTTAGATAAGTGGGTTTCAGTTTATGGGAAAATGATTTTGAATGTGGAGGTTTTTTAATGAAATGTGTGGAAATATGAAAGGGGAAGGAAATGAAAATAAAAATGAATGAAATTAGAGTGGGGGGGGAATAAGCTATGGTTTAAAACTTTAAGATGAAAATTAAGAATCAGAATTTAAACCATACAAATAACTTTACCATAAGCACATTTAGACTAGCAGCCAATCAAAATATTTAAAACACAATGAAGCTTTTATTTTTCTTTCTTACATCCCTAACATTTTCTTTGCCTTATTTATTTAGAGCATCTACCACCTGACATTTTATTTCATCTGCCTCCTTTATTTAGACCATCTACAGCCTAACATTTTATTGACATGGATGCCTAAAAATAATAATCTTCCTAAAATTTTTAAATTTTTCACTCTTCTGCATCCATATCCTACCTTATCATTTTAAAATTATTTCAAATATTTATGCTAACTTATCAAACCAAATGATGTTATGACACCTTCCTTGGTTCAGATTAAACTATTGAACCAAAATTTTTTTCTATGTAACTAATCAATCTATCAAGATTAAACAATTTGAAATATTATTTTTCACTACCTATTGACAAGCAATTTAAACCTAATTCAATCATGCTTAAACTATATGATTGAATTTAATTAAAATTTTTGTGGCATTTTAAACAAGTTGGACACAATTTATTTTCAGAAGTAATCTAAACTAAGGGTAGTGAACTGTGCAACACTTTCAAAATTTATTTTTTTTCTTATTTTTGATGGGGTTCACATCTTATATATTTTATTTATAACATATACCCTCTTTTAATTTTTTATGTTATCTCCTTTTTCTTTTTCTTTTGAAAATTATTTGCAGATTGGAAATCATTTTATGAAAAAAAAATTGACAGATAGAATAAACTTAGTCACCTTGAGATCCTATGAGATATAGGACCCTAAAAATGGCTCCAATTGGATATGGCACTTCAATGCATTGAAGTGTCAAGCACCTATGATCAGTAGCCTTATCCTTCTGCACATCTGAGCAATCTATAATCTGATTTCTTTTCTGCTTCAAATATTATGATGGTTTGTTGACCATGGATTAGGGCCTTCTCTGCAGGCTTCAACCTTTATCAGCAAATCATCCAATCCAATCTATGTTGACTATGATATTTAAAAGGATGTAAAATAATCTTTATACTAAGAGAAATAATGCTTCAACATCATGTCATTTAGAGGACCACCAGGTAACTTTGTTTCATCTATATCCGTGAGAAAAAATGCATTGTCACCTATAAAAACATTTATAATATATGGTCCCATCCATAGATTATCAAACTTGTTATGCTTCCCTTTGTCTTCTCTTCTTGCATCCCATTTTAAAAATTTGTCACCAATAGTAAAATCAGCTTCCTTGGTCCTTTTGTCAAAGATTTTCTTGATATTTTCCTAGACAAGCTGTGTTATGTTATATACCTCTTCTCTTGTTTGCTGCAACTAAATGGTTTGATGTATCCTTCTGAGTGCATCATTTGGTTCCACTTGTAACTCTTACATCATGTTCATCACTGGTTGTGCTAGAGAAGATGGAAAAATAGAATCCATCCCATATACAAGCTGATATGGTTACATGCCAATGGACTTCTTGGTAGTAAGCATGTTAGCCCAAAGTGAACTGACTAACTTATTATGCCAGGTTTTTTTATTCTGTTCTAATAATTTATTGATGATGTTTACCAAACTCTTATTGGATGATTCATCCAGTCCATTACCTTGTGGGTAATAGGTTGTTGAATTTCCTAAAGAAATATGATATTTATCACAGAATTCAACCATATTTTTGGACTTAAAGGTCGTGGCATTGTCAGTGATGATTTTCCTTGGGCAGCCAAAATTGGACAGTTTATTGGTCTCAAGGAACTTGGTGATAACGGAATCAGTGGAATTTATGGAAGGGATGGCCTCTATCCACTTAGTGAAGGAATCTGTGGTTGTTAAAATCCACTTGTGTTGGGCAGAGGAAGGAGGATGGATTTCACCTATGAAATCCAAACCCCATTGCTGGAATGGGTTTTCAAAAAATGGGTTTGAGAGGCAAGGGTAGGATTTTCTTTTTACCTTTAAAAACTTGGCACTTGTGACAGGTTGTGACTTTCTTGTGGATATCAGAAAACAGGGTAGGCCAGTAAAAACTAGCCCTGAGAATCTTATTAGCAGTAGTCTTCCAATATAGGTGGCCACCACAGTCTCCCTCATGAATATCATTCATAATCTTGTCTACATCATTCTTCAACAAACATTTGAGTAATAGGCCACCAGAATCTTTCCAATTAAGGACATTATCAATGATGCAAAATTTTACTGCTTTTAATTTCAGAAATATAGCTTTAGTTTTTGTAAGACCAGGAGGATCATTTAAATTGAACAATACATAAAGAAGGTCTGCATGCTAGAGAGAATTTAAAAATTCTTCATTGATTTGTGGAATTGTTTTCTCCTCTTGATCATGCAAAGTTGCTACCAAATTTATGTCCAGAGCTTGAAAATTGGACTCAGCCATAAGCTGTGCAAGTCCTTGCCCTTTAATTAGTTTGGTAGGTTTTATTTCCATATCATACTATAAAATTACTACAATCCATTTTCCTCTTTTTCCATCTGGTCCATTCTGCCTTAAAATATATATTTACCACAGCATTAGGTACATAAGAAATTATATGTGAATGCAGAATATAAACTCTAAAATATTTAATTGCTTTGACTAGTGAAAATTCCTATTTTTCCATGATGTTATACTTGAGAGAAGCATCTCTTAAAGCTTTGTTGAAGAAAGATATTGGCTGCTCAAATCCTTCATTGTTTTTCTGCAGTAAAATAGCTGCAACAGTGTGCTCAAAAGCAAAAGAAAATATTATAAAATCTTTAGTAAAATCTAGACTGATCAACACTGATGCTTTAGTTAATGCCTGTTTTTCCATGTCAAAATATTTCCTAGCTTATATACTCCATTTGATTTTAGAATCTTTCTTGAGCATATTGGTTATGTTTCTAAGAAGTTCAGCAAGATTAGGGATAAATATTTGTTACAGGTCAAAATACCTCCTCATCAGCTCAGAGGGGAAGACAAATATGGAAGAAGTACAAAGACCTAAATTAAACCCATTTCTGCCAGGGTAACGCACATATAGAACAGAACAAGAGCGTTATAACGCAGTCAAGCAATACATTGGCCGCATTAGTGGCTAGGGAAACACTCTGTTTACACTGGAGGGACGCGTTACCCATGTTTTAAGATTGAATTGGGAAAAGAGCGAGGAGAAAGATTTGAATCTCCGACTTTCCCTCACAAAGGAGTCAGTGCACAAAGGAAACTGCAGAAGCACCAGTTCATTATTGGTCATTGCCATAGAAGACTGAACTCCAAGAGAGGCAAAAGCATGAAGATCAAGGAAACATCTAAGCCTTTTCCATTCCAAACTAGTGGAAAGAGAAGGGAAACAATGGCCTTCTCCCTCTCCTATAAGAAGGAGCTGAAAGCTCTTAATTGAAGGTCGAAGGATTGCTCAAAGTTCTTGCATACTTGTGGAATAGAGAATAGTGTGACATTGTGAAGGCCAAGAGTCAAAGAGGCTCCTAGAGAGCTTGTTGGCTTGGACTTCTTCACTTGATAGAGAAGAGAGATTGGGAGACTGAGGAGGGCTTGGTACAACCGATGGTTGTAATTCTCCTTCTTTCAAAATCAATAGAACTATGTTCGTTTTGTCCATTCGGTGCTTAATGTTATATTGTTGTTTCAATATTTGCTTAGTATGATATGAATGGCTCAGATGTGTATAATCTAGATGTTTATTATTGATTTAATTGATAGAATACTTGTTATATTAGAAATTACGCGGGTGCTTTGACTGATTGCAGGACTCAGATTTGGAGCCGGTGAAGAAGGACTCTTGCTTTGCTGCGTAGCGCTCTCCAAGGGATTCTAAAGCTGTCAAAGAGGTAATTCTCTATTGTATTCCTTCAAGTTATTTCAAGCTAATATGAACATGCTCATGCCATCTTTGTGAACAGCATAGCTAATCTTACTGTCTGCCTCGGGCACCAGAAAGCCCTGAGAGGGATATACGAAAACCAACCACCCAAGCAGTTTACCCTATAGCAGAATTGGCGACTCCGCTGGGGAGTTTCCCCATAGTTTCCGGACTATTTTTTCCCCTCATTTCTTCTCTCCTCTGTTCATAATCCTTCCGACCATTTTTTGATGCCTAGTAGACATACCAAACGCTTGCAGAGTTCAATCATGTTTCTGTCTGGCCAACTGAAGAGCTTTTCCCTGGTTAACGCGACCTATGCAGTTTATCCAGTGCGTTATAACCCGGTCTAGGCTTAAATACAGTGTGTTATAATGTTGTATTTTCTCACAGACAGATCGTTACTCAGCCAAACACCCTGTTGTTCACTACTGTGATTGTGTTTTAGCTATAGAGTTTTTTGGCCACCAATACCTTTCACAGACTGAATCCCTGTGCTTGTCTAATAAATTTGGCATTGATTATTTGTTTCTCTTATTTAGTTAGTGTGCAAAGCATTTACTTTTTTAAAAGAGAAATTTTTTTTTTTTTTTTCTGCATTTAGTTGAGTTTATTCTGAAAGTTTATTTCACAGACTGTCAAAAGAGGTAGATAGAAGTCTGAATCTTGAAAGTTGAGCTATGTTATTTACATGTTGGTGCATGGATGATTGATAAAGAAACCTCTCCTTGTAGAAACACTCTTCATTGAAGTTAATATTTAGAGCATGTTTTGCATGGTTTATTGAGTCAGAGTCTCACTATACTTCATACGTCCATTCCCCCTCCGCAAGACTAATAACAAAGTACACTAAAAACAAAGCGATAATAAAATAAATCTAATAACTCTTTTTGAGCTCACACAAACAGTAGTTCAGGCTAGGATCTTGGGTTAGGAAAGTGAGAAAACTACCCAAGATCTCAAAACTTGAAAACTAGAGTCATTAACGAGTGAAATCCTGCTGCACTCACATTGTCGGGACCGTTCCTTTACCGGAGCTCAGCGCGAGACAACACTTGGATGCACTAGAAGGTAGCCCGCCTTCGACTGCATCCTGTGGGTGTGTTATATATTGGGGTTCCCTTCGGGGATGTCGAAACTAGATCGGGGATCTAGGTATTCTGCCCATATAGCACACTGTCCTTGACCGTGGACCCCCCTGATAGTGTCTGTGATTTGAGGTATCCTTAGTGGCCATACTTTTAGGGACTTACACAAGGTGAGTGGGATGGGCTGTCCTGGTACCTGAAACAGACGGACCTACTCTGTCTTCAGTCTTTAGGAGGGTACTCATCTTCACGAGAGTGCTTACACCTATCGTCTGGGGTTCGGGCGAAGCTCTAGAGTAACCGTAACTGTACTTTCGACCAACCCTCTCTGTATGCTATTGTGAGACTGGACTTCATCACCAGTAAATGGTAGTACTCAAACAGGGCACCCTATACTGGCTGCTTGATGATTGATTTTAGAGAGTCTTTTCTTTTTAGTAAGTGTGTGGTTACTGTCACTTGAGACTTCATAATATATCACATTTTAATAAAATTTGTTAAAATTAAACCGGTCACTGTGGCATCCCCTGACCCACGCCGTCTGTCTCGATGACAGCAAGGTCTACCTCCTCTCACTCTAGAGGAAAGATTGAACCTTGGTGAACCCGAGCCTTCTACGGAAGAGCAGTCTCCTCTGACTAATCTGGATTACCACATAGACTCTTATCAGCCGGAACTCCCGGAGGACCCTTTCACTGAAGGCGTTGTACCTAATTACAATCCTCCGCTCACTGATCCGTTAGGACCAGTGATAATCCAAATTCCACCGCGCCACGATATGTCTGCCGCAACACCAACATCTATTTCTCCACCGGTATCCACAGGGTCGATACCAATGGCAACCATTCCTGGTTCGCCATCATCCTCCCCGCCGGTGGTCAGTTCTATACCATTACTGGGTAACCCCAGTAGTCAACATATGCCTACCCCTAACCCTATGGTTAACACAACTGTCAGTAGTTTACCGAACCCTTCGGAATCTACTCCTACCGTGACCACGTTGGGGACCATGGCAGCTCCCCCCATGAGCACGACTACTTCGGTACCCTTTAACAACCCTTTCGGTTGGAACCCTCTGTTGAGTTCAAACCCCCTGGCCACTATACCAGGGGGCAGTGTTATCAGTACACAGGTAGCAAGGAATATTTCTCTTCCTATGCAATCCTTAGGACAAATGGGACAACCCATTGTAAATACTATCCCTTTAAGTGGTTCAAACATAGGTGTAGGATCTATACCGTTGCCAAATTATGCAAGTACTAGTATGCCTCCGGGAAACTCTATTGCATCCATTTGGACTAACCAACCCCAACCTCCATCTGGAGTGGGAGGGCACTTTTATGCTGGGGGCAACCAACCGTTTTCCCCTCAATACACTATGTCCTATGGACAGCAACCGTATGTTCCTACTCCTCCACCTATGGGAGGTTTTTATCAAAGTCCCACTTACCCTTCTGGTAACACATGGATGGGGGGACCCTATGGTCCAAGTAGTCAGCCCATACTGCCTTGGTTAGACTTGGGGGCGAATCCACAATTGCCTTTCTTGGCAGCTTTGGACATACCCGACATCCATAAGCTGACGAACGACCCCATCAACCACAACTCGCTTTCGCCTCCTATACCGCATAATATTCCTTCAGATATCCCGAAGTTCGACGGGAAACATGGGGACGACCCGGCCGCACACATCACTACCTTCCATTTGTGGTCCATATCCAATTCCATGGTAGATGATAGTGTCCGACTTCGACTGTTTTCCCGCACCCTTACAGGCAATGCCACCAAGTGGTACATTGAATTACCACGTGCCGCCATCAATACGTTTGGCGCTTTAGCGACGGAGTTCTTAAAGAACTTCCAACTACCAATTAGAGTGGAAACCGGAACAGAATTGTTAACATCGCTGCGCCAAGACACTGCCACCCACATCTCGACCATATTCATGAATGGAGACGTAGGAGGAGGCTCGTCAAAGCGCCAATACCGGACCATCTCTTGGCCAATTGGTTTTGCAAGTCTCTTTTACCCCACATCTCTAAAGACATTGGCCTTTCTGGTGCAGTGACAGAAGATCAATGTATTCGTCGTGCCCAGCACCTGGATTTAATATATTCCCAATCCGGCACGCTTTACGATCTGCTCCCCCATGCCCCTAGTAACCCGAACCCTCCGGCTACTCAGAAAATCGGAGCTCATGTCGATGGTCTCGTTGGCGCGATCTCTGGTGTAGCCACCAATCAGTCTTGGGGGCAAACCTCCCAGCCATCCTCGGCTGCCACCGCCCCCCATCAAACGACTCCTCTCCCTTCCGCTGAGGTAAATTCGGTGTAAACCTCACAAAAACCCAACGGGAAAAATAGGAAGAATAAGAAGAAAACATCTTCTTCGGAAGAGCAGTCGAATAATCAGAATAACTCTAATCAGAAAAATGCTACTAATGAAAAAGGAAAGGATAAACCCATGAAATTTCCTTGTAAAATCTGTGCGGAGGACCACTTGACATACAAATGTCCTCGGTTGCAGGAATGCACTGATTTTATTGCTAACAAGGATTCTGGGAGAACACCTGTCGTTCTTCACAATCCTTTCCCCAATCAACAGCAGCAACATCAACATATGGTTGACAACCCGCCACAACCCCATCAACGGGGAAATGGTGGTTCGTATCCTTCCGGCGAAGGACCATCTGCCATTTATGGCATCGAGAGCATTGACCTTCAAACTCGTGCCAAGCTTTATGGAACTCCTACCATAGATGCTCAGGAACCTGGAACTAGTTCCAATCCGCCGCCGCCCAACGATTTGCATATCGAAAGGCCTACTGTTGAACCTGTAATTCGTCCCCCTAAAGGGACACTTCGACACACGACTCATAATACCTCTGCACGTGCAGCTCAAAACTACAATATTGTAGAAGATTTGGCGCAGGCACCGTCAGCCATGTCTGCACTTGAAGTATTACAAACCTACCCAGCACAAAGGAAAGCCTTGCTTTTGGCCATTGGCGGAATAGAACCCCAGGATTCCACGCTAGCAATCTTTGATATGGAAAAGGCTAAACCTCGCCTCTCACATCAACTCGCATTCCAGGTGCAAGTGGTGTCGAAAGGGAGACCCATCCATCGCACTGTCATAGACAAAGGTGCTTCGACCTGCGTTATGTCACAAGCTTGCTGGCTGAATTTAGGTTCTCCTACTCTAACCCCGCCATCGAATTCCCTCAAAACTTTCGATGGCCACACGTTCCTACCCAAAGGTTACCTTGCTAGCTTTCCCATCACTATGAGTGGGAAAATGGTAAACGTGGATGTTGAATTCGTAGAGCGTCATCTCGACTATAATCCACTAGAGAATTTGGCGGAAATTCCGACGGCCAATTCGTCGCTATTCCGACACATATTCGTCGCAAGAGCGACAGTTCAAGGGCGGACAAACCGTGGTTTCTCCTGCCGTCGTCGTTCCGACGCAAGCAAAAAGTGTCGCACTATCGACACTTATTCCGACGTTCCGAACAGGCGTCACTCTTCCGACGTCTCACAAACCGTCGCGGCTCCGACGTTTTAAACGTCGTTTTTCCGACGCTCATAAACCGTCGCAGTTCCGACTAAACGTGGTCCGACGTTTTGACGTCGCTCTTCCGACGCTTGTAAACTGTCGCAATTCCGACTAAACGTGGTCCGACGTTTATGGCGTCACTCTTCCGACGTCTGGAAGATGTCGTAATTCCGACGATATGTGGTCCGACGTTTGGAACGTCGCGCTTCCGACGTTTTCATACTGTCTCTCTTCCGACGTTTCTAGATTGTCGCAGTTCCGACGTTTGGCACGTCGCGCTTCCGACGTTTTCATACTGTCTCTCTTCCGACGTTTCTGGATTGTCGCAGTTCCGACGTCTACAAGGCGTCGGTAGACCGACGGAGGGTTCAATTTTAAAAAAAAAAATTAAAATTTTAAAAGACGAGAAACGTTGTTTTGAAGATATTATATGAAGTAAAAGAGTCCATGAAAGTGAAATAGCAGTATGTAGAATAGTAAAGCAACAGATAGAGTACCGACGTCCATTGTTCCAAATACAAATTAAAGTACCCAAAACCCTACAACAGTGAAGTAAAACAGTCCATGAAAGTGAAGATATTATATGAAGTAAAGCAGTCCATGAAAGTGAAGATATTATATGAAGTAAAACAGTCCATGAAAGTGAAGATATTATATGAAGTAAAACAGTCCATGAAAGTGAAGATATTATATGAAGTAAAACAGTCCATGAAAGTGAAGATATTATATGAAGTAAAAAAGTCCATGAAAGTGAAGATATTATATGAAGTAAAACAGTCCATGAAAGTGAAGATATTATATGAAGTAAAACAATCCATGAAAGTGAAGATATTATATGAAGTAAAACAGTCCATGAAAGTGAAGATATTATATGAAGTAAAACGGTCCATGAAAGTGAAATAGCAGTATGTAGAATAGTAAAGCAACAGATAGAGTACCGACGTCCATTGTTCCAAATACAAATTAAAGTACCCAAAACCCTACAACAGTGAAGTAAAACAGTCCATGAAAGTGAAATAGCAGTATGTAGAATAGTAAAGCAACAGATAGAGTACCGACGTCCATTGTTCAAAATACAAATTAAAGTACCCAAAACCCTACAACAGTGAAGTAAAACAGTCCATGAAAGTGAAATAACAGTATGTAGAATAGTAAAGCAACAGATAGAGTACCGACGTCCATTGTTCCAAATACAAATTAAAGTACCCAAAACCCTACAACAGTGAAGTAAAACAGTCCATGAAAGTGAAGATATTATATGAAGTAAAACAATCCATGAAAGTGAAATAGCAGTATGTAGAATAGTAAAGCAACGGATAGAGTACCGACGTCCATTGTTCCAAATACAAATTAAAGTACCCAAAACCCTGTAACAGAGAAAAACGCTAATCATAATCATGTGAGGAGTGTGATATGTCCAAAATATAAAAAGACCATCAGACCATATCAATAAACCAGCAACATAGACCAACATCGCTAGTTTTGAAGGCAGAGTGATAAACATTAATCATTTTTTTTTTCACAAGAGAAAAAACGTTGTTTTGAATATATTATATGAAGTAAAATAGTCCATGAAATCATTACATTTTCACATCTGAAGATTGGAACCCAAATATCCATCCAGAAAAGTGGAAGTCCCACCCCAGACAGTGATAGAAAAATACCCCATGTCACATATAGGGACTTGATATAAAACCCGGTAACGGTCCACATGGAGATTATCGACAATCTGAGAAAGCATCCAAATATGCCCGAGGCATCTATAAGAAAGTGAAATAGCAGTATGTAGAATAGTAAAGCAACAGATAGAGTACCGACGTCCATTGTTCCAATTACAAATTAAAGTACCCAAAATCCTGCAACAGAGAAAAACGCTAATCATGTGAGGAGTGTTATATGTCCAAAATATAAAAAGACTATCAGACCATATCAATAAACCAGCAACATAGACCAGCATCGCTAGTTTTGAAGGCAGAGTGATAAAAATTAATCATTTTTTTTTTCACAAGAGAAAAAACGTTGTTTTGAATATATTATATGAAGTAAAACAGTCCATGAAATCATTACATTTTCACATCTGAAGATTGGAACCCAAATATCCATCTAGAAAAGTGGAAGTCCCACCCCAGACAGTGATAGAAAAATACCCCATGTCACATACAGGGACTTGATATAAAACCCAGTAACGGTCCACATGGAGATTATCGACAATCTGAGAAAGCATCCAAATATGCCCGAGGCATCTATAAGAAAGTGAAATAGCAGTATGTAGAATAGTAAAGCAACAGATAGAGTACTGGCGTCCATTGTTCCAAATACAAATTAAAGTACCCAAAATCCTTGAACAGAGAAAAACGCTAATCATGTGAGGAGTGTGATATGTCCAAAATATAAAAAGACCATCAGACCATATCAATAAACCGGCAACATAGACCAGCATCGCTAGTTTTGAAGGCAGAATGATAAACATTAATCATTTTTTTTTCAGAAGAGAAAAAATGCTATTTTGAATATATTATATGAAGTAAAACAGTCCATGAAGTCATTACATTTTCACATCTGAAGCTTGGAACCCAAATATCCATCCAGAAAAGTGGAAGTCCCACCCCAGACAATGATAGAAAAATACCCCATGTCACATACAGGGACATGATATAAAATCCGGTAACGGTCCACATGGAGATTATCGACAATCTGAGAAAGCATTCAAATATGCCCGAGGCATCTATAAGAAAGTGAAATAGTAGTATGTAGAAAAGTAAAGAAACAGATAGAGTACCGACGTCCATTGTTCCAAATACAAATTAAAGTACCCAAAATCCTTGAACGGATCAAGAAAAACGCTAATCATGTGAGAATTCTAAGTAAAGTTAATCTATTAACATTGCGAATAAAATTACACCGAAGTCAAAAACATTGCCTGGCCATACTCATGGCAAATTTGTCTTCAAAAAATCAAAAAATTAAGAAGACTGCCCTCATACGGGGAAACCAGTCTTGAACGTTTAATTTACAGAATTCAAAAATATTACTTAAAGGTCCAGTACAGTAAAATAAACTAAAAGCATTGTGAAAAAAAAAAAATAAACTAAAAGCAGCCCAATTAACTGGGCCTGCTAAGCAAGAAAAACAAATCAACCAAACTAATCCTCCGCTGGTTCCTCCACGATTCGGCACCATCCTTCGGAAGGTCCAGGATCGCTAGGTGTTACCTCCACATGCATGCCACGGCTCCCCTCCTGAAGGCCCGAATGCTGGTCGGCTTTTTCCGAGCTCAGACCCGCCGGACGGGTGCATTCTTCCTCCGTTTGGGCCTCCTCGCGGAAGACCACAGTGACTACAGCTGTGATTCGCGGGCGGTTGAGAGTGCAATCAAAGGAAAATTGCGCAGTGCGCGTCGTGGGAGAAGGTGAACTAGCGGTGGGGAAGCCAGGAGCAGTGGAATCCATTTGGTGGCCAGATGCTACAAGCCGACCCCGCCCACTCCTAGTATTTGGATATCGACCTAAGTAATAATCACTGGACTGGCCGGAAGTCATCTCTGTTGAGGTGCTGGAGGGAGCGCGCTGGGATTGACCTCTAGTGCTCCCCCTGCGGCAACGCATCCTATGACGCACGCGAGGCATGGGTGCAATCTCAGGCGCAGTGGGCACAAGAGACGAAGAAGCAGAATTCCAATTAACAGAGGAAGACAGACAGAGACAGAACCGAGAGAAATAGAAATATGCAGCAAAGTCTAGGCAGAAGTTCCGCTGGCCACTTCTCCTTATCATCGCAGTTACCAGACAGTGTAATCCAGCAACCGGCTTGTCTGAAAAACCATGGCTAAACGCCATTTTATGTCGACCCGTCTGCAATGCAATCAAAGGACGGCCGTCATAATGAATCTCTGATCATTAATAATGAGAGCCGAAGGCCGGATCAAATTGGAGCGTGCGGAATCGCTCAGAGGAGTGGAGGTCCGATCTTGAACAGTGTTAAAAATTAATTAATCTAGATTTGATGTGAAAACTTAATTGAACAGCGTTAAATGTTAATGCGAATGATATGAAATCGCCATATCCATGTCCCATCACCTTAAACGCCATCGAATGCACCCGCAGCCGAGAGCAGGGCAAGTTTTTATTGAGGACACGTGGCAAAAATTGACTAGAGCGGATATTTGTTTGGGCCGCTCGCGCAGTGGAAATCTGGACCCGTAAAATATTAGGGCGAATTTGATAAGAAATTCGCGTCACAAAATTGGCCGACGTCAGCAGGCCATTTTGGAACGCGAATTTGGTTTGAATTATGGTTTATCGCCGTTTGAAGTCCGACGGGCTCGACTTTTGAACAATTTTCTTATAAAATTTGTGTTGGTTTTCTTTGATAATACACATATTAAAATCCTGCTTAATAAAGAGACAAAATTGTTGTGCTTTCGGAACCCGTGGTCAAGCCCTCTACCAAAACCACTAGCGGAATCACAAAAGCGGGTTGCCCATATCGCACCGCTTTTGCGGAGTAGGCGGTATTTCCTATTCGCGATCGATTCCATAGGGAATGCGACACGTGGCGAAGTGACCCCGGAAAACAACTGTTTAACCCACGCCATCGCACGTTAAAGCCTGACGTTGGAAGCCGAGCGAAATTGCCAAGAGTCGTTGATTTGGAGAAGGGCCATCGGACGGTGGTCGCACGTTGAACTTGCCCGGAGGTTAACTAAGGTGTGCGGAGGATAGCCAGATACGATACGAGTGTTTGATTGGTTATTGATATATATAGGTGGGGCCGGAGTATAATGAAATTGTTTAATTAAACGATTGGCGGATAATTAGCATAAGTCTAGAGGGTGATTGTTGTAAGGCTGGGTGGTGAAATATAGAGCCGAAAGTTCACTACAAGTTATTTATTTAAAAAGAAACATGGAGTATAAATACAAAGTGTTGAAAGTTAAACATTGGTTATAAGGATTGGAGATAATATAAAGTCGGGATTATAAATTAAAGTCCAACCATTGTGGATAGTATTTATTTATCAAATTCGTAGTCGAAGAAAGAAGAAGTCAATTAAGACTCAGGCTGGAGGAAAAGAACGGGGTACACCAAGGGAAAATGCTGACACAACGATTGTAGACACACTAGCTCTCCTTGGGGGTCCAATTTCAGTTTTGTTGCGTCACACGATGATCTCTCTTCTCTGGCATTTACTTGTATTGAAGATCACTATTCTAGGAATAAGGAGTTATTTTCTCCAAAAATAACCCTAACCAAACATTGACAATGCATCAAGGATATCTTTCTATGCTTCATAAGCACATTTGTTCTACTTCTAAATCATGTCTTGGAAGTGGTTGTTTTGCTGGAAATTATTCACCAATTGGTTTCATACCAAAGTCTTTTTCACATTTTCAGCATCCAATACATGAAAAAGATAATGGTTTAAAACAACATAAATATTTGAAATTTTGCAAGAATTGTCTGGCACACTTTGAATATGAATTTTGAAGTCAAGTGCATGATGTTGTATAAGATCAAGTGTCATTTTGAATACCAAATGTTTCACAAGAAACTTCTCAACATGCTACCCTGCAGTAAGGATTAAATGACAATATTGCATCAACTATTTCCATAATAAAGGTGCACCTCGGCCATAAGACTAAACAACTACAAATGTTGTAGATCTAACAAGACCACACAATCAAATGTATTCCACAAGGCCAATACTGTATGAAAAATGAAAAGGAGTTTGCAACCAAAAATACCTTAAGCAACTAATTCAATTAGATACACCAAACCATCAGCAAAAAGGAAAACCAGCCTACTCAAAAGGCAAGCGTTTACCTCCTTTGACAAAATTTTGAGTTCCGAAACAAGGCCCTTTATTGTCTTGTCAATGCCCCTAGTAATTTGAATGGGGTTTGCACCTGCTGAAACAACCTAAACAAAAAGGTTTCATTTCAAATTATTTTCCACAAATTTAAGATACAACCATTGTCAGTTTTGTATTTCCTAACAAGCTCATAAATTTTGACAAAAGAACAAAATTTTTTTAATACCTGATAGCAATTTTTTCACTCAAAAACTATCTTAGACTCAATAAGCCCAACCCAAAACTAAAAAACCAAACACCATAAGACCATACAAAAATGAATAGATGATCTTAATCCAGTACTATCGACAAAAAGTTACCTTTACACCCTCACTTATTAAACCCTGTGCTGTTGAATTTTAACTTCAACTGCTGCAGCAGAAGGACGGATGCAACAACAACATTTTTTTTGGAGGTTGCTTGCATGCCATCCAGAAATTTAATTCAGCATTTAAAATTCTTGCAAGTTTTTTTTGTAGACGACCGCAGCCATATTTCTGTACAGGATTGTATTTAAACACAACAACCAGCATTAACGCAATTCACCAACTAGAAATTAAACAAACAGAAATTTACCCCCCAGTTTTGTAAATTCAAAAGGAGGACACATGGAGCATTAATATTGGATCGCATGAAATTGAAGGGAATCTGAAAACCTGAAAACTGGACCCGAATTTTTTATAAGGCACATTGGATTGAGAATTCGCGTTACAAATTAGGCAGACGTCGGCATCCCATTTTGGAACGCGAATTTGGTTTGAAATTCAATCTATTCAGACTTTTGAAGTCTGACGGAAAGGGTTCTTTAATGTTTTGATAGTTTAATTTTATGTATGCTTTAATATATACATATGTTATATATATATCATATGCGAAATGAAAGGTGGGCCACAGAATTTAGTTTTAATTTTATTTTTTTTAAAAGAGGGTTTATTATAATATGTTTTATATGTTCCGGCATATAAAAATAAAAAGGTCGAAAAAGCTTGGTAGTTTTTTTTATAGACAGTACGTAAATTTTTTATTACATAGCGGTGTGTAAAAAGTGAAAAACTGAGTGTAACTTTTTAAGTGTGTATGCACAGCAGTGCGAAAGGGAAAAACACAGCAGAGTGTTTTAGAGACAGAGTATGTTTGTTTTGAACAGACAGTGAGTTCGTTTTATGCACTGCGTTTTGTAGCAGTCATAATTTTGTAATCCCTCTCAGTGAGGAAGTAGTGTAATAGTTTTTTTTTTGAGTTATTGAAGGGAATAGAAGTTTGTTTTCAAAGTATTGAAACTCTGTCTCTTGTCAAAGAAATTTTTATTTTCTCTGTGTTAGAGGAAGGGAGATTTATGGGTGGTTCTTATGAATCAACCAACCATTCAGAACATGCTCATCAATCCAAACCATAAATATTATGTGACAATATTCAAGCAGGCACTGAATCGGATTTCTGAAGCTATGTTAGAGAAACCCTAAACTCTCACTGAAAATAGGTGAAATGTGGCACCACTCAGAGATTGACATGTGCCAATTGGTACAAGTGGTAGAAAATTGGCATGCTCAAACAACGAGGTGATGCGGGAATGACATGAGGGATAAAATATCAGAAAAGCCCCAAATCTGGAGAACTAAAGCTCATCACCAACTTGAGATTGACAACTTTACATGATGTAACCTATGAAATCGTAAATGGAGAAATCATAGTAACAATAAAGTAACCTATGTAACAATAAATTCGGATTCATCCTGGGAGTGGTAATGGGAGAAATCATAGTGAACAACAGGAAACATGCATAGTTGCTTACAATCAAATAGATGAAAAAGCACATACAAAAAACCTAGATAATAATCGTGAACAAGCTTAATATTGAATTATGAACTGTAAAGGAACTTACAAAATGTGACATTACGAACCTGGTCAAGCGCACAAACAAAAATATCCTGGACATGACCCTGGTTGACAAGTTGTATTGCTCATGATGCAAGAGGATTTGTACCTGCACTGCCAAGTCAATCAAAATCCACCATTATCTATACAATAAATACAAGTAATTGATGTAGTATTTTTTACTCTAAGATGCATTCTTATGATAATGTTAGAACATATGTTGAAAATGTCAAAACATATGTGAATAAGCTCCTCTTCATTTCAAGAACAATTTATTGGAGTCGCATGAACTTGGAACAAGCCTCCCACGATCTGAAAGAGTAGCAACTAAGTCAACAGTGACTTTTTGTTGCTACACTGGATCGAGGGAGGTTTGCTCCAAGATTAAATCGCTCCAATAAATTATTCTCTACTAAACAGGGCCAACCACGTGAAGGTGGAAGCTCTTATGGCCCCTCCCACCCCCTCACATCACTCTCAATTCCCCAATACCCAATCTATATTTCAATTTTTACTTTCATGAGCATAAAAAAAAATATTCAATAACTAGTAAAAAAACAATTCAACAAAAAGTACGCAAGGAAACATTGCAATTAATGCTTGACATAAAAATAGTATGATAAATGAGTTTTTTATATAACGCAAAAAAAAATGTTCCAAGTATGGTAACGTTTGTCTTATAATAATACAATATTTTACATTGTCAATTTTTCTTTTTCTTCTTCCTATTTTTAAAGCTCCTAATTACATCATCGATATCATCGTGCTCTGCTCCTGTTTCGTGCCTTTCAACCCGCACTGCTGACCTAGTTGCGTATTCACGATGTCTGGGCTCATCCAGTGACGGGGCATCGCCCACAAAAACAGATAATATTAAATTTTAATTGTCAGTTTTTAAATATCATTGAACTAGTTCGGTAATATTAATAAAAAAAATTGCAATGAGATTATTTACCTGGTGCACCAGTTGTCGCCGCTGACCTAGTTGCATTGTCACGATATCTGGTCTCATCCAGTGACGGGGCATCGCCTCCAAAAACAGATAATAATTAAATTTTAATTATCAGTTTTTAAATATCATTGAACTAGTTCGGTAATATTAATAAAAAAAATTGCAATGAGATTATTTACCTGGTGCACCAGTTGTCGCCGTTGGGACTGTTGCCCTGTCTTCCTCTCTGGTGGTAAGATCCTCAAGGGAAACATTCTCTGTCATTTAAACAAAAAAAGTTATAAGGACAACCATCAAGGTATCATTAGAAAAAATTATAAGTGGAAATTAATTACCGTCACGGCCCTCACTGATAGCAGCATTGTCGGCCTGGTCCCCACTACAATGATCGGGTTGCACGAGAGGATCATCTACATCTGGCTCTAAAACTGGGTTATTTGCCTCGTTGGTAGTGTTGCTCCCCTGATTTAAACAAAGTTGTTAGACATTAAATTTATGGACGAAAACAAAAATATTGAAAGGTTAATGTTTTACCTTATCAGGCATTGAAGATCTTGGGACCTGCCCCAAGCTTCTGCGACGTTCAACTACAGCTTGATAGCCAAAACGGAAAGCAATATTTTTATCTTCCTCTGTAGTTATTGTTCCAAAGTCATCACCCTACATTATATATGATTTTGTATTTTTAATCATATCTGATAGGATTACAAAAACGTTGGAAGGCGATACAATTAATTATAAGATGTTTAGCTACTTAATTACAATTCTTGCAGCTAATTTCAAGTAGCCACCCTGGCCGAGCTTGTGATGGCCCTTTTTCTCTATCCTAGCTTTGGTTGCCTTTGAGGTGTCAGGCAACCTAGCATCAAAAGATTGAAGTCAGATATGACGTAGCACACTTTCTCTTTTAGACATAAAGAAAATTAAAGCTATTGAATTAAAGTTGTAATTTACCTTGCGGGTCCAGTTGGCATTTTTCCTTCTTTCTTTGCCCTTTTCTCTTTTCCGTCATGGATGAGTGCTCTCCACTCACTCTCTGAAACTACGAGAGGACGCTCATATCTAGGGTCAAATGTGCCGACCCCAAAAAGGGCTTCTAGATAATCTAAAAGTTCTTTTTTCAGGTTGGAATTCTGGGAATTCCACCCTGTACGTATGGTTGGGCCAAAAATTACCAACGCATGGCTCTCCAGAATCCTGCAGAACTCATTGTTTCCTACACAGAATAAAACCAAAAGAAAAAGAAGATATTATCATTAATTTAAAAATAAAAATCATGATAAATATGTTTTAGATAAAGTACATGAAATAGTTAAAATATTAAAATTTACCTGGGAGTTGTGCATGCTTTATAGGGACACCCTCATCGTTCACCAACAACGTGCCATTAATGGTCCCTGTGGAGCTGACACGTGTAGCTCCAGGAAACGCAATAATGTAGTTGGCCATATCGGCCTCATCATTGCCAACACGTTCAGCGGTTGGCTGGGTGTCTGCTTGGGCAGGGTGTGTTTCTTGGCTAGCACCTAAAGGAGTAGAAGGTGTACGAGAGGGTTGTTGGGCAATCTCTTGCCCTTGTGTCCCACTACCACCAACACCGGGTTCAGCAAATGCCAGAAGACGCTACATACAAAAGAACTTTTTGTTCGTTTAGTCAATGTAAAAATTAAAAATCAAACTATCACAATTCATCTCATGCAGAACAAAAAAAATATCCTTTTGACTTTTTATTATTACCTGATATCTATTTAGATGCCTCATAAGATGTTGTATCCTCTCTTCTGTTTCAGGTGTTTGAGGCGCATCTATCAAAGAATTAAATTCCGACGTTGCATCTCGTGCCTTTTTTTGCAACAACAACACTGGAGATAGGGATGAAAAAAGCTCTTCCTCAAAGAGGGAATCATCAGGCGTACCATGGCTAGGTGTCTGCATATTTGAACAAAAATAATATTATTTCAATTATGTAAATAACTAAAATACCTAAAGATAGAGCAATGCTGGCACTTTACATGTTCTTCCGCTGGCCTCTTTCCGCGATCATCCTGTCTCGGGGTTGTTCCTGCACTGCTCTGATCAGTCTGCCACATTGCAATAAAATTATAAATGTAAAAACTAGAAAACAATATCTAACTTGAAAACACAAAATGAAAACTGAAATAATTTCTAATAAGACACCGGAAGACAGAGTTAGAGTTTCAAATATGCCTTGCATTGAATTCAGTCCTGGAAACATGTCATTGCACATTAAGGCACCCAAACATTCAATCCACAAATGATATATTTAAGTAGTCTTCTCCTATTCTGGGAAAACACCATACCTATAATGCATTCACTTGCATGTATAAAGGGAAAGGAAAACATGTTTTCATACAACGGTGACAAAGGCATCTTGGGAAAAGGTATCTTCACTTTTTATATATGTTGTTCACCCACACCACTCTCGTGTTTTCACTAATCCTGTTTTGTCATTTTGGATTCAAATTAAGTTAAGGCCTTAAGTATTTTTTGACCTTTCGGTGTAGTTTTTATAAGTGGCATGTATGGATTTTCCATTAATTCTGCACTTTTTCTCTTCATGCGCATGTTTCCATGGAAATCAAATGCATGATTTAGTCCCATACATTTAACAAGTTGTTGGATCAACTCCATAGGAAATATCATGTTTCCTATTCAATCAAAATTTATCTCGGTTAGGGTAGGTAGGAAGGTTTTCCCTTTGTATTAATAGGGCACTTCTAGCTTGCATTTTTATTATATCTTTCAAATTTAGTGTCGTTTCAATTAGGGCATGAATTTTTGCAACTTTCAAGGTGAGAATGAACAAAGAAAAATTTTTTGTGATGGATGACTGTATATGACTCCATGGCCAGAGGAAAAGGCACTAATCTACTTCTTCAAATATCTATAGTTCTCATTCACCTCATACGAAGATGGTCCCTGATTTTGAGCCAAATGTTGCAGCAAAAAGTTCCCCCCCTCCATAATTTGATAGTCGATGGAAATTTCTTAAATTGATGATGGGGCAAGATTATGGAACATTGGCACATACATATGTAATGGATTCCAAGATCATGATATATGTTTGCATATGTTTATGGCAATGTTCCACCAAGTCCCTTGGAGGTGGGAGCGAGGGGACGAGGGAGCGCGGGAGCGGCCTATGCAAAAGCTCCCTACCAATTTTCAGGAAACGTGGGGGGACGTCGGGGTCATAAAAATTATAAAATTTAATATTTAAATGTAACTATATTTTTGCAAGGAATGTATATACAGTCATCATACACTTGCATCATGAAAGATAAATCATAAATGATAAAATTACAAATCGATGAATGATGAATCATATAATTGAAACAAATTTAAAAGTTAAAAGTTAAAACATACATCATACGATCATGCATGTAAGTTTGTAAGTTTGTAACTATATAATCATTAATGTAACTACTAACAATGTACAATGAAAATAAAGTTTAAGATATCATATGACATATTATATCAAGATTCAAAATAGAGTTTAAACTGAAGTTTACAACTCAAGTCTGAAACATAAAACTTAAACGCAAATAAGTTATGTCTGAAACATAAATCATAAAACATAACATATGAATATCAAATGATATCATCATAATGATAAATGAGCATAAATGCTCAAGTTAATGCCCCACTAGTCTCTGCATCCAACTTCTGCACGAATATATCAGGATCAACCATGTCACCATCTGAATCAAAATCACTTGGATTCTCAAATATGCTAAGTGGCACATCAACTTTTAACACGAAACCATAAACTAAAAGGGGCGGTGAGGGGACGTGAGGGGGCGTGAGGGAAACATCCCCTAGAAGTCCCCAAGACCCCGGAGCGCGAGGGGGTGAGGAATCTAGACCCCTAGGTGGGGGGGCGAGACCCCGTGTAAAACTGGTTTATGGAGGTGGTGGAGCAAAAAAGAGCTCAAATAGAGCTGAAATTTTTCACATAAAAAGGACTGTGGGCTTGACTAATGGTTCCATTTAAAAAATGATATCTAGACAGAGAATAAGTGTAGCATGCAAACATGCATTGAAAATCCATCTAAGTTTGCATTGTATTACTTATGATGGATTCAAATTTGGGTTTCAAAATGCCAGGTTATGGCATGATTTTGTCGAGAAACCCTTAGTTGGATTCTCATGTTGGTTTAATTTATATTTTAAGTTTGTTTTGCAATCTTTGGGTGATATTAACTCATGAACTAGGTTACCAATGTGTAACAATCATATTTCAAGAATAAAGTTGTGATTTTTTTATATTATTATTATTATCTATTAGCTACGAGTATTGACACCTAATGCCTAGAATTTTGACATCTTGATAGCATGGATAATTTCGAAAATGTTTCTAGTAATGTTAACATAATAACTATCATTACATGTCTTCACTTTTTTCACCATAATAGACCTGTGATATGGACTCATCACACAACTTCATATGCTATGTCCCAACAAGTTCAAGCTGGTTGAACCTACCTCATAGTGTGGTTATTAAGGACAAGTTGCTTGATATATAACTCGATAGCATAGACCACGTTGCAGTTCTAAAAAGAATCCTCAAGTGTCAAAAAAAATTCACAATATGTTCTACTATAAAGCCTTTTGGGATACCTGAAATAATATATGTATCATTGATGACTTTTAAAGTATGACAAGGTCCAGAGGGAAAGGAAATCAATGGAAGAGTGATCCACCAATGAGAACCTAGAATTTAGTATCAGATGAGTTAGAGTCTAGGAAATTGAAACCCTATAATTTTAATTAGTGATGAAGGACATCACATAGGTAATTATATTTTCATGTAGAATAACCTGTTATTCAAATTTAAACTACATAATATGAAAGGCATACCATAAATTTTTCCATGTAAGTCCAAACAACCTATAAAAAGGGAAAACCTTCTTTTTCCATGGGAAATAATTTACCTTTCCTTTTTCAAGATAATCTAAATCACAAAAAATATGAACTATACTGTACACATTCTTGGATAATGTGAAAGTGGAAAAGGAATACCCTACACAAGTGATGCACACATGTACATTTGAACACTAATAGATTTTTGTAGTTGAAATGCAATGCTTGTTTTCATTTAAATGTAGGGTTTTTAAAGCAGGGAGAAATAATGGCTGCCCAATTAATAAGCGTTTCTTTGGGAAAAATTTAAATCTTGTATTGGGTGATGAAGATAATAGAGGGTATTGAATCTTGATTCTTGACATCTAGAGAGAACCATACGGCCTAACACAATCCAATGGAATTGACCAAAAAAACCCAAATAGAGTCAACCCTACTATAGGAGGAAGGGCCTGCAGTAATAACTTACCATTTTGCAAGAGCTGAGGGCGAATGCTATTCTGCAAGAGCTGACGGCGAATGCTGAGGGCGAATGTTGTTAGAGGGGGGGGCGGGGGGCGAACGGCGAGGGGCGAATGCGAGGGCAAAGGCGTGCCGCAAGAGGGGCGAGGGGGGTGAATGCGGGGGCGGATGTTGTTCGAAGAGGCGAGGGGGGGAATCCCGGGGGTGAATGCGTGCACGGGGAAACTCGGGGGAGAATGCGGGCGAATGCGCCGTGCAGAGCTCAGGGCGAATGCTAAAGGCGAATGTTGTTCTGCAAGAGCTGAGGGCGAATGCTGAGGGCGAATGGTGTTCTGCAAGAGCGGAGGGCGAATGCGCGCGTGACATCAGACGTTAATGTAGCACACATGTAAATTTGAACACTAATAGATTTTTGTAGTTGAAATGAAATGCTTGTTTTCATTTAAATGTAGGGTTTTTAAAGCAGGGAGAAATAATGGCTGCCAAATTAATAAGCGTTTCTTCGGGAAAAATTTAAATCTTGTATTGGGTGATGAAGATAATAGAGGGTATTGAATCTTGACTCTTGACATCTACAGAGAACCCTACAACCTAACAAAATCCAATGGAATTGACCAAAAAAACCCAAATAGAGTCAACCCTACTATAGGAGGAAGGGCCTGCAGTAAGAACTTACCATTTTGCAAGAGCTGAGGGCGAATGTTGTTCTGCAAGAGCTGAGGGCGAACGCTGAGGGCGAATGCTGTTCTGCAAGAGCTGAGGGCGAACGCTGAGGGCGGATGCTGAGGGAAAATGCTGTTCTGCAAGAGCTGAGCTCGAATGCTGACCGCAAATGCTGTTCTGCAAGAGCAGAGAGCGAATGCGCGCGTGATATCAAACGTAGCTATTGCGACAAATACCAAACATTTTTATGTAGCGCGCATATAATTTTCGAATTTTTATGTAGCGCCCATATAAGTTTGGTATTTTTATGTAGCGCGAAAATAACTGTCGCTATACCGACGGCGGAAAAGGCGTCGCTATTAGGACAGTGCCTCCAAACGTCGCAATGGCGACACCTAGACATTGTGTCGCCGTTGCGACGTTTAGAGTCGTCTCAATAGCGACGCTTTGGGCCATGGTGTCGCAATTGCGACGTCTTCCTTTAAACGTCGTAATTGCGACACTATTCTAAGTGTCGGTATTACGACACTTTTCTATAGACGTCGGTATAGCGACGGTTTCGAGCGAGATGGAAAAAATTTGGGAAAATTTCCGACATTTGGTCAAAAGCGTCGGAAACAGGTGTCGGAATTTCAACACTCTTATTAGTGATCCCTATTCAGCTGGTGTGATTGGTCTTATGCTATGACCGCCATCGTGTCTTCGGTCTTCCGACTCATCCTATTTCCATTGGATGGGAGAATAGTCACGGTCGATCAGCTATCCTTCTGCACCCCTGATTATTCCACTTTACCAAGTAGCTCGGTACCCCTAATAGGAGGTGTCCCTGATTCTTACGTCAGTATCGGTACTGGTCTTCTGAAGGCATCTTCCCTACTGGGTTGTTTTCCTCTACCACTGCCACAGATCCCACACACGGTTGCAATGATATCCACCTCTTCAGATGGCTCTATCGACCCATGGATCATCCCAGCACCTTCAGATATTGATTCCTATGGAGATCAGATGCCGCTTTCACCGGTTGAGTTGGCTTACCAAGCCATCCAAATTGCATCTGAACCCTCCACTGATATGGTTTCGACCACAGGTACAACCCTCTCTCCCATCACAGTTCTCTCTAAGGATATCCTCAATGAAGTCTGGCCTACAGACGAAGCTATTCGAGAGATCATGTCATTAGAAGAACGACCTTGGGGAGAGTTCCACCATCGCGCTTCGACGATTGATTCAGAGGCGATAAAAACTGAAATCCTGTCTTTCAACCAACCTGAGATAGTTCCCTCCTCTTATACGACTGTCCACACTATCGATTCAGAAGGGAACATGGGTAATCTTTCCAAGACACCGCTCATTGATATCTCGGTCAAAACGGGTATCGTGGAAAATATTCAGATTGAAGATGATTGCAATCCTGAGGAAATTGCATCCTTCACATCTCTGTTTCAAGAATTCCACGATGTCTTTGCTTGGTCTTATGATGAAATTCTCGACATAGATCCTTCTATTGTCGAGAAAGAGATCAAGAAATTTCAAGCATTCTTTTTATGGTATTTTTCTAGCTCGTTAATACGAAAAACCTTGAGTCTTCTTCTTCGGGCTCATTAAACTTACACGAAGAAGCTTCGAGCATTCTTTTTATGGTATTTTTCTTGCTCGTTAATCCGAAAAACCTCGAGTTCTCTTCTTTGGGCTCGTTAAAACTTATACGAAGTTGGCATCGAGCGTTCTTTTTCTTGGTCTTTTCTTGCTCGTTAATCTGAAAAACCTAGAGTTTTCTTCTTCATACTCGTTAAAACTATGGAGAAGTACTGAGCATTATTTTTAGGAATCTTTTTCTCGCTCATAAAATCGAAAAAATCCCAAGTCACCTTTGTCAGACTCGTTAAACTATTGAGACAAAGAACAAGGAGCCATTCTTTTCCTCTTTTTCAAAGCTCTTTAAACAGAAAAAGTGAATCGATTTTTCTCCGCGTGACTCGTTAAAATTTCACGGAGGTACCGAGTTTTCTTTGTTGGACTCGTTAAAATTTCACAAAGAATATTGAGTTTACTTCGTCTCCTCGTACTCATAACAAAATGAGGTAGAGGTCCATTGAACATAGATTTCTCACTTTTCCGGATTCGATGGACTAACTAACGGAAAATGAACTGTTTCGGGCTTACTATTACCCCTTTGCCGTGCCCGGTTATCAAGACATGACAAAGGTACCCCAATGGAGCCGTCTTTTACAACATTTTTCAGACTCCCTAAACATGAAAAATTCACCGAGTTTTCTTGTCTGGACTCGTTAAACCTAATCAGACAAGACATGGAGTTGTCTTTTATGACATTTTTCAGACTCTCTAAACATGAAAAATTCACCGAGTTTGCTCATCTGGACTCGTTAAATCTAATCAGATGGGGCACAGAGTTGTATTTTATGACATTTTTCAGACTCTCTAAACATGAAAAATTCACCGATTTTACTCGTCTGGACTCGTTAAACTTAATCAGACGGGGGAAAATTTGGACAAAATGAATACTACCTCTGTTACATTTTCAAAAAAGGTCGATTTGGCAGCAAAATTCTTGAACATGGCACTTCCCAGAAAACTCTTTCGCAGTTAGCCGAACCCTACCATCTATGAGTATTAGCCTTCATTTCCCAGTGTCCCTGCACCGGTAAAATCCTAACACACTCTTTGGTGTTCAACACGCTTCAGCTGCCTAGTACCCTGCTAGAGTGCATTCTATTGTTCAAGCAGATCTCGTTATCTACTGCTCCTGTTATCAACCAAACCGTTTATTATGCCAGAAATTATTTGTCGTCTGACATTCCCATTTACTCTTCCTTATCTCAAATCATAAACAAAATCAGTTGGTTTCCGTTTTGTGTTGACTGATGTAGGACGCCTCAGTGCCTACCTCTCAACAGATCACTTCCTATCGACTTCAACACCTTATCTAGGAAGTTGATCCAGAAACACATCAGTACCCAGATACTTGCAGACATCAGTGGCAGGTAGTCTTGTGTTTGATCAAGGTTCTTCATCATTGGCTCTTGGTCGAATGATTCTACGAGTGTTCGACTTCAAATCCTTTTATTCACACTCGCTAGATTGTACTGGGCATCTTAGGGACCATCATCATTATCGGTGGCCACCTTCGCGTCTGTTAACAGTTTTCATTATTGACTGGTAATCAGACGATTTCTCACATGTTCGATGACAACTCCTTCATTCACATGTTGAGAAATATGCAGTTTAAGTGAATCGGTGGTCAAGACCTTGGGGCAAAGGCTACATCATTAAAGTTGTGTTTCCTTCCCCAAGTTTCGATATTGTTTATGGAGACAGCTTCTTCAGCCTGATCCTGTTATGACAAACACTTCCACATTGTGCCTATTGGTGGACAGATTCTTCATATCTCTATTCTAGAGAAATCATGTTGTTTAAAGCTACTGAGCATGGGACATGCCCGACTCTAGGCAAATACTATATTTTCTGACATATGTTGTTGTTTCAGGTTTTCCTCAGTCTTTCAATCTCTCTCTCCCTACAAATTATAAAGTATTTCGGCCATCGTCTTCGTCTCTGACCTCACACTTTAGGGGGCATCTGTTACAGGTCAAAATACCTCCTCATCAGCTCAGAGGGGAAGACAAATATGGAAGAAGTACAAAGACCTAAATTAAACCCATTTCTGCCAGGGTAACGCACATATAGAACAGAACAAGAGTGTTATAACGCAGGCAAGCAATACATTGGTCGCGTTAGTGGCTAGGGCAATGCTCTGTTTACACTGGAGGGACGCGTTACCCGTGTTTTAAGTTTGAATTGGGAAAAGAGCGCGGAGAAAGATTTGAATCTCCGACTTTCCCTCACAAAGGAGTCAGTGCACAAAGGAAACTGCAGAAGCACGAGTTCATTATTGGTCATTGCCATAGAAGACTGAACTCCAAGAGAGGCAAAACCATGGAGATCAAAGAAACATCTAAGCCTTTTCCATTCCAAACTAGTGGAAAGAGAAGGGCAACAATGGCCTTCTCCCTCTCCTATAAGAAGGAGCTGAAGGCTCTTAATTGAAGGTCGAAGGATTGCTCAAAAGTTCTTGTATACTTGTGGAATAGAGAGTAGTGTGACATTGTGAAGGCCAAGAGTCAAAGAGGCTCCTAGAGAGCTTGTTGGCTTGGACTTCTTCACTTGATAGAGAAGAGAGATTGGGAGACTGAGGAGGGCTTGGTACAACCGATGGTTGTAATTCTCCTTCTTTCAAAATCAATAGAACTATGTTCGTTTTGTCCATTCGATGCTTAATGTTATATTGTTGTTTCAATATTTGCTTAGTATGATATGAATGGCTCAGATGTGTATAATCTAGATTTTTATTATTGATTTAATTGATAGAATACTTGTTATATTAGAAATTACGCGGGTGCTTTGACTGATTGCAGGACTCAGATTTGGAGCCGGTGAAGAAGGACTCTTGCTTTGCTGCGTAGCGCTCTCCAAAGGATTCTAAAGATGTCAAAGAGGTAATTCTCTATTGTATTCCTTCAAGTTATTTCAAGCTAATATGAACATGCTCATGCCATCTTTGTGAACAGCATAGCTAATCTTACTGTCTGCCTCGGGCACCGGAAAGCCCTGAGAGGGATATACGAAAACCAACCACCCAAACAGTTTATCCTATAGCAATCTTCTCAAAAAAACTATTTTCCCTATGAATGATTGAATTTATTTAATGTTTCTTGGGGGACTGATCTTTACGATTTCTTCAATTCTCTTAGGGTCAATTATAACTCCATATTTTGATATGATATGTCCTAACAGTTTACTTTCTTCTAGGCCAAATAGTGTTTTCTTAGGATTTAAATATATGCCAAATTTCCTACATTTCTCAAAGACTCGTCTCAAATGTCACAAGTGTTATTCATCAGACTTTGAATACATGGTTACATCATCCAGATAAATTAAAATAAAGAGGCCAATCTCTTCCGAAAAGGAAATTTCCATTGCTCTTTAGAACGTGGCCCCAGCATTCATCAGTCCAAAAGGCATTTTCACATACATGAAAGTGCCCCATGTAGTAGTAAAAGCCATTTTATCTTGATCTTCTGGATCAACCAAGACTTGTTTATAGCCAGAGAAACCGTCTAGTAATGATATCCTAGTTGATCCTATCACCTTTTGTAATATGTCAAACTCATGTATTTCATAGTATCACAAGGTGACTCATTACTTCTTATATTTTTCATAAAATAAATAATATTCCATGGCTATCATGTTAGAAAATTGTATATTACAAAGAAATGGAACAAATAAAATATATGCGGAAACATAAACATAAGAAACACATAAAACTAGAGAGACACATATATACGTAGTTCACCTAGTTTGGGCTACGTCCACCCCGAACAGCCGGTCCTTCCTTTCTATTATATAGAAAAATGGAGAGACAAAACCTACAGCAGATCTGCTATAATATCCTCTGTTCTCTCTCTCAGACTCCCTATTTGTTTATCTCTCTCAGAATACACATACAATACACAACTACAATACAATACCCTCATACACGTGAGGGGTTTCCTTATAGGGCAAAAAACCATAAACTAAACATGACTTCTACTGCCATATCATCCGCCTAATGAACGGCCCATATTGACTAGAAATTACTATACTTTTACAAGGCAATTTTACATCTATTTTTAGCTTCGGGGCGCTGCCCCCAAAACCCCCTGCCGAGGGGGGGCGCTCCATAAACTCGCAACCACCCCCCAGGCAGCGTACAATTACGGGCGGCATTGCCACCCCATTAAGGTACAAGGATCCAACGCTGTGATACAAAATAAAAAATATAATCAGGCTCCACACCCAACAATCTCCCACTTGGAGACTAATTGTAGCAACCCCACCGCTGCTTCTTTTGCTTGACAATGACTCCACTTTGGACCTGCCTATTTCTCATATTCATAATCATACTTGAAGACCAATTGAAACTGAGCATATTCTCAGTTTCTCCCTGGTTACAACTTTTTTTAGCAAATCTACAGGATTCTAGCTAGTGTGTATCTTTTCCAGCTTCAACTGTCCATCTTCCAATAGTAACCGTATGAAATGGTACTTGAGTTGTATGTGTTTAGTCCTGGAATGAAATGTTGAGTTCTTTGCAATATGAATGGAACTTTGGCTATCACTATATAACGTGCCCATATCATGCTTCTTACCCAATTCATCCATAAACCTTTGTAACCAAATCATTTCTTTACTAGCCTCTGTAGCAGCAACATACTTTGCTTTTGTTGTTGAAAGTGCAACAACACTTTGGAATTTTAAAACCAAACTGACAGTTATTCCACCTACAGTAAATACATACCCTGTAGTGCTCCTCCTGTTATCTCTATCACCTTCCATATCCACATCAACATATCCCTGTAGAGAAATGTTTAAACCACCAAAGAAGAATGCTTGATTTGTGGTACCTCTCAAATATCTGAGAATACATTTCACTACCATCCAATGTTATTTTACTGGATTTTTCATGTACCTGCTTACAACTCCCACTGCATGTGCAATATTAGGCCTTGTGAAAACCATTGCATATTGTTAGTCATCAGTATTTTTCACATGTTAGTGATGACTATATCCATAGCTGAGTTTTCTAGAAGCTGATTTCCATATGTCAATTTGTCATCTAGAAAACCCTCATAAAACTTTTTTCGCCCTCTTACTTTTCAGTCCGCCCATGTCAAATTTAAAACCCATTATCACTATATTTTCTAGCTTTAGCCCTACTGGTCTGCCCATCAGCTCTAAAAGGAAAAATCCAAGTCTGTTTCAAAAGCCTCCCCTAAGTTAGGAAGTGGCGCTTTAAGACATTTTACCCTTGGCAACCATCAAAAGGCCAAAAGAAACCTCCATCTGCTACAGACCAATCATGACAGACCTCCCACTCTGCAAATCAAGTTGATCACAGCCCTAAGTTGCGCCACTTACACACCCCTAAGTCTCAGCACTGCATAGACCACAGTCTCAAGCTGATTATTAGGTGTTTTACAGTGTTTTATGGATTTTGCAAAGGCATGAAATATAACATCATCTTAGAAGAAATTGCTTGAATCTACATTTAGAAGAACAGTTGCTTCTCAATGTAAACATGAGCCTGAGATATATCTGCAAGACAGAGAGTAACTCATCAAGACCTTGCAGCTTCCTTTCAACATGAAATCACAGTAAAGGAAAGACACCACTGTCAAACAGACTGGTAATTTGTCATGGCCAAGAACCTCCTTCATATACAAGCAGAGGGTTAAGGCGCCTCCTTCATCTACAGGCAGAGGGCGCTGGCCATTATTGACTTTAATGATTGCAAAAGCACAGGCTTTCTTTTTACTAGACAGTAAAACAGTGACTCTAGGTTTCTGAGTGTAAGTGATGATCATAACAGGGCTAGGATCTAAAGTATGCAAGAAAAGAGAAAATAGAGTTTTGGTCTCGTAAAGGAAGTCATTTGAAGTTTTCAAACCATATGAATTGTTAAAACCTTGGAGAGACATATCATTAGTGAAAACAATTCTAATCATAAGCAGCCTGCTGTTTCAACAAGACCAAATTGAAGAAAAATTGACAAGTCATGTCATTACATAGGCAGAAGAAAAGGTGGTTGTTTTTCAAGGGTGCTAACCTCCCTACTCACAGAGATTATCTTTCAAATTACTTGTCATAAGTTGACCAAGGCAAATGGTGACTTTTCAGTTCCCCTCAGCAAAGAGCAGTGCAATGAGACAGTGAAGAGCTCCTTCACAGGAAACATAAAGAGAAGCTCTCCTTGTTTCACTTTCTAACTCTCATGCATCATCCCCTGTTTTGTCTTCTACCCATAGTCAAAGAAGAAAGCTCAAAGAGACCTAGCACTTGCATCTACAGTCAAGCAAAACCTGTCACCTAATTAGATTTACATTGCAGGCAAGATTCTGGCATAATACCCAGAGCAAAAATGTGTTTGATCTAGTTTGTCTCTTACAAACAGGTATACAAGCTCATCAAGTACAAAAAGAGCTTTGGCACAGTGTTTCAATTTCTGGAAATAATTAAAGGCAAAATCTAAAATGCCACTGCTCCAAAAAGAGACATTTCCTCCTCTAGGTAAGAACAGTCAAAGTTTCAAAGGACATCTTATCCACAAGTTATGATCTGAGTTTTGAAAACTTTGAAAAGCATGGAAAGAAAATCAGCTAGCAAGGGCAATTTGAGTTTTACTACCAAGAGACATCACCTTTGGAACTATTGTTCATCATAGGCAAAGGAGTTGTTTTAATAGACTGTCATTGTTTTAGAAAGTTCAAGGAAAAAATAAGTTTTCATTATTCAATGAACAGAGATATTGTATAATATGTTTTGAGCAGAGGAATGTAGTGAAAAGGTGCCCTTCTTAAATAAAAGACCATGGCAAACTATGAAAAACTGTAGCAAGTTTGACACCTACAAGCAGGGAAGTATTTTGAAAAGGGGCGCCTTTCTTAAATCAAAGAGCCATGACCAAATCCAAATAATGCAGAACATTTGGGCACCTGCAGTGGATAGAGGATGATTGAACCTAAGGTCAATACAACTATATTTTTGCATCTACAGTCAAGAGACACCTACAAGAGTCTGTCAAACCAAGTTTAAAAGGTAAAGGTTCCTACAAGTTTACAAGCTCAGCAAAAACAAGAATACTTTGGCTTAATTCTTTAGGTTCTGAAAATCATCAAAGACAGAATCCACATACTACTGCTGCAGGAGGAGGCATTTCTTCAAATAAGGAAACAGTCAGAAGTCTAAAAAGGACATATTTCTCCAAAAGAATTATGTCATTTCAAGAAGGGAAAATGAGCTTCGAAAAGGGGAATCATCACCTTTGGGTTTTGATTAAACAAAGAAATTTAGTTCATTTGCAAAAAGTGAGGTTTTCAATATGGATGTAAAAGAAAAACAAAACTTTGAAAAGAACCCTCCCAAGTCAAAAATCAAATGGGACCGTTTGTTTTCTATACTTCAAACAAAGATCAAAGCCATTTTCGTTCCATTTTGAAATTCATCAAGCCCAAGCAAGGCCTCTTTGCTACCCTCAGCATCGAAACAAAGAAGTTTCGGGTCGATTTGCAGGAGTTTGCCACTTTTTTCACCGCGCGACGCGCCCAGGAGCAGATTTGCACGGGCGCTCAACTACCGCGCGACGCGCCTGTACACAGCGCCCGGCCGACCCGACAGAGCCACCCGACAGTTTGTTTTGGCGCGGCACTCTGAAAGCCCAGCACGTCGCGCATCTGTATGACCCTCGTAAGCTATTCAAACACCTCTGGAGCTAGCCTAAAACGCATCAATAAGGTTCTTCATCATATTCTCAAGGTATTTCCATGAACCCTCTTAGTTTTTCAAACAAAGTGCTAAGTGATATGAAGGGTTAAGAATCTATGTTTTCAAGATGTGGTGTGAGGGCAAAATAGTGTTTTTCTGATTGACTGTTGAAATATCAAAACACCTGTGAGTTGTATTTTTATTAAAAGATCATCAAAACACCCTCACTACCGTGGTGAAGCAAGGTTGAGGCTGTCCATATACAGTTGGAGTTTGTTTGGATCAGATTAGTGTAAAGAAAACAGTGTTTTGAACTGCTACAATTCTTTCATACCACAGCATACAAAGCTTTCAAACTTTGTCAACACATCTGGAAAAACAGTGTTTTTGCTGTGTGGTGATCTGAGGTGTAGAACTGTGGTTAAAAAGTTGAATGTGTTGTTAACGGCGCCTACAGGAAAGAAATGTGTTGAAATAAGAGTAGTGTGTTTTTCACCTTTGCATATCAAAGAACAAAAATACCTTATGTCTTCAAAGCATCAAAAGACGAAGTTACCCCTACTATCACAGGAAAGGAAAGTTTTTCTCTATGTTCTGTTTGGCTGCCTTTGTGACTCTCCAAACTCATTTGACAAGTTGATTTTTAAGGGATATAAAGATATTTGCTAAAGAGATAGGTTTTCCACATTGAAAAGGAGTTGCTCCACATAAAGACTGCTACAACACCATATAAAACAAACAGTTGTTTCTGTGTGAATATCCTTGTTCAAAGACTGTGCTGAAGTGTAAGATTACTATTAAATGTCTCTACAGGGAAAGAGTATGTGCTGAGCCAAACTGTGTGTTCTTACCTTTTCCTAAATCAAAGAACAAAGGTGTTTTATTCCTCAAGATACCAAAGGGAAAAAGTTAACCCTATAGACCACAGAAGGGGCAGTTTTTTCCTGAGTTTTCCACTTGACTGTCTTGTTCTTCAAGCTTATTTTGACAAGCTGATTTTCAGATGGGGTAGGTTTTTTTTCTACAAAGGACAGGGTTTCCATATTAAACAGGAGTTTTTATTGTGGGAAAGAAATAAGCTGCTACAGCCTCTGTTGAAACTTTAAGAGCTTGTTTAAATTCTATCACCTTGTTCCATACCAATAAGATTGACTGTATGCCCACACTGGAGATTGACCATGTATGTGGTATCATTTTGCTTGATGGAGTAACATACCAATAGAGGATAGTAAGTATAATTAGAAAAAGGGTTTTGGTTAGAGAGTAGTTATTGGTTGAAAGCTACAGGGCAAAGTTGCTACTATTTCTCACAGAAAAGACAGTTTTCACTGTGTAGTTTGCCTGACTGTCTTTTATCCCTCAAAGCTTATTTGATAAGTAGATGTCCATATAGAGCAAAGGTTTTTCTACAAAGCCAAAGGTGTTACATTGATAAGAGGTCCTAGTTATTTTGAAAAGAGAAGACTATTGCAGGCTTGGTTGAACTTTTGGAGCATTTTTACTCTGTCACCTTGTTCAGAACTGTGACATTGACTGTCTAATTGCACTAAGGGTTGATTGCATAAAACATAAGTGTGTTGAGTGATAGGCACACTAGGAAAGGCAGGGTTGTAATGATTGGAAAGTCTACCTTGGGACAAAGATATAAATGTGTTGTTGACCTCTAAACTTCACAAAAGCAAAGTGATTTTTTGACACTTTACACAGAATTTTTCACCTAACAGTTTGTCTCCTTTTTCACTGTGTGATCTCTTATTAAAAATTTTGCTAGTTAAGATACTTTAAAGGTGGACAGGCCACTTTTTTAAAGGGAGAAAGGGTTCTTTGTTTTGTAAGGAAACTTGTTGCAATCATTCAAATACATTGTTCACTATCAAGACAGTGAATTGACACAGATTGACTCCAAGAAGGCAGTTTACACACAGTGAGGCAGTTTGTTTCTTCAAAAGCACATTTAGGTCAAAATGCCTCCAAGGCAAGACAGCAGAAGTGGCCCACATAAAATATATGATCCAATCTTTACAGAAGAGGTTAATGCTCATCCATCCATCCTTTTCAACTTCCATGAAGTAGGTTGCCTAGATTTCTGCCAAAAGATACAGGAGGTCAAAATTTTTTCGCCATTAACACACCTATGCGCCCTGAGATTCAAAGAAAAACATTTCCAAGTGGCAGGTCTTGATTTCAAGTTCTCTCCAAGGTATGTGTCCAAGGCAACTAAAATTCCATATCATGGCGAGAAGTGGTTCAAGCAGGCCCATCTAGATTTGAGTGACTATAAGCCTTTCATCAAGCCCGAGTACAGAGATACATGCACTGCCATTTTTCCTTTCTCTTACCTTCTTGACAGCTATGCTCCACTTATGAAAGTCATAATGAAGTATTTTACTTGTGAAGGGAGATTTGCTTGAGTTTATGCCTATCATGTCAAACTATTGATGCATTTCACTAGAACCAGGCAACTAAATCTCCCTTACTTTTTATGCAAAAGCATCGAGAAGATGGCATCCACAGTCCAGAAGAAGGCTCCATCTCTGCAAATACCTTCCCTTTTCCATCATTCTCTGATCAAGATTATCTTCCTACACCAGCTAGAGAAGAAAGAGGTTCCATGGGATGTATTCATCAGTCATCCAGATTTCTCTACTATTCCTCCTGTCCATATATCTCCCACTCAGCCTGTTCATCGCCCGGTACCTTTGTCCAGCAGGCCTACTCCTAGAAGGCTCAAAATGACTACAGAACAGCCGGGATAGCAGGAAGAAGGAGAGGGAAGTAGACAGCAAGAAGAGAAAGTTCATGAGCAAGAGCAAAGGGATGAAGAGCAGCAAACAGAAGATGAGGAATAGCAGCAGGACAGTGGTGAAAGTCAGCAGCAAAAAGAAGATGATGAACAGCAGGTACAAGAGGAAGAGCAGCAGCTTGATATTGGAGGACAGGAATAGCAGCTTGGGCAGGAAATTGAGCAACATCTTGAGCCACAAAATGAACAGAAAATCCAAGCACAGCAGCAACTTGATTTTGATGAAAAAGGGCAGGAGGTTGAAACACAAATTGATCAAGGCATTGAAGTAGAACGGAAAATTGATGTTGGCGAACAGGGGTGGCAAATTGAACAGCAAGAAGAAGACACACAGCAGCCTCAAGGAGAGCAGCAGTTTCAAGAAGATGTCAAGGGTAAAACATTTGTGTCTCCTCCTCCTAAAAGAACAAAGCCCAGCACAGCAAGCAAGAAAGGGCCCAAGGCTACCACTCCAAAAGTGACAAAAGTTGTCCCTAGCAAAATAAAATCGCCCAAGAGGACACCTACTAGCATGCTAAGGAGGAAAAGTGCGAGATTGGCCTTCAAAGGGAAAAGCAAGGTTGGAGAAAGTAAAAAACATGGAAGTGCATTGGCTGTCATCCCAATCCAAAGCGATGACAGCGATAATGAGGCCCGCATTCTTGAAAACCTCCTAATCCATAAAGAGGGGAAAATTGAGGCATTAGAAGAGGATCTTCAATGGGCAAGGAACTTCAACCACTTCTTGGAGATCAAAAATAAACAGATGAGTGTTCACACAGCTGTTCATGAAGCACGAGCTATCAAATACAAGAATGAGGCAGCTAAGGCGCAAGCAAGGATAGAAGAACTCATTGGTGATTTTGATGAGGAAGAAGAGGAAGAACAGCCTAGGCGGAAGAGGCCTAGGACCATAGGGCTTAAAAGAGCCTTGGAAAAGCAGAAAGAAGAAGAACAAGCCCATCTCCAAGCCTTTCCTCTCACTGCACTCCTTGAGCAGGAAATTGAAGAAAACAAAGAGGCATGGCTTGAAAGAGCCAACAAACACTTGGAGATGAAACTTGAAAGAGAAAACAGAGATCTAGAGCTGCAAAGGAAGAGGACACATCACTTTCAAAAGTTGAATCAGTTTGCCCGGCGCAAACTAAAGGCAGCCCAAGAGAAATTGAAGAAGGCAAAAGGGAAGTGCCCGCCACGGAAAGAGGAGAAAGGCACATCAGCTCTTGACATTTTGGCCTCAGCTTCGGAGCATGTTGCTAGGGACCCTTGAGGGTCATGCGCACTAATTTTGGGCTCGTTTCGACAACTTTTTGTTTTTTGGCATTTTTTGAGTTTTCGGTCAAAAACTCATAAATTCGCCATTTCTTTTTGAGGATTTTTCAAGTGAGGAGGATGATACCATTTGATGCCATAATTCTATGATCAGGTCCTCAGCAATTTTCAGAGCATTTGGAGATCATTCGTCCCCTCAAAACGGCGAAAAATGCTCACTTTTTGCACATTCTGCCCGTCATATCAGCAGTCTGCAATTTCCTGGCTTTTTACACATAGGTACAGAGTTGGAGGACTTCCATGCATCAAATTGAGGTTATTTCAGTTGTGCCGAAAAGTAGACACAGAGAGCTTTCCAACGAGCTATCATGAGCCTTGTTTCGACATCAGGAAGGCTGCCAAATGTTTCCGGCAAGTCAGGGGACCTTTTTCTGATATAAATTTGAAGTATTTTTGTAATTTTTGAACCTCAAAAATCTGTTTTTTCCAAATGTGCGTTTAGCTATTTTTGCACTTGGAAAATGATGCAAAGTCAATATAATTTCCGTTTTTAGCATTTTTTAGATATTTTATGGGATATTTTGTGCCTTGGGCTTTGTAAAGCCTCAAGGACAAGTTTAGATATTTTGATTAGGCCAATGGGATAGCTAGTTGCACCATGAGGTTTTCCTCACTCAAGCTTATTTATTCCATGGGTTTCATTGTAAAACAAGGCTGAACTTGAGAGAAGAATCAATATATTGGTCATATGAGCTTTGAAGAACATACTTGTGTTATGATTTTGGACTGCCTCTTGGATGCTTTTGATGAATGATGAAGGATTGTTGATGGATTCCATGACATGGTAGAATGGTATAGTGTTTCTTGCTTTGTTGTTGTCTTCTAGTTTTCATTCATGATACATGCTTCTTGTTGCTATAGATCAGTAGAGATTAAGCTTGAGATATGCCCATGGAGGCACCTCAAAATTCCTGAATCTTCATAGCTTTTATGTTTTCTTCTTCCTTAGTTGCACTAAATAATTCTTAACTGCTCTTTAGTAACTTAAGGATACTGTTTGCTAGTTTTATTCATAAGTTCTATGCATTTGAGTAGGATGTATGGTGTGCCCTGCTTACCTATGATTGTCCATAGTTCTATCCATAAAACTATCTCTTTGACTGATTAAGATTATCATCTTGTTGAACCAAGGAGGCCTAGTCCCGATCTAGCCCTTTGCCTAAAACTATGAAACCTTGTTTGTCAAAGTGCCCAATAACTTAAATACTGTGTTTAGGCGTTCCGGCATAGTATTTTGAGTTGTTATTCCTTCTTATGTGTTTTCCCCAAAGTCTGATAGCCATTTCCCAAAGTTAGAGGGTCTTATACTTCTATGCATGGCTGGAATGTTTGATTTCTATGTATTAATTAGCTCATAGTTACACTTAGCATGATTAATGGCTTGCTATAACATGTTTATGTCTGCTATCAACTAGTTACACTTGAAATCCCTCGTCTTTCACAAACTTGATGTCCATTTACTCCATTTTTCCCAAAGATCCTTTCTACCTTGAATCAAATCGGCCCTACAGCAGCCTTATATCATCATCTGATAGTTTCCTTGACCTTTTTGACCCCATAGCCCAGTTGATCTAACTTCTTGTTATCCATTGTATATCTTTGATCATTTTCATCCCTGACAAACTTAAAAACAAAAATCAAAAAACTTACTTTATAACTAGCCTAATATCAGAACAACATAAGCAAACACACCGATATCTTTTACATATAATAGAGAGAGCCCTCTCTGAGTCCAGGAAGGCTAGGTCCTTGGGCTCCAAAGCTTGGTTTGATGTTACATCGTCATTTGGCTCACCAATCGGCCAAATCACGAGACCCTAACACATACATTACGCTTTCAACTGCTGATGCATAAGGAACTTTAGACATATAATCCATTTCTTCTTGGGTCTTGGGGCACATCTCCTTACTAAGTTTGAAATGGCTAGAAAAAGGTGTACTAACTAGTTTTTCATTCTGCATATTAAATATTTTCAACACCTTTTGTATTTACTCATTTTGAGACAGTGTTAATTTGCGATTTTTCCTGTCTCTAGTTATTCTCATACCAAGGATTTTTTTTGCAGCTCCCAAATCCTTCATTGCAAATGAATTTTCCAATTTTATTTTGAGCACATTTATTTCCTGCATGTTAGACCCTACAACAAGCATGTCATCTACATACAATAACAATATAATATAGCTGCCATCATTTTTCCTTTTCAGATAAACACAATGATCAAAGTGACATCTAGTATAACCTTGTTCAGACATAAACTTGTCAAATTTTAGATACCACTGCCTTGGAGCCTGTTTTAAGCCATACAAGCTCTTCTTTAACCTGCACACTAATTTTTCTTTCCCTTTGACCTCATATCCTTCTGGTTGCTGCATATAGATATCTTCCTCCAAATCTCCATGGAGAAATGTTGTCTTTACATCTAACTGCTCAAGATGTAAATCTTCCGCTGCTACAAGACTTAAAATAGTTTTGATTGAAGTCATTTTAACAACAGGAGAAAATATTTCATCAAAATAAATACCTTTCTTCTGTGTAAACCCCTTCACCACAAGTCTAGCTTTGTACCTCTATTTTCATCCATCTTCTTCCTTCAGCCTGTAATCCCATTTAATCTACAATGTAGTTTTACCTGCAGGCAACCTGACTAAGTCCCAATTCTGGTTATGCATTAAGGAGTCTATCTATTCTTCCATGGATAGCTCCCACTTCTTCCTGCTTTCAACCTGCATTGCTTCTTCATAACATTCAGGTTCACCAGAATCAGTCAACAGTAAATAATATAATGAAGGAGAGTATCGTTCAAGGGATCTACTTATCCTGGTAGATCTTCTAACACCACTTTCAAGTGTTTGAGGTGCCTGTCGCTGTTGTGGTGGTTGTTGTTGTTGTGGCTCTTGATTATTATTATTTTCAGGCACCTTTACCTTTTCTATGATCTCATCAAGAACTGTGTATTCTTTATTTTCTTATTCTTGTTTCTTTTAATCCTACAACTGATTCTTATACAATACCTTTTCATTGAATATTACATCTCTTCTCCTAATGATTTTGTGATTTTCATAATCATATAAGCGATAACCAAAATCATTAACACCATATCCAATAAAGGTACATTTCTTTGATTTTGCCTCAATCTTTGTTCTATTTTCTTTATTAATATGGACAAAGGCCTCACAACCAAAAGGCTTTAAAAAAGAGTAGTTTACCTTTTTACCTGTCCATGCTTCCTCTGAAATACCACCATCCAAGGAACTTGAAGGCCCTCTATTTATTAGATAAACATCAATATCTACAACATCTACCCAAAATTGTAAAAGCAATGCTTCATGCAATCTCATCCACATTGCACGCTCCGTGATTGTTTTTTTCATCCTTTCTGACACACCATTTTCTTGTGGTGTTCTTAGAACTGTCTTCTCTCTGCAAATTCCATTCTCTGAATAGTACCTATCAAATTCTTTGCTACAATATTCACCTCCATTGTCTGATCTTAGACACTTCAACTTATTTCCTGTATCAATCTCAACCAAAGCTTTCCATTTCTTGAAATTATCAAATACATCTGATTTATTTTAAATACAATAAATCCAAGCTTTTCTAGTAGCATCATCAATAAAATTAACATAATAACGAGAGACACCAAGAGATGATACCTAAGTAGGTCCCCATAAATCTGTATGCACAAGCTCTAGTTTTTCGCTCTTCATTTATTTCCCAACTCTGAGAAATCTGACTCTCTTCTGTTTTCCATAAATACAATTGTCACAGAAATCTAAATCAACATTCTTCAAACCCGGAAACAAATTTCTTTGAGTGAAGAATATTCATCCCCTTCTCACTCATGTGTCCAAGCCTATGATGCCATAATGATGCATCTTCTCCTTTGGAATTTAAAGAATTAAAAGAGTTAGAAATACCATTGCATAAATACAATACCAACCTTTTCGCCTTTTGCTATTACCAAGGCTCCTTTGGTGACCTTCTAAGTTTTATCTGTGAAAGTTGTCACACAACCTTAATCGCCTAACTGTCCTATTGAAATCATATGTTTCTTCAGATCTGGAACATGCCTTGCCTCCTTTAATAGCCATTGGTTTCCATTATGTTGTTTTACAAGAACTTTACCCATTCCAACAATTTTACAGGGTTTATCATCACCCAAACGAACTTGTCCAAAATCTTCTTGAACATAGTCATGAAAATATTTCTTATCAATTGTGGCATGGAATGAGGCCCCTGAATCTACCACCCAGGAATCAGTAACATTTTCGAAAGAAAGAATCAAAGCATCTTGTAACACATCACCTGTCACATTTGCTTCATGATTATTTTCTTGTTGTGCATCTCCTTCTTTTCCCTTCCGAGACCTATAGTCTTTCTTTAGGTGTCCTTTCTTTCCGCATTTCTAGCATGCTATCCCCGATCTATACTTGGATCTACCTTTCCTTGATTTACTGTGACATCCCAAGCTCTTTCCACTTTCCATTTTTCTTCCTCGGGACTCTTCACTCAAATAATTACCCGATGTCTCGTCGGAGCTTTTTTGTCGCATTTCCTCGCTAAGGATAGCACCGAAAACATCATCAAACTTTAAAGTACTATATCCAGAGACAGAGTTACTAATGGCCATAACTAAACCATTCCAGATTTATAGAAATGAGCATAGAAATAACGGATCCCTAACTTCATCATCAAATTTTACCCCTACAGAACTTAACTGACTGGTAACTGTATTAAAATCATTTAAATGGTCTGCAACAGATCCACCTTTCGACATCTTCGTATTAAATAAACGTTTCATAAGAAATACCTTGTTTGAGGCCGAGGGTTTTTCATATAGTTTCGCCAATGCCTTAATCAAACTCTCTATTGTTGTTTCCTTCGAAATATTGAAGGATATTGACGCTGCGAGGCACAATCGTACTATTCTAAGTGCCTTTCTATCAAGAATCTCCCACTCTGCGTCTGTCATAGTCATCGGCTTCTTTTTTTTTTCACTCAATGGTAGGTATATATATTTTTTATACAGATAATCTTCCATCGACATCTTCCATAGTGGGAAGTTTTGGCCGTTAAATTTCTTGACCCTAAATTTACCATCTTTTGCCATTACTCCCACTCTAACTAGGAACCCTTCTTTCCTACAATTTTATCAGCCAAATAGACCTTCAACTCTGATACCATTTGTTAGAAAATTATATATTACAGAGAAATGGAAAAAATAAAATATATGCGGAAACAAAAACACAAGAAACACATAAAACCAGAGAGACACAGATATATGTGGTTCACCCAGTTTGGGCTATGTCCACCCCGAATAGCCAGACCTTCCTTTCTATTGTCCAGCAAAATGAATATACAAAACCTACAATAGATCCACTGTAATATCCTCTGTTCTCTCTCTCAGTATCCCTATATGTTTCTGGCTTTGAGAGTACACATACAATACATAGCCGCAATACAATACCCTCATACATGCGAGAGGTTTCCTTCTATGGAAAAAAACCCTAAACTAAACATAACTTCTACCATCAGATCATCCGCCTAATGAATGGCCCAGATTGACTAGAAATTACTATACTTTTATAAGGCAATTTTACATCTTTTTTTAGCTTTGGGGGCGCTACCCCTGAAACCCCCTGTAATATTCCCAAATTTTCACATCATATTTGGAATATTAGAGTTCTTGATTTTCTTAATAAAATAAGTAAATAAAAGGGTGGAGGGACCCACAAACCTCAAAGATGAATAAAATCCACTTTTAATGTGTGTATGTGGATATTCTAGATCTAGATCTAAAATCATGGAGTAGTGGAGCAGCTCCATTAATGGAGAACATGTCCCATTTATGAGATAGATTATGGAGGATGAAACAGTCAAATAAGATCATGGATTTTAAATATAAAATCATGAGGATCTTTGATAAGGTCAACTGACATCATAGTACATTAAAATAAGATCATGAAGCACTTATGATAAGATAGTGGAGGAAGTGGTGCATTCAAAGAAGATCATGAAGGACTTATGATAAGATAGTGGAGGAAGTGGTGCATTTAATACACATATGATGGAGAGGGTGATCACCCCATGTGAACTTTGTTAGTATGAATCCTTTGTCGAAGTGTATGAAAAAAGACCACTTTAGCTACGCATAACTAATAGCCCTAACATCAAAAGTGGTTACCAATATATTCAGATCTGCAGTTAGTTGATCAAGAAAAGAGCTGCAAAAAACCAGATCTATGCATAGAAAGACATTAAGCAGTAAAAAGAAGGGTTTGCTCCATATATCCAATAGACAATACAAGAACAATTTTTGAAAGAATTTTTGTATTAAGGGCACCTGGGAGGAAAACAAGAAGGCGTATCCAATTCTCCTCAATGGGATGGGTTCTTGGAAGTCCTCGGCACTTCATATCTAGAATCTCTCTCTCTTGTTGGTGTAGAAAACCCAGACAAAGATAGAACTCAAAGGGAGCTCACGCAGCAAATAATGTAGAAAAATGTGACCAAGTGTATAGATCCAGAGTGATCTAATAGGCAACAAAAGGTGAAGAATGGTAGGAAAAACCCTCCTATTTATAACAAAATATTGGGTCATTCTAGATCTTGGTGCATGATTAAAATAATGTTAACTAAATCTAGATCCACCTTTTATGGAATATTTTATTATATTTGTTGGAGGGAAAAAGTATTTGACTTGGGTCAAATTCCTTTATTTGTCAAAAATAAATAAATAAATGATTTATTTATCTTTTTAAGGAAGTGGTTGAAAGATAATCAAATAAATAATGATTTATTTAATTATTTGTGGGTGATTTGGTCATATTTAACAAGGAATATTATCTAAATAAGATTTAAATAATTATTTCTAGAAAATAATAAGATAAATAAAGGTTTATCTAATTAATTTCTTTGTTTTTGGGTTAAACATGACTAGGAATAATAATTAAATTATGGTTTAATTAATTATTCCATGAGGAAAATTAAACAAAATAGGTTTGCTTAATATTTCCTTTTGGGGTTTCCTATTTAGACCATAAACAACCTAATAAATGTGGTTTATTAAGTTATTTTACATAGTGAAATCAATTTTACTTAGGGTAAAATTGGTCTTACATGGTGTACTTGGGTCCATCTAATGATAATAGGTTAGATGACCAAAAAAATGGTGTAACAGATTGCCCCCCAGCGTGCGAGTGTTAGGAGCAAATCGTATGACCGAAGTACGTTTTAAGAACTCAATCACCAGACATCAAGAGGGAAGTCAGAGAGAGAAATGTAAGGTAGACGAGTGTGCTGAAGAACTAGACCCTGAGGAGACGAGACTCGCAGGTGCAACAAGTCTCTTTTTATGAGAGGGTACCTATGCTAAAGGCGGCGGGGGAGGCATACCTATGCCCGTCGAGACAAAGTACAAAAGAATAGTGTGTCCAGTAAACAAGGGACCGAACCATAAAGTACAACTGGCATAAACATGAGCCAGATAATAATACAATGAGGAATCCCACATACATGCGGTGCCTGGGATAACAGCCAGGACTTATACAATGATATCTGAGTACATGAGATACAAATACAACCCAAATTCCCCCTATACACGGGGAAGGGCTCACAAGATCTGACTGATACATGCAAATCTAAGAGGCGCTGCAAGCGGCTAAGTCCGACATCATCAAATATATGGAGCTGCATCGAAGGCTACAATGAAGAGGTCATCCGGGCATGTGGGGGGCTACCTGCAAGGCCACCCCCTCATGAGGGCTGAGACATCTCACACACACCCGAGAATCACCAAGAGCTATTGTTGCATCGCTGAACCATCAAGCATATGGATCTCGATCGTGCTGAAAGGAGCTGGAGTGGAGAAACAATCAAGTCAAAGGGAAATGAGAGATCCCTTTGCCTGATTCGAGGCACCGAACAAGAGTGGAAGTTGGAACCAAGGTACACCGCCCTCTAGACCTATCTTCTGGAATGAAGGAGCTGATGTCGACAAAAGGAGGTCTGCCATAGGTGAGGCAATGAGAGATCCTCAACTAAGGCATGAGAGAAAATAGTAGAGCGACGGACAGACTGACACCAATGATGATGGTGAAATGGAAGGGACTGAGTAGCGAATGGACGACTCCCCTTGTTATAGCATAAAGGGCATGAATGACATGGCAGCGACTGATGCAATATCATAAGGGATAAGGGACAGTGGGACTGAAGGCCATAATGTGCGACACAAGAGAGAGACCAAGCAATGAAGGATGGAGGGCTATAGCGAGGTACAAAGGGACTCGGGATAGACTCCATGAATGCAATGATGACTCAACTTGGATGCTCTAAACAAGGGTGACTCGATGGTGTTGCCACACAGGAAAGGCCCAATGGGGGACCATGAAAACATGAGTATAGGATGGTAACTCATGACGAAAATCGACACGAACAAATACAAGTAAGGAGGCAAAGTGGTGCCCCAAGTACAAGTGTTGTAAGTGAAGAAATGTGATTTTAATGAGAGGGGAGGTGACCCATCTTGGACGAAATGTGTCCTGGTGAAGTATCAAATCCCAAAAAATGAAAAAGATGCTGGCTATCTAAAAGAAAATAAAACATGCATTTCAGAAGGGAAATGCTAAGGGTAATATTTCTTAAGATAGAGTGCATTGCGAGGATTAGGAAGGGGATTGCCTTCGAAATCCTCTAAGAGGTATGCCCCCTTACCAAGATCCTTACTGATGATGTAAGGGCCTAGCCATAATGATTCTAACTTCCCATGACCAAGGACATCATGGGCCTGGTCATAAACTAGAACAAGGTCGCCTTCGTGAAAAGTACGAGGTTGGAATTTTCGGTCATACTGAGCTTTGGTGCGTTTCTTGGCCGCTTCCATGGTTTGCAAGGCAACACGACGGTCTTCGGAGGTGCGCTCAAGCATGATAAGTCATTTTTCGAGAGGTTGGGTGTCAGGGAGAAGTTCGACGGCCAGATGGAGGGAAGGAATTTCACACTCAATCGGTAAGACTGCCTCCTCTCCAAAAACGAGGTGGAAAGGAGTAAACCCGGTGGCAGTTTTAACAGAAGTTCGATAGGCCCACAAAGCAGGGAAGAGCATAAGATGCCAGTTGGTTTTGTGCTTATTCACTGTTCGTTGGAGCATAGTCTTGAGGATTTTGTTGACTGCTTCAACTTGGCCATTACCTTGGGGGTAATAGGAGGAGGAATATTGGTGCTCAAAACCCAACAGTGAGGATAGCTCACGCCATATCTCATCTTCAAAATGTCGGCCATGGTCAGAGACCAGTTGTTTCGGAACCCCGAATCGAGCGATAACGTGGTTAAAGAAAAAGAGGGTTGCGGTAGCTGCCATGTTGTTAAATGTTGGCATAGCCTCGGCCCATTTTGTGAAATAGTCGACCGCCACGATGATATATTTATGGTTACCGGTGGATGGCGGGCGACACTCCATAAAGTCGATGGCCCATTTACAAAAGGGACCAGTTGAGACAACCGGATGGAGGGGAGCTAGGGGAGATCGTGCCTTAGGGGTGAAATGTTGGCAATTGGAATAGTGTTTGATTGCTTCAATGCAATCACTGAAGAGGGAAGGCCAGAAATACCCAGCGCGCATGACTTTTTGGGCAGTAGCAAGACCGGAGAGGTGGCCACCGCAAGCGCCGCTATGGCAGGCATTGAGGACTTGTTCAGCTTCAGCGTGCGTGAGACAACGACGAAGGACAGTATCTATATCGCGACGATACAGGTCGTCACCAATAAGAAGGTAGCGAGGAGCCTGGTGTCGGATACGTCGTCGAGCGTCACGATCAAGGTGAAGAGCGAACTTTTGGGTTCGCAATTAAGTGAGAATATCGACGTACCAAGGATCGTCCGAAGTAATGGCGAATAAGTGCTCATCAGGAAAATCATCATTAACTGGAGGATCCTATGTTCCGGTAGGTAATTTAGAAATGAGTTCAGCAAGGGATAAATATTTCTTACTTTTTGTTGTGACAAATTCGAGGTCGAATTCTTGAAGGATGACGACCCAACAGGCGTACTTCCCAGTGAGGATGCGGTGACTCAATAGGAAATCCATGGGGTTGGAATTAGTCACAACCTTGGTGGAACGCATGAGGATGTAATGACAAAGTTTTTGGACTGAGAACACAACAGCCAGCGCTAGTTTTTCTTCATGTGAGTAGGAAACAGGAAGCCCTACTAGGTTCTTACTGACGTAGTAGATCACATGCTCGATACCATTGTCATCTTCCTGAATAAGGACTCCAACGACCGAATAGGTGGTAGCGGAGATGTACAGGATGAAGTCCCGATCAAAGTCGGGAGGGCGGATCAAGGGAGCAGATGTGAGAGCCTGTTTGAGGGCATCGAAAGACTCATGATCATAGGTATCCCAAACAAATGGGATATTGGACCAGAGGAGTCTAAGGAACCCATGTGCGGTGGTGGCATAGTCAGGGACGAACCGACGAAGAAAATTAGCTTTGCCTTGGAGACTTTGGAGCTGGCATAGGTTACGCGGAATGGGAAGTTCAAGAATGGCTTGAACTTTCAAAGGGTCAAGAGTGATACCGTCCTTAGACACTATGAAGCCTAAGAGACGGCCGGCGGGAATGCAAAAGACGCATTTCAACGGGTTAAGACGGATATTATACTTGCGACATCGGAGAAAGACGGTACGCGGATCATGGAGGTGTTGCGCCCGATGCTTAGAATGCACGGTGAGGTCATCTAAATAAACAAGGATAATATGAGCTAAGTCATGGAAACAATAAGACATGGCCCGTTGAAAAGTGGCGCCGGCATTTTTAAGGCCGAATGGCATGACCCAGTAAGCAAAAGTTCCCCACGGACTAATGAACGCGGTTTTAAGTTGGTCAACAGGACGGATAACGATTTGGTTGTATCCGGAGAAACCATCCATAAAGGATAGAACCTCATGCCCCGTACACTCATCAATGATTTGGTCAATAAATGGTGTGGGGAAGTTGTCTTTGGGACAAGCTTTTTTCAAGTCGCGAAAGTCCGTGCAGACACGGATGGTGCCTTGTTTCTTCAGGACGGGAACCGGGTTGGACACCCAAGTGGTGTATTCAATAGGATAAATGAAACCAGCCTGCTTGAGCTTATCGATTTCGGCTTTGATAGCATCACGTCTGGAAGGATTAATGGGTCTCAACTTTTGTCGGAATGGGTTGGCATCGGGCCACGTGTCAATATGATGCTCGACGATGGTGGGATCAAGCCCAGGCATTTCGGAGTAGGACCAGGCAAAAATATCACGGAATTCTTTGAAAAGCTTAGTGTAAGCTTCGATTTCTTCCGGGGTGCATTGGACACCTAAGGTGATATATTCTTTGATTCCTAGTTTGACTGAAATGTCAACTTTAATGGTCAGAGAGATGTTGGCCATGTTTCCTTCTTCGAAAGCATCAGGTGCAGGGATGGGATTTTTGAACCAATCGACTGCATTGGGAATGAAGTCTTTGGTTTCCACAGCATATTGGTCATGGGACTGCTGTGGGAGGAAGTATGCGTGATGGTGCATATCATCCCACAGAAAGTCAGGGTTGGTCATGGCTTCCATAATGTCTTCATCGGACTGGAAGATGGGAAGACTGGAGGAAGAAGGATCACCCGATGAGGTAGTGATGTGTGACTGGTCATCTTGTGGAGAAGGGCTCAGATGCGCAACGTCAACAGATCCAAGGTCGACTGAGGGGGAACCGAGAGTGTCTGCAGGTTGAATATTAGGTGAACTATCTCTCAAGGATGATGATAGGTACAAAATGGTGGTCGAAGGCTCCGTTGGTTCGATAGCGGGAGGAGGAATGTGAATGGGAGTCGGAATATCCTGTGGTCCTATCGAAGTAGAACTCGCAGACAAGTGAGAAGGTATCTTGTCGTGCGTAGCCTTGAATTGGCGGTACGTGTCTAAGGAGGAACGATACTCGTCAAGGCAGGGATAGAGGTGGGTGTAATGGCCGTGGAAATCGCACAAAGCACAAGGGTGATTTGTGTGCAAGGTTTTGAGTTTCGGGATAGAATCCGGGATAGTCACGTAGACTTCGGGGATATCAGAGTCGGGAAATGTCTCGTTGACCAGGATCTTGAGGTGCGGAAATTCAGGACACATATGGGTGGCGTGACCGACAATATCGCACAAAGCGCACTGGATAGCGTGCTTTGGCGGGCGAGGAGGGTTAGGGTTTGTCGGGGCGGCTTGGTCCTGATTGGTTGCCCCCTTACGAGCTTTTCCTTTCTTTCCGGGGCTGTCACCACAGGGGCAGGGTCCTGGGTGGGTGCGGGGGGCCCGGGGGAAGCGAGGGGGACCAGTTGAACCGGTGTCAAAGCAAGGTAAGGTTTGGGGTGACCGGGTGGGGTAGCGGCTGGAGGGTCAATGTACCAGACAGGTGTGCCCACGGTCAGGTTAGGGAGAGAAAGGGTGGCCATGACGGGAACCGTATAGACTCCGAGAGGAGGAGCTAGGAAAGGTATCTGACCAGAGGGATAATGTCTAGGAGGGACGGCTCCGAGATGGTTAAGGCCTGGGGGAACCGATCCAGGGGGATAAAGGGGTTCAGGGACACCAGCTGTAGGAGAAGGGCCAGAAGGAGAAGGTCTGGCTGGCGGAGAGAAAGGGCTAGGAGCGGGTTGCGGTGGGCGAGGTTGTGTCTGAGGTTGCTGACTAGCCGAGGCGGGTTGCTTAAGGGCAACCCGAGACGATTGCATCATGCAAACATTCGATAAGCTGGGATCAGAGACGTGAGGAGGGGGAAGACCAGGAAAAGTTCCAAGCAGGGAGGAATCTTTGTAGACGCCGGGGGAGACACTGGTCAAGGAATCGACGATTTTCTTATTGGCTACAGAAGAGATGGTCGTCTCCGGAGACATCTGAGACGGCGGCTCATGGTAAGACAGCTGGTCAATGGTGACTATCTTTCCATTGTGAGGGAAAGACATCTTGCGAAAAACCGCGGATGGGACAGCAGACATGGCATAGGTGTAGCTTCGCCCCAATAGAATGTTGTAGTTTAGAGGGGCGTCAATGACTTCGACGTCAACACAAACGGTCTTACCGGCAAGGGTGATAGGACAATTACGAAAAAGGCCAATGGGATGGGAGGCGTGGCCGTCCCACGCTCGAAGGGTGATCGTGGAAGGGGCCAGCTCAGGAGATCCGAGTTGTTTCCAAACCGAAGCGGACATCACACAGGTAGATGTTCCCTCATCAATTATACACCGAGAAACGGTGGCGTTCCGGATTTTGACTGGGATTTGGAAGGCGACGAAAGCAGGAAGAGGAGGATGGTCTGATTGATGGGCATCGAACACAATCATTTTGTCATCAGTAGGATCTACAGTGCCCATGGTAGATAGTAGAGCCTTCTTTTGGGAAGGGCACGACTGGAGGAGTTCCAGTGTGGAAATGGCAGCAGGAGATTGCACCAAATCATCCACTATGCTATACGAATGAGCAGCTCAACCGGAAGCAGCATTTCAACGTAATGGTCCCTTAGGAATCTGGGTATGAACCTCAAATTTGGGTTGAGGGATATGTAAGGGGCCACTAAATGTTGAAAGAGGCTCTGTAGAACCTGAAGAAAGAGGCTCGGGGGCAGACTGAGCGGGAGGCTTGGGGTACTGGCGAGACCGAGTTTGAAGGTGAAGGTCGACGGTTGGGGAAGGATCAGAGTTCATCATAAGGATCTGGTTATTGGAGGAACCAGAAAGGGAAGGTGGAGTGGCGACCTGTCTATCAGGCGGTTGGGTAGCCACGAATCCTTGCTGAGGGAAAGGATCAGTAAAAACAGATGGTTGGGTAGTGGCCACATTAGGAGGAGCATGATGGGAGGCGTGTTGTCCATGCAATGTGGCTTGAGACTCCCACATCTACCGCATCTGGGGTAAGAGGGGACAATCGTGGGTGTAATGACCATAAACACCGCAACACGAACAAGGCTTATTTGTGCTGCTCCCCTGGCTTGGGCCGAGTGCCCCCGTTGCCGGTTGCTGTTAGGGGGATCACCTTGAGTGATCGGGTCCACGAGTACTCGTGGCAGATTGGCTTGGATTGCCTCTCCGCCTTCTTCGAGAAGAAGGGGGATTAGTCGCGCCTCGCCGTGCAAATACTTGCCCCGGGAGGGGGTTGTAGGTGCCGTTGCGGGTTTGGAGGAGGCAAGGGAGATGGAAGCGCATATGCTGGAGGAGATGGCGCACCAGGCTGTGGATAAAGGTAATGGTTAGGTTGGGCAACATTGAGGTAAGCAGGAGGTTGGGCAAAAGGAGGAGGCATGCTGTATCTTGGATACATGCCACCGGGAGGGGGAAGAGTGCTAGAGGTGCTGGCCCCTCCCTGAGGGAGACCATAGCCCATAGGAGGTTGAGCGTACGGATGGGAAAGGGCTCCAATGATACCGTCGACGGAATGATATGCCCCCCGAGGCGTTAGCGCCGCCGGGCCTGGGGAGGTTAGGAAGAACGGTATAAACATAACTAGACTGAGCATAGATCAGGTCATATTTCAAGGCTATTTGGAGGGCGGCTTCTTCGGTTTGAGGAAAATGGGAGGCGAAATATTTGCCAATGGGAGCTAAGAGAGAGCGAAGGAACTAGTCCATATAGATCCGATCTTCGAAGGGGGGAGCTCGACATAAGCTTCATCTTCGTCGCCATTCCTGGACATGAGCAGAAAGGCGGGTTGAAGAGGTTTGCTTGAAAGAGTTCAAAAGCTCCGTACCAGTATCGTATCAGAGAGGGAGCTGGAAGTAAGATAAAAAGGCTTGGGAAATGGTCGCAAAGGTGGTATGGGAAGAGGTGGCTTGGTCTACATACCATTTAGAAGCTTCGCTGGTAAGCGTGCGTTGGAACAACCGAAGACGGATGGAATCATCGGTAATGGAGTTGGAGGAACACCACATGTGGAAAGATCAGACATGGTTGGTTGGATCTTCTCCAGCAAGGCCTTCGGACTTAGGGATGTCGGAGGGGAGCTTGGTTGGCATAGTAGGCCAACCAACATCGTGGCGGATAACGTCATTGATCAACTGATTGAAATCAGGGAGGCTGAGGCTTGCGATGTACGGCATCAAGGGTGTGGCCGAGGTAGTTCCTATGGCGGTTCCGCTAGTAGTAGTTCCGGCATTAGGGCTGGGAGCACCGCTAGCGTTAGGCCCTAGACCAGACACAGTGAAGGTGACAGGGGGAGAACCAGAAGGAAAAGGAGAACCCAAAGAATCAGAAGAGGAGTCGGAGTGTGGACTCGGAGGAGGACTGGCTCGATGAAGGCGGGACGGAGCAGGTCGATCGACCGGAAACTAAGGGTAAAGGCCACGAAATCTTCGGGAAGTGCGCCTTGGGGGCGCAATGATGACAACACAAACATGGCACAAGGGGAAGAAGAACGACCACAAGGGCAAGGAGGTGCAGAATCAAGTGATTACAATGTCGAAACAAGCAAGTGATAGGTGCATGTCAATTGATTTAAATTCCTTTTCCCCGCATGTAAACCGTTGTGCTCTTCTTCGCTTAGGGTGAGTGTGTGGCGTGCGTTAATTTTAATTTTTAAACCCTTTTCGTTTTGAGAGCGAGAGAAAAAGTGTGCTGCGTAACTGAAAATAAATCTGCAGAGAACAATATATAATGCTGAAATAACAGAAAATTAACAGCTACTATTTCATCGATTCAACCCAAAAAGGTGGGTCTCTCAAAACTAATATAACAGAGGGAAAAAAAAATCTAGTCAAAACACATTAAAAAGAGGCCAATAGATCTAGGGTCAAAAGGGACAGGGATCTAAAGGGAAAAGCTGCTGAAAAGAGGTGCAGATCACAGCCAAGAGGCAGAGGCAAGGTGGCTGGAAAGAGGGAGGAAATCAGCAAAAAGCAGGAGGGGCAAGGAGGAGGCCCTAAAAGTAGATCCAAACAAATCTTCAGGAGATGATTTGAAAGGGAGAAGAGCTGATTAAAAGAGGTCTGAAAAGGAGGTATCAGATCTGGAAAGAGGGGGGCTGAAACTCTGAAAAGACAGACCTGAAACAGATAAAAACTCTTCCACAAAAAGTTTAGGGTACTGATGCCCTAGGGGGCTATGTTCCCACTTAGATGAGAAAAAACAGATCAGAACTAGGTCAAAAGGGGCTGAGACAGAGGCTGGAAAACCCTGACAGAAGCTTCAACAAAACCCAGAAAAATTGCAGAAAGACAGTTGAAAAAGTGGCAGGTCGCAGGTTCTGACCTGTTTTCAGTGCAGGTCACAAGAAAGAGGCTGAAAAGTGCGACCTGGAGGTCCAGGTCGCAGTTTTTGGGCTGAAAAGTGCGACCTCCAGTTCCAGTTGTCTCGGCGGCAGATTTGCGGAAAAAGTTGTCGTCTCAGTTGTGGCTGATGTCTGTCACCTGTGCAATAGGGCCAGAAACACGCAAAAGTTAGAAATTTTAATGTCTTAGGGTTTTATGTGTGAAAAACAACATAAAAATAGGAAAAAGAAAAAGCTGAAAAGAAACCCTAGGGTCTGAAGTAGCTGGATATGTAGGAATATGAAATACAATAGCGGTCATAATTTAAAACCCGTGTGGAGTCGCCATTTGTTAGTATGAATCCTTTGTCGAAGTGTACGAAAAAGGACCACTTTAGCTACGCAGGGCAACAATAGCCCCACATCAAAAGTGGTTGCCAATATCTTCGCATCCGTTAGTTAGTTGAACAAGAAAAAGAGCCGCAAAAACCAGATCCGTGCATAGAAAGACATTAAGCAAGAAAAGAAGGGTTTGCTCCATATATCCAATAGACAGGGGATACATCAATTTTTGAAAGAATTTTTGTATTAAGGGCACCGGGGAGGAAAACAAGAAGGCGTATCCAATTCTCCTCAGTGGGATGGGTTCTTGGAAGTCTTCAACACTTCAGATCTAGAATCTCTCTCTTTTGTTGGTGTAGAAAACCCAATGCAAAGAATAGAGCTCAAAGGGAGTTCACAGCGCAAATAATGGAAAAATGTGACCAAGTGTATAGATCCAGAGTGATCTAATAGGCAACAAAAGGTGAATAATGGTAGGAAAAACCCTCCTATTTATAACAAAATATTGGGTCATTCTAGATCTTGGTGCATGATTAAACATGTTAACCAAATCTAGATCCACCTTTTATGGAATATTTTATTATATTTGAGGGAAAGTATTTGACTTGGGTCAAATCCCTTATTTGTTAATAATAAATAAATAAATGATTTATTTATCTTTTTAAGGAAGTGGTTGAAGGATAATTAAATAAATAATGATTTATTTAATTATTTATGGGTGATTTGGTCATATTTAACAAGGAATATTATCTAAATAAGATTTAAATAATTATTCCTAGAAAATAATAAGATAAATAAAGGTTTATCTAATTAATTTCTTGCTTTTGGGTTAAAATACACTAGGAATAATAATTAAATTATGGTTTAATTAATTATTCCATGAGGAAAATTAAACAAAATAAATGCTTGTTTAATATTTCCTTTTGGGGTTTCCCGTTTAGACCATAAAACAACCTAATAAAATGTGGTTTATTAAGTTATTTTACATAGTGAAAGCAATTTTACTTAGGGTAAAATTGGTCTTACATGGTGTACTTGGGTCCATATAATGATAATAGGTTAGATGACCAAAAAAATGGTGTAACAAACTTGATGGAGGACATGAGGCCACAGCGCAGTCAAACATGGAGACTATGTCCACATGTACAGCGTAGATTTGGAGTGGACCTAGGCTATGGAAGGCTCATGCATATAATGAAGGTGAAGGCACAATGGAAGGCATGATTTGGATTATTCATTTCTTGATCTTTTTAGATCTATATTTCTCTTAGGACATTTCTATGCAGACTTGGGTTGTTTAGCAGAGTTTGCAGTGCTATTTAGCACACAGTGTTCCCAAGCGGGAATCCCACCTATTTCATTGAGTAGCTCTTGAAAGAGGATTGTTCTTCATTCCTTAGTAAGCATTGGTGCCATCTTTAGGAGGTTGTTTCTAGCATTCAGCTAGGAAACTAGTGGAGGATTCATCCTACCACTTTTTTCTTCACATCCAGCCTTTCAAGAGTAGCAGATCTACATCCGGCATTCAGGCCATTGGTTTTTACCTCCATGCAGCAGCAAGCCCTTCAAGGATTGCGCAGTCCAATCCTGTAGATCTATTGGAGGAAGGAAGTTTCCAGCATTTCAGCTGGAAATCTTGTGAGAGATCATATCCTCACATTGGATCTATTGTTTCCATCACTCAGGAGATGATTTGACACATCCAGCAGTAGGATCTATTGTTTCCGTCGCTGAGATCGTGAGATTTTAGGCTGAAAAGATTGGTTTTGGAGATAAACAATAATATCCCCATACCAAGGATCAATAGTACTGATAAGAAACAAGGATTCGTCCGCAATGGGCTGCTCCACCACAGTTTCAGTATCAGTAGAGGGGAAATCACACATCAGTTCTGCAAAAACCAAAGATTTCTTTGCCTTGGATTTTTCAAATTCCAAGTCAAATTCCTGCAGGATAACTATCCATTTGGAATACTTGCCCCCCAGCAATTGTTTGGTCAAGATGTACATCATAGGGTTACAGTTAGAAATCATTGTGGTTTTGCGTAATAAGATGTAGTGTCGAAATCGTTGGACAGCTTGAACAGCTGCCAAGGCCAATTTCTCCACATGTGTGTATTTGATTTCATTTGGATGTAGATTTCGACTGAGATAGTAAATCACATTTTCATTGGTGAATTCATCTTCCTGAACTAAAACCATCCCAATGGTGGAATGAGAGGTGGCGATGTACAAAAAATAGTGCTGGTTGTATTTGGGAGGATGCAATAACGGTGCATGGGTCAACACGTGTTTGAGTGCATCAAAAGATTGATCAGCAATCTCATCCCAAAAGAATGGAACGTTCTATTTCAACAACCGGGTAAAACCCTTTGTTAGCTCGGCGTAGTTAGGAATGAACCGACGTAAAAAGTTTGCTTTCCCCTACAAACTTTGGAGTTGGCACAGAGTCGAAGGAGGAGGTATATTGACAATAGCTTCGACCTTCGATGGATTAACGCGAATGCCTGCTTTCGAAACAACAAATCCCAGTAAGCGACCCGATTCTACACAGAAAACACATTTGTGTGGATTCAGCCGAATTCAATAATGCCTACATCTCATAAATATATCTTGTAAATGAGTGAGATGGTCGGCCCTACGCAATGAATGAGCAGGTAAATCATCAAGATAAGGTTGCACAATGTGCTTAATGTCATGAAACGCGTAAGACATAGCCCTTTGAAAATTTTCCCCAGCATTCTTCAATCCAAAGGGTAGTTTGCAATAAGCAAATATCCCCCATGGACAAATGAAAGTTGTTTCTGGCTGATCAGCAGGGAGTATCTTTATTTGATTATAACTAGAAAAACCATCCATAAAGGAGAACATTTCACTGTTGGCACAATCATCAATTATTTGATCGATATAGGGGGTTGGATAATTGCCTTTAGGACAAGCTCGATTAACAGCCCTATTGTCGATACATACTCTTATCGTTCCTTGTTTTTTGTTAACAGGAACAATATTCGACACCCAATCCGTTAAAGGAATCGGATAAATGAAACCTTCACGAAGTAATTTCTCAACTTCGGCTTTGATTGCAGCAGCTTTTCTCGGATGTATTTGACGTAAATGTTGACAGACAGGTTTGGAATCCGGGTAAGTCTTGATTTCATGTATAACAATTGATGGATCGATTCATGGCATTTCCTCATATGACCAGGCAAACACGTCACAGAATTATTGAAATAGGGCTTTATAAGAGTGGAGTTCATTGTCCGTACAGCAAGCACCTATATGAATGTTTTCAATTATTCCTGGCTTAACTGAAATGTCAATTGGAATTGTTCGAGAGATATTTTCCAAATTTAACTCAGAATCAGGATTGTGCAATGGATTCTGCGGTTCCTTGACATATTCAGCAGTAAAAATAGAAGCGAAATTATTTTCAAAATGATCCAGCTCAGGTAAAAACAAAGATCGATGATGTAGATCTTCCCATGGTAAATCGTCAATAGACAAAAGTTCACGAATCTGCTCATCAGTATGAACAAGATCAGGAAATGTCGTTGTGGCTGAGCTAGATATAGAAAGTGATTCCTCATGGATCCCATTCATTGGATCAATTTCAGTTGAAGAAGGATCGGAAAGTGACTGTACAGCCTGATATGCAATTTCAAAGGGACTCAAAGGCATTGTGCCATCAAATGAATCCAACTCAGAATCGAAAGGTACGATCCAAGGATCATCAAACATAATGGTATTAGATGAAATCATATGAATGTTTTCAATAGGAGGCGATACGTTAGGAGGAGGAAAGGAAAAATTTCCTAGTAAACCAGAATCTTTAATCAAACCTACCCCAACATCCTTGTAAGGGATAGTCGTTTTACCGATGTGCTGGATCGTTTATGTAGAGGCTGGATCGGAGGAGAAATAAGTGAGATGATCTATTGTAACGATCTTTCCTTGATGTGGAAACTTGATAAGCTGACAGACCGATGAAACAACAGCAGTCATAGCATAAGACCAACTGCGACCCAGGAGAAGGTTGTAATCTAGAGGGGCATCAACCACCTCCACATCTAGATTTACGGTTTTACCTTCAACCCCTATAGGTAAATCTTGCAAAATACTGAAAGGATGGAACCCTCGACCATCAAAAGCCTTTAAAATCATCGGAGACTGATTGAGTGTAGGAGAACCAAGTGATTTCCAACACTGGATTGACATAATATATGTAGAAGCCCCTTCATCAATCATAGTCCGAAATATCGGTCTGTTTTTGACTAAAACTTGAATCTGGAAAGCCATTTGATGAGGTAGGCAGGGTGTACTATTCTCTAAATCAAAGATTATAAGGTTCGAATCCTGAATATCGACAACTTCTATGGAAGACAAAAGCAATTTACGTTGTGTTGGGCATGATTGCAGCACTTCCAAAGCCAACATTGCTGAAGGGGAAATAGCTAAGTCCTCAACAATGTTGTAATTCTGAGTAGCTCTCGCATGTGGATTGAAATTTGATTTATGAAGTACACCTTTAGTAGGTGATTTGATTACTAAGTCTGGATTGGGTTTCTCGATCTGAAGCGAATCAGAAATGGAAGGAGGTGTAGTTGATGTATTTGAACTAGAAGATTCTGCTTCTTTACCACCAACAGGATTCTTACTACCATAATATTACGATCGCGTCGCAATCCTGACATGAGAAATCATCATAATAGGTTCTTCTGAGGCATTCGAGGTAGAACCAATCATCTTACTATCTTGAGTGGGAAAAAGATCCTTCAAGACAGCAGGTTGTTGAGAAAATTTAACTAATTTCGCAACCTCCGCTCGATGCGAGCATTCCTTAGTAAAATGATCCTCATCGCAAATGAAACAAGGATAGTGAGGCTTGCGTTTTTCGTCATTAGATTCAGTTTTATCTATTTTTTCTTTTGAATTATTTTTGTTTTTATTCTTCCCCTTCTTTTTACCACCGGATTTATATTTTTCCGTAGATGTCTCTACGACATGAATGTCGGCAGAAATTTCATCGGAAGATTCTCCTTTCGAGGAATCAGGTAAAGTTATTATAGGAGAATAATTCTTTGAAGATTTCTTCTTTCTTTTAGTATTAACTGTACCAATCATACCATCAGCAGCATGAGACCCTGAAGGAGCTTCAGTTATTTGACCTTGTTTTGGAAGATCGGGATTTTTTCATGTAAAGTACCTGACTACGTATAGACGAGGTCAAGATACTGAGCTTGAGCAATGACCTGATCCTCAGTAACAACTCCTGCCTTAGCTACATCTTCAGTGATTTTGGGTAATAATGATTTAACAAACCATTCCGCCAAAATTTGATCCAGAATGTAATCTTTCACTAAACGCCTTCTACGTCACCATTCGTGAATATGATCAGAAATATATGTAGAAGTGGATTGCTTTAGCGAAGTCAAAAGTTTCGTGCCATTATCGTATCAGACAGGCAACTGAAAATGAGTTAAGAAAGTAGTTGCTAACTGACTGAAATTATTAAAAGAGTCTCATGGTAACTCAATTTACCATTTGGCGGCAAGACCAATAAGAGTTCATTGAAAAAGACATAAGTGAATTGAATCATCAATTATTGAATTAGATGCACACCAGAGGTGATAAGTCATAACATGATTTGACGGATCCTCTCCTGACTTACCCTCAAATTTCGGTATATCACTGGGCAACTTATGCAGCATTGGCGGCCAGTACGGATATTAGAAAATTGGATCATTTGTAAGGCGTGTCAAATCAGTTAAATCCAAAGTTGCAATAAATGGTAACTGACGGTTAGGGTCGCGAAAACCTTGAGTAGCCAAAGCAATTTCGGGAGGAGGATACCCAGGATAACTGGGAATCGGATTTTCATTAGGAATGGTATAACCCCCCGGGAAACTAGGATTAACCAAACCAAACTAGGGTTGTTGAGGTTGTTGATAAGTATAGCCAGGGTGCGGTTGATACTGATAAGCTGGGTCTTGTGAAACGGGACCGAATTGAGGCTTTCCCTGGTACGATTGATACGTGAATTGCCGTTGACTTGTGACAATCGTACTTGTACCAGCTTGTCCTGCAAGTATCTGGACCGAAGTCTGAACTTAAGGTCCTGACTGGGGTACAGATACTTGAGGGATTTTCACGGATGCAGGGATAGAAGAACTTGGAGCTATAGATACTCCAGAAATAGGTGTTATAGGTTGAACAGATGTCGTCACAGTTGCAACAGTTTGAGGCGGAGTCTATGGTGTACTAGGTCCAGACTGCTGAACAGAACCAGGTGCAGGGGTTTGAATAGTAGACTGAACAGGTTGTTGGGTTGGACCAGAAACCAAAGGTTGTCTAGGTTGAGAAGACAACTGTACATTAGGTTGCATAGGCTGTTGAAATTAGGATGGATCCCACACCATTTTTGTTCCGGGGTATTGTCCTGTAGAAGGTTTAACGTAAGGACCATAGCCTAGTTGAATGTAGGGTTGATAAGTAAGTGGAAAATTTCCGGCTCCTTGTACAGATGATTGACCAGAAGGCGGTTGGAAACCTTGAATTGGGTACTGACCTTGAGGTTGATAACCCTGAGGCACGTACTAAAACTGGGGTTGATAAGGACTTTGAGGAACATACTGAGTTTGGGGTTGACCTCGGGGTATGTACTGTCCTGAAGGTTGATAACCTTGAGGTATGTACTATCCTTGAAGTTGTTCTCCAAAATAATATGATGCCACATTTTGTCCTAGGAAAAAGTTACCTTGAGGTTGCCCCCCAGGCGGTAACTGACTGCCCTGAGGTTGTCCCCCAGGCGGTAATTGACTACCTTGAGGTTGCCCCCCAGGCGGTAACAGATTTCCCTGAAATTGTCCCCTAGGTGGTAACTGACTACCTTGAGGTTGAGGATTCGGAATATTACCAGACATCATAAATATTTGCTCTACATTTGACATTTCAGTTTTAATACCATTAAGACCAGGTGATAATACTTGTTCAGTCGGTCGAGGAGCTGCTCCTGAGAAAGTACCAGAAAGAGCCTGATACCCCGAAGGAACAGAAGGACCACCGTGTAAAAATTCTTCTGGTGATTGGGAAAACATAGATGACTCTCCTTCCATGATAGATGAAGGATAATAATCTTTGGGCGTAGGATGAAATGGAATTCGAGGTGGAGAAAAATCAAGACCCGGGTTTTCTAAAAAGTTTGTCAAAGATAGATACCAAGCATCAGTTCGAATAGGGCTATATTGGATTCACGCTCCCTAAGATTTAAACACTGAGGGGATTCGAGAAGAGATAACTCTTCATCTGGACTAGTAAGCTCTTCAATAGAAATGAGGCCAGATGGAAGATATTCAGTAACAATATTTCTTACCCTAGGTGAACCAGGATTGCTAGAAGTTGGTGTAATAAATCCTAAGGATGTTTCCAAAACAGAATGTTCAGTGTCAGGTTCGGAAATTTCAGGTTCGTCAACTAATTCACTGGAAGGAGAAATACTACCAGTAACTTCAGAAACTGAAATCGGTTCTTGAATGCATTCTGTCGTGGGTATTTGATGATCAGGATGAACAACTATAGATGAACCTCCAATTTCTGTTGATCTAATTCTACCGCTAATAGATGATACTAGAGCACGCAGCCCTTCAAGCTAACTTGGTGTATATTCAGGGGGCTTCCCCTGAAGTCTCCGGGATTGTCTCGGTAATTCTGCCACGATTAAATATTAATTAATCACACGCAAACAAAGAAAATATCAATAAAAACACCTAAAGTCTCTAAAGAAACAAACAGCTGAATCACACGCCTAAAAAATCTAAGAGTTCAAACCACACACAAACAGTAACTTCCCATACTAAAAACACTAGTTGGTGATGAAATCCAACTTAGTAGAAATTTAATACAGAAAGGGCAGTTGGAACAGTTACCCCGACAACCTTCTTAATGAAACAGACTGGCACAAGTTTCTTCACAAAACCATCTCGAGTGAAGAGAACCCCCCAGAGAGTCCAAGTGAGTCTAGTCGACATCTGCTCCAGGCACAGTGAGATCTTTCCTTCACCGTCACCTTAGGAAATAATCTTAAGCTTATGGATACTAAGGTTACCAACAGTAACAAATACAACTGCGGGAACAGTCTACGATCCGATCCCACGCGCAAGGGAAGAGTAACAAAGCTCAATCCCCTTGAAGGCTCCTCGACATGGTCAATCTGAGGTTTACTGAAAAGTGACCCCAGGCTCCTCGACAATGGTTAATCCGAGGTTTACCGTTTGTAATGCGCGCAGAATATTCTATCTTTCCCAATGAAACAGAATTGATTGTCTCAAAGGTTCGGATATGATCTCGTGATTAACTCCTTTAAGAGAAGCTTCCCAGATTGTACAAATTACAATTGGATTTATTTCCTACCGCCATATTTATCTACTTGTTTGTTTTTACTATCTTGGAGAGCTAATTACTCCCTACTCCAAGATACTAGCCTAAGCTATATTGGTGATAAGAGCCCTAGAAATAAAAAGATTACTAGTTCAATTTCAATAAGCGGTGTTTTTATGGGTTGTTTCTTTAAGTCAGCAGGTATGGAAATGAAACTTTGATGGTGTGAAGACTTGACTTCCAAAAACACTAAAAATGCACCTAAAAATGATAATCAATTCGTTTTCTTTCAATGAAATTCTAGCTAAAGACAGAGTTCGAGAATGCAATTATTTTTAAGAGACAATTCTTTCTTTAAACATGAAGAATAAATGAAAGAAAATCTTTTAGTATTTTCAACAAGAACTCAAAACGAGACAAATTATCAAAGCTCACAATAAATCCCTTTTCCTTTCAAAAATGGAAACTACAAAAACAACTTTCCTTCAAAAGAGATCTACAAGTTCTAAAAAGCACTCAAAACTATGAAAACTAATTTTGAGATCTACAAACTTTAAAAAATCTAATTGAATAAAAGCTTTAATTTTTTTTTTGAGAATGTTTTTCTTAGTTGTTCAGTAAACTAAGGATTCATTTGCCCAAAATAAAAAATAAACAAAAAAACATCCAGATATGTTTTATAAAAATGAAATTCAGAACTTAAAACAAAATTTGTTCAAAGATTTGCAAAGAGAAAACTAGATCTATTTCTCAAAAAAGAATGAATTTCACAACCAAGTTAGACTCATCAAAAATATAAAAGATACCAAAGTGATCTAATGGCACTTTTAAGCTTCTAATCTTTGGATCACTACAGAGACAAAGCGAACACCACTCTCAAAATGCAAAACTTCTAGAAATTCATTCAAAACAAAAGTGTTATGAGACTCATCCACAAGAGATTTTCGACAGAAAACATACATATTTGGGCAGACACTAAGAATCCTAAATCAAATCTAAACTAAAAAAATGAAAGAAGAAATCTAAGTTTTTCAGGGCTTTTAACAGGGTCTGCAACAATGTGCGGTCCCCAGAAAAGTTCAATAGAAGCAAAGAAGATTTCAAAGCTTTCCAAATCAAAGTAAATCTAAGTTACCCAAGCCCGTACAAATCAATCAAAAATCAGGAAAAAAACATTTTTTCAAATCAAAATAAAGGAAAATCAAAACAACAACCTTCCCCAGCAGAGTCGCCAATTTGTTGGCCGGATAAATCGATCTTGCGGACAAGACCAATCTCCCTAGTGTCAGAAGACAATCTAGCAACAAATGAACAACTAAGTTTGTCTTTTTCTAAATGAAGGTGTCGATCCTACCTTAGATCCAAATGCTTATTTGTGGTCGTAGTGCTTCCATCGCATCAAAATCCTTCCGTCACAACAAGATTTCTTCCGTCGCAACAAGAGTTCTTTCATCGCAACAATAATCCTTTTGTCGCAACAAGAGTTCTTTTGTCGCGAGAAAGTGTCGTCTTTCCTCGCAACAAAGTGTCATCTTTTGTCGCAACAAAGTGTCCTCTTTTGTCGACCTGCAATCACAAACAAGCAAATATTAAATACCACCTGTATAACAAATAATTATAAAACATACCTATCATAGTGATCAAGGAATCTACGAAACAAATGATCAAACAATAGCTTATTGAAATAAACAATCGAACGAAAATTTATTGAGAAAAACAAAACTTTATTGTATTAATCTTAAAATAACAAAAGAACCTTACAACCTTAGCCTTGATGTTTGAAAAGGCCTTCCCGGGGTCCGAAGCAGGAGTCTCCTCTACTTTGATAAGTCTTGCACTCTTCCTCCAGGAGCACATAGAGGTATGTGATCTTTCCTCTCAAAAGCTCAGCAGAAAGAAGTCTAAATCTCAACAACACTTCAACTCCATCACACATAAAGCTTCAACTCCCTTTGAGGCTACCCAATGCCTCTTTTTATAGAGCAGATGCGGAGGTTAGGGTTCCACCTTTGAAGGGATAGAATCCTCCTTCAAAGGGATAGGCTCCTCACATCAAGGGATTAGTTCCTTAAGGTGAGGGATGCATGAACCTTACTAAAGCATACTCATCCCCAAAAAATCTCATCTAGAACCTTCTAGAATTGACCTCAAATCAGCTTTTTAACTTTACTTTCTCGCTTTTTTGACTTTGAGAAGGGTACACAAGCATTACAAGGGAAAACTGCGTTCTGGAATGCAAGTAAGCAATGTATTACCTGCGTACCCAAGCTAGGAACGCAGGCAGGCTTCATGTTATTTGCGTACCCAAGGCTTTTTGAGTTTTTAGGGTTTTTCCTCCAGTTTTAGGGCTTGGAATGAGAAACAAAGGTTGTAAGACTTGCAGAGGAGGCATGTATGAGTGTTAATGAGCTTATACAGTTAGTAGAATGTCAAGGTGATAGTTTTTAGTGTAACACTTTGAGACAGCACATGTATTACCATGCAGATCTACATCACTGTCACTTAGTAGTTGTGAAGATGAAGAGGCCCCATAATTCTTGGAGCATTCTAAAGGTAGCTTCACTCATGAAGCAATAGAGGTAAAGATGATAAATGGTAGACATCTTGAGATGATAAATATTTTCTCCTTTCTAGATGACCCTTTCTCAATGAGCATTTCACATCTCAAAGATAAACTTCTACCTGCAGCAGATCCAAAACCTCTTTGGTTTTGGAGGGCCTTAGTGAAAAGAGAATCTCATTGAGAGATCTCATTGGAGGTGCACTTCAACATATCATGAAGTGAAAATTTCTTCATCAGTTTGGGGAGGATGGTATTCTACAAAGGGAGGATACCATGTTTATGTAGTACATCATTCACAATCCGCATTGGGATGAGTGGGTGAGCATGATAAGCAAGGGGTTGCATGACCACTTGTAGATATATGACATGGGCCAACAATCTTGGCTACGTTGGTTTCTCTTGGGAGATTTTTTTCACTACCCAAAGGTTCTTATTTCCTTGATCCATGCTTTGAAAAACACTTATGAAATGAAGAAGGAGGCATGGTTGTGCTAGCTTCTCTTGGGTGAGTATGGTTACCACCCAATAGCTCATATTTTTCTAATTCATGCCTTATGTATCAATGATAGAATGCAACAAAAGAAGGCATGTTCATTTTGGGTTCCCTTGAGAGAGTTCGGCCACCACATGACATCTCCTATGTCTATTTGTTTTGTATTGGGTAGAACTTGGCATGATGCTCTCATGATGTGTATTGATGGTGTTTACTTGTATTGGGATGATGTGACATTCCACATGTCTATCAGTATGTTTTTACTCCATGATGCACATGAGGAGGAGAGAAATCAGCAAGATCTCTTGTTTCTTTGGTTGCTTTTGGGGGAGTTTGGCTTGTCCATCTTACATGGAGGAGATGGAGAATGGAAGCAAAGAGCCTTACTTCGGTGGCTACTATTGGGAGAATATGGTTTGAAATTTTTGTCTACCAATATATCTCCTTTCCTTCTTTTGCATAATTTTGGAATGATGCTTGGATTCAACAAGGCCAACAGGGCTAAGGATGAGAGCATGTCAATGCTCAATCAAATTCATAAAGCATGGGGTGAAGAGATGAATTGTAAGATGGAGCTTTTCCTTTGTGGAAAGAGCCACTTTATTTTATGTATCTCATGTATTAATGATGATGTTGGACACCATATGGTTGTCACTTGGTACTTCATGATGGAAGGAGGACATCTAACCATACAATTGGAGGTCATTCAATATATTTTGAAAGACAACTTTGGAACCAGACATGCATAACACATTGCAGAAAATGGAGGAAGCCTTCCTTATGTGTATGCCATTTGGAGGGGAAAAGATGGCTTTGCATCTACTTTTGAAGTTGCTTGAGGACAAGCAACATTTTTCTGGGGGGGACTATAATATTCCCAAATTTTCACATCATATTTGGAATATTAGAGTTCTTGATTTTCTTAATAAAATAAGTAAATAAAAGGGTGGAGGGACCCACAAACCTCAAAGATGAATAAAATCCACTTTCAATGTGTGTATGTAGATATTCAAGATCTAGATCTAAGATCATGGAGTAGTGGAGCAGATCCATTAATGGAGATCATGTCTCATTTATGAGATATATTATGGAGGATGAAATAGTCAAATAAGATCATGGATCTTAAATATAAAATCATGAGGATCTTTGATAAGGTCAACTGAGATCATGGTGCATTCAAATAAGATCATGAAGCACTTATGATAAGATAGTGGAGGAAGTGGTGCATTTAATGCACATATGATGGAGAGGGTGATCACCCCATGTGAACTTGATGGAGGACATGAGGCCACAGCGCAGTCAAACATGGAGACTATGTCCACATGTACAGTGCAGATTTGGAGTGGGCCTAGGCTATGGATGGCTCGTTCATATAATGAAGGTGAAGGCACAATGGAAGGCATGATTTGGATTATTCATTTCTTGATCTGTTTAGATCTAGATTTTTCTTAGAACATTTCTATGAATACTTGGGTTGTTTAGCAGATTTTGTAGTGTTGTTTAGAATCAAGCGGGAATCCCACCTCTTTCATTGAGTAGCTCTTGAAAGAGGATTGTTCTTCATTCCTTATTAGGCATTGGTGCCATCTTTAGGAGGTTGTTTCTAGCATTCAGCTAGGAAACCAGTGAAGGATTCATCCTACCACTTTTTTCTTCACATCTAGCCTTTCAGGAGCAGAAAATCTACATCTGGCATTCAAGCCATTGGGTTTTACCTCCATGCAGCAGCAGTTGCTTCAAGGATTGCGCAGTCCAGTCCTGTAGATCTATTGGAGGAAGGAATTTTCTAGTATTTCAGCTGGAAATACTGTGAGGGATCATCTCCTCAGGTTGGATCTACTATTTTCATCACTCAGGAGATGATTTGACACATCCAGCTGTAGGCTATTGAGCCTCCCTCTCTAAGAACATGGTTTTCTAAAGCTTTGGTTCATCCAACAGCTATTTTTAGTGGAGGAGATTGGAGGAGCTAGATCTTGAGATTTTAGCCCAAGGATCTAGTGAAATGGTTAGCCCTTCTTGCATAGATCTGATTGTGCATCATTGCAACCATCATATCATCAGATCTAGCTTCAGATCTGCATTCCCAATAGCATATATGTGAAGCCTGGAGAGGGTGGTTTTATTATACTTACATATATGAGAAACCCTTTCTGGGTTATCTTGGGAATCCATCATTGAGCCCAGATCTCCAATTTCAGCATCATCGGAGCTCCCATTCTACCTAAATATTACTTTCTATCTTTCAGGAAGTTATAGTCCCAACAGTTGCAGCAGGGATAGTGTAGTTTACCTTCCATTAGTTCAGCAGTTACGCAGTCCCTCTTGGGAAATCATTGCAAGGTCATTCTAGGCCACCCTTATGCCTTGAGTGTCTCATATTTTGAGCACTGTTGTACTTGATTTTTCACCTCCAATATAATAAAATGGATCAACTATTTCTGTGCATTCTGATGTGTATATAGATTTATTGTTTACTTTTCTGCAGTTCTTATATTGTGTTTTAGTATTACTACATTCTCCCTTTTTGTATATTACACCCCCGCCATGGTGGGGCTCCATAAACTCACAGCCGCCCCCCCTTGGACCCCCTAGGCAGCGTACAATTACGGGCGGCGTTGCCACCCCATTAAGATACAGGGGTCCAATGCTGTGATACAAAATAAACAAGATAATCAGGCTCCACACCCAACATATCATTTATTTTCAGAGAAAGAAAGGGAACTCCTGACTGTAAAGAGTTTCAAAGGAATCAATCTGCCTCTTTGTCTAGTGGAAGGAAGGAAGTCTTGCTAACAAGGTATAGTGGGGATCAAACTTTAGTTCTGCCCTCATTTCATTTAATATTCATTCACCCTCTTGCCCCCTTCCATTCCTCCATAGTCTCCCATGCTCTGAATCCCACTCAAACACCCCCAAAAACCCACATAGATAAATTTTCGGGGCTTAGTACTTTATAAACCCTTTTATCATAAAGTTTCAAACTTCATAATTATAAGCTCCGCCATCCACGAGAAGTTGTTTTATATTAAACCTTATATTTATATCATATATACATAACAAGACCCATTTAATACCTTTGGTGGGACACCTTATGCCTCATCGCATACTGTCGTCGCAACGTTGTGTTATAAATCAAATGCCAAAACTTATAAAATCGTCGATGCAATATAATGTGGGACCCAATCCCCGCCACCCTTTCCTTATGTTTCATTTTTCCTTTGAAAAGCATTAAAATTTACATGTTCATGGCTTTTTCCTTTTTCCGCTTCCCAATTCTCAATCATGATCAAAAGTGGGCCCTCATCGCACTTCGCAAACTTCACATATTTGGCATGGAAGCTAAACTCTAAATGTTGTGATCATCAATTTGCAATTGTAATATCGCATCACATTTGACTTACCATTGTGCGTGCCCGCAAGTCTATCCATTTATTTTTTCGATACGATAAGTTGGCCCCACCTCCGCAGCTCTGCTCCCGCTTCATAAGCTGTTGCAATTGTAGTATCCCAAAACAGGGATTCAGCAAGACATAAGTTGTATAACGGTATTGAAATGATGAATAAGTTTAAAATAGGTGTGAGAAACACATATACATCAATTGGAGTTACAGCAGCAACTTATATTCCGATTTACAATCCAAAATACGGGGAAAGCAGCTATTTCAGCCCTAAAAACATCATTTTCTAATATTTGCATAAAAATAAGGGGAAATTATGGTGGGATCCTTTATCTTAGGTAATTTTGGACTCACATACCAAATTTCAACAAAAACAAATGACTCTAGCTAAGTTAAACAAATCTCCCAGTCCCGATATGGCTTAAAAACACTGAATTCCCATGACTTAACTTATGCGGAAATTTCTGAAGCTTACCCAGCGTGATTTTCTGAGGGTTTCAAATGTAATATGGTATTAATAATATATCTGGAGTTTATTACATCATTATATAGGAAGTAGAAGAGAATATAGGAAGAAATCCTCAACTATGAGTGGCTACAACCATAGAAGATGACTTAACAAGCTTGATAGCATTATATTATGGAGAAAACAGAATTTGATGATTACAACTTAGATCTAGGAAAAGATAATGCATGAATATTCAGATCCATAATAGATGCATACACTATAATGTCTCTAGTTTACATACCCCTTGGGGTTTTCAGCAAAACATGAAAGCACGAGAGTAGATCTGAGATCTACTGCAGCAGATCTGCAGAATGATTCAGAAATTTTGAAGCAGATACATCAATGAATAAATCATATCTATAACATACATGGATTGGTTGGCCAATCCATGGATCACCACAGTGCAAGGAAGGCTCCTTTACACTAGAGATCTCTCCTCCAAATAGTTGCCAAAAGACCTTGCAACTTATCACTTGCAAATAACGTAGTCCAGGGACATAAACTATGTTGTATACTTTCTGTAGAGTTTGGCCTGATGCCAAGATGTAGATCTGAAGCTCCAATCAGCTAATACGCTCTTACCAGGAGGATAAAAGACTCTCTCACTGGAAAGAGGCACTAGTATGGCCTAGATCTGAATAGATCTAGCCTCCACTTGCTGATGCTTACAAATAAAACCAAACCCTCAACAGGAACTACGTTGTAGTTGGAAGAATAGCTTGGCCAAATGCCTGATAGTGGACAAGAAATTCAAGGCTCCTCCAAGAGCTACTCAATGGAAGAGGTGGGATTCCCACCCGGGAACACCCAGTGCTAAACAGCCAAGAGAATAAGAAATGTCTAAACAGATAAATTCTTAAGAAGTCATATGGTCATCAACAACCTTCTCTTGTTTTCCTTCCCTTCCTTTTATAAGATTGAGTCCTTGCACAACCCTAAACCATCTCAATGATTTAGCTCTATTCACATGAAAAGTCTCCAACTTTATCTGCATTGTGCATCTAGGAGGTTCAATGAATCTAGATAGCGCTATGATTTAGTCATGTTGACCCAGTCAAATAGTTCAATCCCCTTCACACATAAGGGTGTTTTTATGTAGATAGCCCAGATTTGTCTTTGTTCACATGTGGCATTGATTTATTCACTGCTTTAGGATTTTTTATGATCCTCCCTTACATATTTATTCAATAAACATGAAAGTAAATAAAAATTGAATATTCCTATTAGCTTGGGCTAATTAGGAATATTACAATCCTCCCCTCCCAAATGTTGCTTGTCCTCAAGCAACTGCAAGGATAGAACTGAAGAGCCTCCCCTCTTCTTCTTGTAGCATCTTCCAAGTGATATGCTCCTCCAAAGAACAACTTACAATATGCCTTCTCAACAATATGCCCTCAAGTTGTTCCTCCCATGTGTATATGTTGAAAATATTGTCATTGATGGCAAAGGATGTGGCAAAGGAATTGGCAAAGGCATGGGCAACGAAGAAGAACAGCAGAGTTGCAGAGAACAATGATCAGCAGGATCAGCAGAAAATAACAGAGGAAGAATGCATTTACAGAGAGTTGTAACGGTCGCAGAGCAGAGACAAGCAATGAATTGAAGGAGAGTTGTCCAAAGACAAGGCTGATTTGAATTGACGGATATTAGAATCCCTGCGGAAGTTAATTCATGTATAAATATAATGTATGTATTCTGATGGAGGAGAAAGAAAATCTGTGTATGGTTGAGTTTCGGTGATACTCTATTAGGTGGAGAATACCCAGAGCAATTGGGGTATTGATTGGTTCAATTCTCGTACGAAATTCCCTGCAACTCTATGTGATGATCTATGGATAGATTTGTGATTTTGTATAAGATTTTGGGGTGCTAAGGCCATGGTACAGTGAGCTTCGAACGGGTTCTATGTGTACACGGCACATTATATATAACCCGAGTTTTATTAACATAATCACGGGGAAAGGACAATTAAATAAAAGTTATACGGAACTTGGGGTACGGAGCGATTGGACGGTTGATCACTGTTTAAAAACCGCGAATGGATTTGCAAAAGCGGATTGCTCATATCGCACCGCTTTTGCGGGATAAGCGGTATTCAAGAGTTTGGCTCCGATTCCATAGAACGAGTGACACGCGTCCTAGGAAAACTGCCACCACTGTGCACCATCGTATGATAACGTTCGACCATCGCACGTTAATGTTCGGCATCGGAGGTCGAGCGATATACATATGTACCATTGATCTTGGAGGCTCGCGATCTAACAGTGATCGGGCAATGGACTTGCGTAAAGTTTATTTTGGTACGGTGGGGGCGCATATGTGGGCCAGGAGTCAAAGGCTTATTGAAATATTAAACTATTTGAAAGCGTTGGATATTGTTTATAAAGTCCGAATGGTTAATCATAAGGGATTAGAACGTTGAAAATATATTTATTTATCAATTGATAAATAAATTAAAAAGAAATCAAAAACCCCGTGGGCCAAACTAATGGAAATATTGTCAAAGGAATACCTTTAGCAGTTAAATGGTTTTTGACTCATGGTTTTAATAAAGGTGAAAACTATATAAAGGGAAAAAGATGATAATTCGAAGGGTGCATGGGCGAGAGTTGAAAAAGAAGAATTCCTCTAAGGAATATCTGTATGGACAGACAACGTGCTTAATTTATGATTCTGAGTTTATGATGCAACCATCGAGATAATGATCTCAAGGTGATGAGTCTTGAGTTTATTCAACAGAAGAAACGATGAAGAGCTGGCGCAAGTCAGCTGAAGAACACATATGAATCCGGTTGGGGTTTCTGAAGATTAATATACACAGAAGGATACACGGGATGTTGAATGTATATATTCTCTGAAGTCTGGGTTATTTCTGATATTATGGTTACAGTGGTATCATTGTTCTGTTATGAAGTTTTGGGCAAGATATGTTTGTTGATGATTGAATAAAGGGTTGTGTTGAAGCTGCTTGATCCAGTATGAAAATTGATGAAACGTGGTTTGCAGTAGATCTGAGGGTCAAAGCCTTCAGTAAGGGGGTTGTAGCTCCCTTCCAGCGATAGCTGGTAAACGAGAGCAGGGGGTAGTAGCTCCCTTCTAGGAGAGGCTGGTAAACGAGAGCAGGGGGTAGTAGCTCCCTTCCAGGAGAGGCTGGTAAACGAGAGAAGGTTGTAGCCATCTGCAGGTGGGTGCCTGTGTGCTGGTATAATTCTGCACCAGCATATATTGTAAGAAGTTTTCTCTATAATAAATATTGAAGACTGAGATTACAGCAGCGGTGGTTTTCTTCCGAATTGGGTTTCCACCTTAAATCCTGGTGTTCATATGAGCTGTTTATGTTTGATGGTTTGTCCTGCTATTTCTGTTCATGCTTAATGCTTATCTGATGCAATGCTCTAAGTAAAGACATAATAAGATATTTGGACATACATGTTGGATGCAGTACTGTAACATATGGTTTTAAGAGAAAGAAAAGTAAAATTGTTCATCCCTAAATACTGATTCACCCCCCCCCCCTCTCAGTATTTTTCCCAACAGTATACGCATTCCTTTGGTAAAATTCCCAAATGGATTTCATCATGAAAAGTTAGGACATACATGGAAACAACAATATGTGATATAGAGGCCTTCTTGAGGCATGGAATCAAAAAATATATTTGGAATCATCATCCCCATGTGGAGTCTCCATCCCCAAGCTATCATCCACAAAATGTGAGTCACCCTCCAACTTAGTAACTCATGAATCATCTCCTCCTCCTTAAGATCCTGCAAAGAAGGTGGGCTGCATGGCTGAATTTGAGGGATCAAAATGACTATCCCGCTCTGCTTCTCCCTCCACTTATGATATGTGTGGAGCTGCTGCTGACCTTGGGCTGAAATATAACAGTTCCCATGAATGACCCAAGTCACTCCACCCTCCAAAACATCCATGAGGTGCCTCCTCAAATAACTCAAGCTCTCCAAATGGTTCCTCCCACATGAAAACAAGAGGTGTAGTATGGAAATCATGGTTTGCCCATTGTTTCTCCTGAAACATGAAACATATGAAGTATGGAGAATCATACTTCCAATGGGCACTCTCAACTCTTGTGCCACTCCTCCAATAGAGCTTCCCATAATCATAAGAACATCATCAAAATATGGAAGCATAAACAAATGAAAGCAAGTTGCCATGTGACAACCAGAAGGTGGAATATAATTCCAGATATGGAACTAGCGTAGTGCATCCCTTGCCTACCTCATATCATAGTGCAAAAAGTTTCCTTTCAGCCACTTGTTTGCTACCACATTCATCCTACAATATGAGATCATGAAAGTACAACTTGGTGCCAATGGTGCACACCAAAAATCATGTGGCCTTCCCCCAAAAACCACAAATAAAATGGCCAACATCAATGTTGCAAATGGCCTCAAGTACATCATAATAAAAGATACAAGAAAGAAATATCCTCCTTGGTACAATATGCTACTCAAAAATACAAAGGAGTACAAGTCATAAAGTAAAAATATACATCCTCCATCATGTACTTTAGTCATTGAGCTGAAATGGCTCACTTGCAAGTTCTCCCTCACTTCAAATGAGTAGGGAAGTGGTTGTGCCAACCTCTTCATCATCTTTAGGGCTATCATCTCTCCATATGCTAATATACATCCAGTTGGATTCCCTCCCAAGTGAACTCCTCCAGTAAGGAATGGTATGCATTAGAATGCATAGGAAGAAAGCTCACCAATGTTGCATGTGGATCTCTCTTCTTATGCTTGAAAATCCAAGTTAGGAAAATCATAGCAAAGAATATCATAGAAATGTAATAGATGTTTCCATCCACTACTCCATCATACTCCTCTCCTACATGCCTCCATAGTGCATCATCTGTGAAGTGATCCTGGGAACACTCCATCAAACAGTCCAAGCTCCCAAGTGACAGCGTTATGGGCCTTTGAACTAGTGCATTTTTCATCTCATAGCTCCTCCCTTTGACATCCCATAAGCCAAAGTCATCATCAAACATAATGCAGCTATATGTGAGAGATTCCTCCCAAAGTGGAAGTACCTCCTCATCCTCCAAGGTCAAAGAGTAGCCCCCTTGCACTATGATAGTGTGATCTCCTACTCTTGCAACATCATGCAAAGTATGGAATAAGATCAGTCCATACTCTCTCAATAACAACCAAAGAAATAACAGCTCTATTTGCCTCCTCGCGCCATCGTCATATAGATCATGGAGCAACATCATAGCAGTAGATATGAAAGAGATCACATCACTCCAATATACCCAAACTCCTTGCTGCCATATGATGTAAGTGTCCTGCCACATACCCTTAGAAAGAGAATGATGACCAAACTCCTTCAAGAGTAACAAATGCAGTCTTGCATCCTGATGTCTAGTATCATAGATCTACAAGTGGTTTCCCAACCTCTTACTCGTCAACTTCACCCATCCAACCCATGGTGAGTGTCTATCATCATGCCCAAAAGTGGCACTCCTCCAATGGAGAATACCATCCTCCCAAATCAGGTTTCTGTCTTTGCACTTCATGGGATGTTGAAATGAAATATTCTGAAGATCTTCAAATGAAGACCACTCATCAATGACCAATTTGACCCCATAAGGATCCAAATAGGTAGTAGGCAAAAACCTCCCATCATGATGTGTAGGGCTTACCAAGAAGTATCCAACACAAACATGAGAGATGTTATCCATCCTAAGATGTCCTCCATCATCTATACACTCCTCCTTTTTCATGCATATGGGAAGGTCATTGGAATGTTCCAACAATGGTTGGGCCCCCAACTCATTACTACTACAGATTGACAGCGCTATTGATCTCCATGATGGTGCAACTGTTGCCTCAAAATCAGATCCAAAGCTTAACACAGATTTTTTCAATGTATTGCTCAAGAAAATACTCACCCAATCCTCCAAGAAACTACAATCCAACCTCAAGGGTTGTGTGCAGCTCATCAATGATACATTGGGATGATTGTTTTCCTCTTCCTTGAATGAATCAAGGCTGCTAATCACAGTGAAAGTTTTCTGCTCCAAATCAGCAATATGTTTTGACCCTTGGTCATGCAATGGTACATTCCCATCATCCTCTTCATGTTGCATTGAAATAGCAGGAAATGAAAACATGTGCATACCTTGGTACAACTTGGGAACTTCTTGTATTGCTACAAGGATTCCTCCTTCTAGTGTGATGGCTTCCCCAACTTCTAAAGATGATAGATGTTCTTCTATGGCTTCATCAGCATTGGTACAAGTCTATGCTCCTTCATGCATCTCTAGAATGGTGCATGGGACTCTAGAGATCAAGAGATCAAGATCATCTTGCAAAGGTGCAAGTGGTCTTCCTCCTGAAACAAGTGCCCCTGCAGTAGATGGTGGTGAAGGCTTCTTCCCTTCTGATTTCTTCTTGTCAAACTCCTTGATCAACCTTTGAGTAAAGTCTGCATATGTAGTCACTTTAGCATGACTCAAATGGTTGAACCACCACATTTGTGCTTCACCTTGAAGGTGCAGCACAGCAATCTCAGTAGCCTCTTTCTCTACTACTAGATGTAGTAGGAAAAATGCATCCAACTTCCTCCCCCAAGCATTTGTTGTGCATGAGGATGATCCATCAAAGGTAGACAATAGAAACCTATTGCCCTTCATTCTTCTATTGCTGCTTGATCTCCTTTCTTCTTTGAGCTCAATAAACTCTGGAAGAGTTAGATTCTTCTTGATAGATCTAGGTTGAGACTTATATTTTTCAATATATCCACTTATAATCTCATGATCTAAGTTTCCTCCATCTCTATGCCTCTTATCTTGAAAGAAAAAGGACATAGCATGCTTCTTTGGAGTTTTGTGCAATACCGGATCCTCTTTTTGCTGATAGGAAGTACATGGACCTTCCTCATCTTGAAACCCTAATGTGGTTTCACTCTTCAAATTATGCATAGTGTGGAATATATTTTTTGAGAACTCTTTCCCTTTCTTTCTTCCAGATGAAGGGATTTCACCCTTGTTTTCTTGGTCTTCTGTGTAATCACATTTCTTCTCTACTCTTCTTTGCTTGACCTCCTTGGGGAGATCCTTCTTAGATCTGAAAAGAGATGAGATGAAACTCATTCCTTCCATAATTTTTCTCTCTTTCTGCATTTTATATCATCTTGGCTTGAAGGCCACAGGCTGAATCAAAGATCATGCTTTGATACCACTGTAGTATCCCTAAATAGGGATTTAGCAAGACATAAGTTGTATAACGGTCTTTAAATTATGAATAAGCTTAAAATAGGTGTGAGAAACACATATACATCAATTGGAGTTACAGCAGAAACTTATATTCTGATTTACAATCCAAAAGACGGGGAAAAGCTGTTATTTCAACCCTAAAAACGTCATTTTATGATATTTGCATAAAAATAAGGGGAAATGACGGTGGGATCCTTTATCTTAGGTCATGTGGGACTCACATACCAAATTTCAGCAAAAACAAATGACTCTAGCTAAGTTAAGCAGATCTCCCAGTCCCAATATGGCTTAAAAACACTGAATTCCCATGACTTAACTTATGCAGAAATTTATGAAGCTTACCCAGCATGATTTTCTAAGGGTTTCAGATGTAATATGGTATGAATAATAGATTTGGATTTTATTACATCATTATACAGGAAGTATAAGAGAATACAGGAATAAATCCTTAACTATGAGGGGCTGCAACCATAGAAGATGACTGAACAAGCTTGACAGCGTTTTATTATGGAGAAAACAGCAGCTGGTGATTAAAACTTAGATCTAGGACAAGATAATGCATGAACAGTCAGATCCATAACAGATCCATACACTATAATGTCTCTAGTTTACATACCCATTGGGGTTTTCAGCAAAACATGAAAGCACAAGAGTAGATCTGAGATCTACTGCAGCAGATCTGCAGAATGATTTAGAAATTCTGAAGCAGATAAATCAATGAATAAATCAGATCTGAAACATACATGGATTGGTTGGCCAATCCATGGATCACCACAGTGCAAGGAAGGCTCCTTTACACCAGAGATCTCTCCTCCAAATAGTTGCCAAAAGACCCTGCAACTTATCACTTGCAAATAACGCAATCCAGGGACATAAAATATGTCGTATAATTTTTGTAGAGTTTGGCCTGATGCCAAGATGTAGATCTGAAGCTCCAATCAGCTAATACACTCTTACCAGGAGGATAAAATACTCTCTCACTGGAAAGAGGCACTAGTATGGCCTAGATCTGAATAGATCTAGCCTCCACTTGCTACTGCTTACAAATAAAAACAAACCCTCAACAGGATCTGCATTGTAGTTGGAAGAAGAGCTTGGCCAAATTCCTGATAGTGGACAAGAAATGCAAGGCTCCTCCAAGAGCTAATTAATGGAAGAGGTGGGATTCCCGTCCGGGAAGACCCAGTGCTAAACAGCACTATTCTCTGCTAAACAGCCAAGAGAATAAGAAATTTCTAAACAAAAAAATTCTTCAGAAATCATATGGTCATCAACAACCTTCTCTTGTTGTCCTTCCCTTCCTTTTATAATATTGAGTCCTTGCACAACCCTAAACCATCTCAATGATTTAGCTCTATTCACATGAACAGTCTCCAACTTGATCTGCGTTGTGATCCTAGGAGGTTCAATGAATCTAGACAGCGTTGTGATTTGGTCATGTTGACCTAGTCAAACAGTTCAATCCCCTTCACACATAAAGGTGCTTTTATGTATATAGCCCAGATTTGTCTTTGTTCACATGTGGCATTGATTTATTCATTGCTTTAGGATTTTTTATGGTCCTCCCTCACATATTTATTCAATAAAAAAGAAAGTAAAGCAAATTTTAATATTCCTATTAGCTTGGGCTAATTAGGAATATTACAGCAATACATATGAATATCATATAAATTCCATAATACTTACTGCCTTAAAATTTTCGCCGATTCATAAAAACTCCGCCGCATTTGCTAGCGGGTCCCTCTTCCCCGCATTTCATAAAATTCAAAAGTTAACCCCCGCAAGTTAAAATATTTAACTTGCGATGTGACGTGAGAACAGATTGCGCATCTCAAGTTTTACAAGTTATATTCCAAGTTAAATGTTAAAAATGCCAAAGTGCGATGTGCGATGCCTGGTGGGGCCCGTTTGCAAATTGCGCATCACAAGTTTTAAAAATTAAAGTGCGAAGGGTAAATGTTAAGTCCTACATCATGTGAAGTGCGATGTTGGTGCGGATGTGATGTATTTCAGAGCAAAGGCTTAAAGGATTTCAAGTCTGGGTGAATGGTTTTTTACGCTGTTTGGCTTCAAAAAAGGGTTGAAAATGGCCGAAAGGGCTCCCGTAGCAAAAAGACAGAAAGGGTCGAGTCTGGTCCCACATTACCGCCATATCATTACCGCCATATCATCGCCCTCCATCTTTCCTCCATCTCAAAGCAGCCCTTCCTCATCCGGTAGTCCTAGTGTATTTCACACCCCCCCCCCCCCTTCTCAGCTTCTAAAATTTAACCATAGGGGGGGTCTGAAATGGGTGGTATCCAATACCACCCACTCCTCCACATGTCTTCCCCTCGTCATTTCACACCCCCCTTCTATATTATTTCTTACAACCTAAGACACCCTCCAAAATGTTGTTTTCGCTTGCCTCCAAACTACCTCTATATTCATTTGACCACTACCACTACTGTTGTGCCACATCCACCAACCGCTATCCCTCCACAACCGGGCATATAAGATCTATGTGTCATTTGTGAGGAAATAGGCTACGCACGGTAGGAGGATTTGAGTAGGACCCGACAAAGGAGAAAAAGGTAGGGTGAGGCTGAACATCACAAAGAAAAATATTGTAAAATTCGAGTCGGGCATTTACGCACATATCAAACAGCAAAGACTAAAGGGGTAGCAGAACGCACCAGCACCGGAAAAAATCAATGAGAAGTAGCCAACACTGCACCATATTAATTAGTAAATGCTAGTTTTTTGCAGAACATATCCATATGTTAGAGCCTCCGTTGGTTACCTCTTTGAAACCATCACAGCCACCTCCAAGCCACTTTGTTGATTCACGAAGAGCCGCCTAATTTTTTCATTCTTGAAGAGTTACCGAAATTAATTCTACAAGCGGTGTTGTCAAACATTTTTATTTATTCGAGCCTTGTAAGGCCACACTTGTCTAATTTCAGTTTGTTTGTAATAAATAAAGGTTGCCAGAGTAGATTAGGGCAAACCTACTTAGTTGTTAGTTAAATACTGTTAGAATTCTCATTAACACGGGTTGGATATTTTAGAAAATGTATTGTAAGAACTACTATTGGAGCACTGTAATTTTTGAAGTTGGACATCAATAATCGAAGACCAGTTACAGGATTCTTGAGTTGTGTTAAAATAATGTGTTTCTTCTTTGTTTAAGTGTTTTCGTTGTTTTCTCTGATGTGTATCTTCTCATCTAATTGTAAATCAGAAATTTTAGATTAAGATTCGTTGTCGTAGCGCCTTAATTCTGTCTGCATTTACAATATGCATGTTTCTACTGAATTCTAATTAAAGAATTCTTAATTTCTCTTTAATCACTATTGAACCTTACTGCTTCTTCCACCTCCTAATTCGTATAGCTCTTAAGATCCATTTCGCACAGTTATCTTTCCCTGTGATTTGCTCTTGATTTTGATGTGCCTTTCTAGCCATTGACTCCATCGCCCAATGGAATAGCCTCTACAGCCCTATATTTCCAACCACATAATCAATCAAACAAACAATATTATTTCTATAACTAGCCTAACATTTGCAACTATAACCCTCAAGATAAATCATAAATCATAAAACAGAGAGGGCCCTCTCTAAGTCTAGGAAGGCTAGGTCCTGGACTCTAAAGTGGTTTGATGTTGTGCTTTATATTTTATTCTTGCTAATATTCTAAATTATAGAGTGCCAACATAATGGTGACCATACTGGGATTTATTGAAAAAGCTTAGTATTTCATCATAACTCAAAAACCCCAGTCAAAACACTGTGGGATTTAAGTATTTTCCACAGATTGGTTTGTGTAAAAATATTTATCCTGTTTGTGCCTTGGGTATGAATTCTAGCTTCCAGAAGAATCTCTACCAGATCTCATCCTGACCCAAATCCCCCTGCGATAGTTGAAAATCCAGATAAAATCCTAAGAAAAAGTCCCAGGTCTGAAAATCCAACTATTAGCAGGCCTATTCACAAAGAAAGTTCCCTCCCTGAAAACCTTGCAACCCTACAAGATATCAAATTCGACCTACACTTTGAGAAAAGCTTTTTCAGAACCAAACCTTAGAATTGGATAGACCGAGCAGCTTTTGATCCAACCATCTTACAACAAAGTTTATTTAGGGAAGCCTCTACCTATAATCAAACTGATTTTCAACTTCTCCAACACTTTGACTCCCTTCAAGGTCTGGTAATAGAGCTCACCTCAACTATTTATGATGCTTACCTTCAGCAGACTATAGAAGTATCCACTCTGACTGTAGCAGCTCCTTTTGTTGTTTCCAAGTTTTCTCATGCTCAACTTAATTACTCAAGTGTAGCTTCAACTCCTACCTTTCCCTCAAACCTTTCCCCCCATAGTGCCCAAACCTCCACTCATACACCCATTGTCCACCTTCCTCTATTTAACCCCTCACCCCCCTTGGTAAACCCCCCTCTTATCAACCCTCCTTGGGTTCCCCCACCACCAATCATGGCAGCCTGGTATGCTCCATTATTGCTACCACAACCTATGGTTCCTATTCCACAGGAGTATCAATCCAAAATCCCACATTTTGATGGAATTGGTCCCGAAAATGCTCAACAACATGTGGAAAAAATGAATGATGCTTTTGAATACCAGGAAATAGAGGATGAAACTATCCAAATGAGAATTTTTGCTCAAATTTTAGGGGGAGAAGTAAAAAAATGGTTCAAAGGATTGACCCCTAACAATGTCTAGGACCTCCCTGCCCTTCACCAGTTGTTCATAAATAAATGGGAAGTTAAGAAAAATCCTCTTCAAATCCTGTCAAAATATGAAAACATCAAGAGAAACGTTGGGGAGAGTGTCTAAGATTACTGCACCAGATTCAACAGTATATACAATTCCTTCCCTCCTCACATGAAACCCCCACAAGGCTTAGCCCGAATTAAATTTTCAGATGGTTTTGACCCAGAGATGGATTATCAGCTAAGAGAAAAATATCCGACTACACTGGAAGAGATGCAAAGGAGTGTTGTAGGTGTGGAAGAAAATCTGATTGCAAAAAGGGCTAGAATGAGAAGTGTGAAAAGAGTCATGATTAGGGAAGAACCTGTAGCTTCCACTTCTGATGCCAAGATCGATAGTATGATGAGAACGATGGAGAGAATAATGGAGAGAATCAATTTGAATGATAGATCCGTCCCTAAGTAAAATCAACCAGCTCCTCAAAATAGAAACCAAAACTTTACAAGAAACCCCCGTCAAATAAGACAAAGAGAACAAAGAGGACCTGACCAGAAAATTAGGCCTCCATTCCAAGAAAATTATGCTGATGAGGATGAGGGGTGGCTGAGGAGCCAGAGTAAATTCAAATTAATCTGATGGGAATTAATGATGAAGATTCTATTTTCCTCACTAAATAAGAACAAGATGTATTTTATTTGACTCAAACTGCAGTAGAATTTGAAGATTCTAAAGATTATAAACAAGGATTCGAGAATGACATCATGGAGGTGCATAGAAAATATAGCCTCTGAAGCAAGAAAAATTCATATATCCCCAAGAGAAATAATTCTCAAAACTCTACCACTAAGGCCCCTAAATTTGATCCCAAGGAAGCAGCAGAGAGTTCAAAGAAAATTACTAAAATAACTGGAAATAATGATCTAGAAAGCAACACTAGCATACCAGCAGTCAGCCCTAGCAAAACTATTTCGGTTGATATCCCTAATACAAGTCAACAATCTCAAATGGCTATAAAAATAGTGCTTGAGAAAAGTGATTCAAATCTTCCAAAGACACAGACACCATTCAGTATTGAGAATGAAATTGCCAAAATAAAAATCTTTGTCCCTCTCACTGAATTAGTAAACCAAGATGTATACAGGTCTCAAATTCTAAATGTGTTGAACATAGGAGAAATCACTGATATTTTCAATCTAAATGATGAAAAACTTGAACTTTTGTTTGGGCCAGAAGTAGAGGGAATATTCCAAGATGGAGGTGTTCCCTCGTTTTATCTTAGTTTGAATATTCATGATAAAAGTCTCCATAATGGCATGATAGACTCAGGTGCATCTCACAGCCTCATGCCAAGGGCCGTTATGGAGAAACTCAACCTTGAGATCACTAGACCCTACAAATACCTGGACTCATCTGACTCCATCAAAGTTAAATGTTTGGGCCTCATCAAAGATATATGTATTATATTAGCCCATATACCGGCCAAAAGTCTAGTGATGGACATAGTTGTGGCTGACATCCCTCCTAAATATCGTATTCTTTTATCATGCACATGGGGAGCCAAGCTTTCAAGCACTCTCCAAATGGATATGACTTATGCTACCATGCCATTTTTTGGCCAACAAAGGAGATTGTATATGGAGACTCTAATGAAATACATGGTGAGTAGTCAGGAAAAGCCTCATAACTACCCCCTATATTCTTTCCACTCTAATCTTGATTCATTTATTCTTTACAATGATGTAAATATTAATGAGCAAGTAATTGAAAGATAAAAACACCATAGAAATAATATTCAATCCAAATGGAAATTGTGCAACACAAGTCTGAAAATGTACCCTTTTGGAACATGAGTTTTAATGGTTCATGTGGCAAAGCTAGCCACGGAGCAGGTGTGTGGATATGCAATACTGACAATAAATACGTAGAAGGGCACTCTTGCAAGCTAAACATTCAGTGTACCAACAATATAGCAGAGTACGAGGCACTTCTTTTGGGTTTACAATTGCTCAAGAAACTAGGAGCCAAGAGAATCTCTGTCCATGGGGATTCTGAGTTGGTCATTAAACAAATCATGGGATAATATTCAGCCAAGCATCCCACATTGAGAGCATACAAGAATGTTGCCCTTGACATCCTGAAAACATTTGAATAATATGACCTTGCTGCAGTTCCAAGGAATCAGAATGTCCTAGCTGATGGGTTATAATTTTCAGCTAGCACTTGTCAATTGCCTCACCTCAACAAATAGTATACAGTGCAGGTTAAACACCGCCCAGCAGTCCCTGACAATATTAGATATTGGCAAGACTTTAAAGATGACAAACAGATTGATAATTTCCTCAAATCTAAGGGTGAGTTTGAATATTTTGATTTGGACTGAGACGGTGAAGAAGATTTTTCCACTGGAGAGAAAATGTGTAGGGAGGATCCCCCTCACCATTCTGATGATATTTTTTTAGAAAATGAATATCCAGAAAAAGGAAGAATTTGAAGTACTGGAATTCAGAGATAACACCCTGTCGAGAGGACTATTCCCTCTCGAGAGCTATTTGATTTCAATGATGTGTCTAAGAAACAAAAAATGTATTCTACAGAAGAAAGTATCAAAGAATGCAATCTGGGTAGTGAGCAGGAGCCCAAGATGGTAAAGTTGTCAAAAACATTGCCTGCAGCCATAAAACATAAACACATCTCTTTGTTCAAATATTTTATTGATGTGTTTTCCTGGAGTTATGAAAACGTGAAAGCTTATGATACAGATATTATCCAGCATAAAATTCCACTCAAGGAGAACCAAAAGCCTTTCAAACAGAAACTACACAAGATAAATCCTATCCAAATGCCTCTGGTGGAGAAGGAGATCAAGAATATGTATGATGCAAAGATAATAGTCCCAATCAGATACTCTGAATGGGTTTCCAATCTTCCACTGGTAAGAAAGAAGACAGGTGAGATCAGGCTTTCCATTGACTTCAAAAATATAAACAAGGCATCTCTCAGGGACAACTACCCTTTACCAAATATGGATCACATATTACAAAAGGTAGTGGGCTCCAAAAGAATCTCTTGCTAGATGATTTTTCAGGATACAATAAAGTTTTGTTACATCCAGATGATCAACACAAGACAACATTTACTACTCCTTGGGGAACCTTCATGCATGTAAAAATGCCCTTTGGATTAATAAATTTTGGTGCCACTTTTCAAAGAGAAAATGATATTTCTTTTTTAGAAGAAATTAGTCTCTTCATCGTGATATATCTTGATGATATTATAGTATATTCGAATACTGATGAAGAGCATCTGGCCCATTTGAGAAGAGTGTTTGAGAAATGCAGAAAGTTTTTCCTGTCTTTGAATCCTAAGAAATCATTATTTGGTCTTGAAGAAGGAAAGATTCTAGGCCACATGATATCTGAAGAAGGGATCAAGATTGACCCCAGCAGGATTGAGGGCATTCTTCAAATCATTCATCCCAGAAACATCAAAGAACTGTAATCTTTCATTGGAAAGATAAAAAAAAATTAGGAGGTTTATACCAAACCTCGTAGAACTCCTGAGGAATGTCACTAACATGCTCAAGAAAGATTCAGGAGTCAAGTGGACCAGAGAGGCTAAACAGTCCTTCGACCTAGTAAAGTAGGCACTTAATATAGCACCGGTTCTCATCAGCCCTGATTTCACCAAGGATTTCATCATTTTCTCTTTTGCATCAGAGCACACGATTGTTGTTGTGTTGCTGCAGAAAAATAAGGATGGACAAGAACACCCCATAGAATTTTTCAGCCAAGCTTTAAGAGATGCATCTTTGAAGTATAATATCATGGAGAAGCAGGCTTTTGCCTTGATCAAGGAATTGAAATATTTCAAATTTTGCATTCTTCATTCACACATCATCGCATTTGTGCCCAATACCATTGTCAAATACATCCTAACACAGGATCCAGATGGAAAAAGAGGCAAGTGGATTGTTTTCATCTTGGAGCATGACTTAGAGATTAGGCCCACCAAACTAATCAAGGGACAAGGACTAGCCAAATTAATGGCTGAAAAAAAATTTCAATCACTAGATATTAACATGATTCATTCACTGGATGAACAAGAGGAGCTGGTGACTCCACCTATTGAGGAAGCATACCTAAATTCTCCCTGGAATGCAGATATATTGTATGTTCTTTTCTATTTGAATGTTCCTCTTGGTTTGTCCAAAACAAAGGCTAGATTCTTGAAATTAAAGGTTGTGAAATTCTACATACTAGAAAATGTTTTGTATTGGAAAGATTTTGTGGGAATATTTCTTAAATGTTTGCTTCAAGAAGATGCAGATAGAGTTACAAAAGAATTCCATGAAGGGGATTGTGGAGTTCATATCTACTGGAAAACCACTACTAATAAGATCCTTATAGTTGGTTTCTATTTGCCTACCCTTTTCCCAGACACCCACAAAATGGTAGCCGCCTGTCATAAATGGCAAATATTTGAGGGGAAAAGAAAGTTGTTGCCTCTACCTTTAAAGCCTATCTCTATTGAAGCTCCTTTCCAACAATGGGGTTTAGACTTCATTGGAGAAATCCACCCTCCCTCCTCTAGCTAGCATAAATGGATCCTCACTGCTACAAACTATTTTACCAAATGGATAGAGGCCATCCCTTCTAGAAATTTTACTGATTCAGTGATTATCAAATTCCTTGAAACCAACATCCTGTCCAGATGTGGTTGTCCTAGGAAAATCATTATAGATAATGTTGTTGCTTTTAAGTCCAAGAAGATGATAGATTTTTGCCACAAGTATCACATTTCTTTGGGGCATTCAACAGCTTATTACCCTCAAGGAAATGGGTTAGCTGAGTCTTCCAACAAGAGCCTAGTCAATATCATCAAAAAAAATTTAGAGTATAATAAGAAATCTTGGCATAACAAGTTCATACATGCATTGTGGGCTGATAGATTAACCACCAAGAAATCAATTGGCATGTCACCATACCAGTTATTCTAAGGAATGGATGCAATTTCCCAACATCCCTAGGAGTGCCAGCCATGAAGCTCATTCAAGAAGTGCAAGCTGAAGAAAATGATGTGCAAAGAAGAATAAGCCATACCATTTAGCTGCAGCAGTCTAGAGAAGAGGTGTACAACAGAACCCAGGTTGTCCAAGAAAATATGAAGAAGATTTTCGACAAGAGGACAAAAGCCAATGATTTCAAAATAGGAGATAAAGTGCTAAAATGGGACTCCAGGCAAGAAGATAAAGGTAAGCATGGAAAATTTAACAATTTATGGAAAAGGCCATACATTATTCATTCTTTCAGAGGTGACAATGCATTTTTCCTACAAGAAATGGATGGAACGGAGCTGTTTGGAGGTCCTGTCAATGGCAGGATGCTAAAACACTATCTCTGCTAAAACTCATAAGAATTTCATCATTGTGAATACCATAGCATTACAATCTTCAGTAATCCATTAGACCAGGTTGAAGCCTGGAGTGAAGGCCATAAGCCTAGTCTAATTAAAAATAATAATAATAATAAAATAAAAATTAATTTTTTTTTAAAGTGTTGCAAATTAAAGTGCCACTACCTTTGTGAAAAGTTTTTGTGCAGTCATACAGTTTAAGCATGGTTGTAAAATTTTGAATTTACTGCTGATAGGTTAGAAAATGAAGATTTAGCAAACTATTTAATCTTGTCTCATCAGTAGGTAGGTAGAAAATGACATTGGTTCAACAGCCTAATCTGAACCAATAGGAGAACTAAGGGGATAGGTGATAGGTTAGAGATTAAAAAGAGAAATGATGTCAGGGTCTGCAAGTCTAAATACACTCCAAAAGGAAGATAAATCATTGCAATCTAAGATTGGGTAGGTTGAAAATGAGCTCCTAATGCTTTGAGAATGTTTCCAGTTTCAGTATTCAGGTTGCCTTTCAAGTCTCAAGAACAAGTGTGTTCCAGACCGCATTTTGCAGAAAGCACTGACTTCACTTTGGAAGTTACTGTTGATTAGTGATTGTCATTGATGTCAACCCAAGCAGCACCAGGGGATACCTCGATCTTGCATGGTAATTTTTACCTACAAAATTACTATATTTTGGGTCAAGAATATTTTTTATGGCTTCTACTTGTCGAAATATTTCTATTGATATATGGCATGCCATGTAATTCTTCACGGTTTGAGAGATATTCATGTTTGAATTTTGTAACCCCAGTTAGTGGGCTAAAACCCCATGGGTTTGTGGCATGGGTGAAAAGTCAATAATTAATAATTTTTAAGCTCCTAAAATCCCTCCCAAATTCACTTGTTGAAGCCCCTCTCAACCTAAGAATTTATATAAATTGTTATCCTCATATCCTCCTTATGTAGGTATTTCAATACTTGAAACAGGTCATCATGGAATTTTCACTCTAACCTTTTTTCTACGAAGGTTTAGAAGCTAAAATGTGTATGAGGCAAAGCCAAAATCCTGGGGAAGCTCCTATAAAATAATTAGATCAAGGTGCGCAATATTTTCAGAGATATGATCTGTGGAAGTCAGTGTTTTTGCAGGCTCCTGAACTTCATCTCAAAGAAGTGACCTTGGGAAAATCATCATAGCTCTCCCTCTAAGTATTGGATTAGAATTCTATAAAAAGTGGCAGATAGTGCATAGATTGTAGTTTTCGATGTATCAATTTCAGAACCGAATGTAGAAACAGTGAAACATGGCATGTCGTACAAGTTTGCTCTACTAAACCAGTCCATAATTAGGTCATTGTGAGAGATTGGGCATAACTCTCTCTTGAAAAATCCAAATTGGTCAGACCTGTGGCATTGAAAAGAAGTCTCAAAGGAATACTATGTTGGGAAAAATATTGAGAGGGGGGGGTGAATCAGTATTTAGGGCATACTCAAAACTTTATACTTTTTCTTCCTTTAAAACCCATACGCTACTTTCCTGAAACCAACTCGCGTATACACGCGGATATCCTTCATAAAACTCGCGTATATACAGAGATCTTATTATGCATTTAATTCTTTACTTAGATATATGCATCATTTATTCATCAGATGTTTATTTAGCAGTAAGCATGTGCAGTAATAACAGAATGAACCATCACACATAAGCAACACACATGAACACCAGGATTTAAGGTGGAAACCCAAGTCGGGAGAAAACCACTACTGTCGTCGTCTCTGTCTTCAATATTTTATTATAAAGAAAACATCTTACAACCATGTATTGGCGCAGACTCATACCAACATGCAGGCACCCACCTGCAAAAGGCTACAACCTTCTCTCGTTTACCAGCCTCTCCTGGAAGGGAGCTACAACCCCCTGTTCTCGTTTACCAGCCTCTCCTGGAAGGGAGCCACTACCCCCTGCACTCGTTTACCAGCCTCTCCTGGAAGGGAGCCACTACCCCCTGCACTCGTTTACCAGCCTCTCCTGGAAGGGAGCCACTACCTCCTACACTCATTTACTAGCTACCACTGGAAGGGAGCTACAACCCCCTCACTGAAGGCTTCGACCCTCAGCACCACCATGGACCACGTTTCATCAATTTTCATATTGGACCCACTCCACACATTTAAGCTCAACATTCATCAAACTGAAACTTATAACCCCATCAATTCATTCATTGAATCATCAACCAATCAACCAACAACTTGATCTTCAACATAATCAGCAGCATATTCATCATTCAAATAACCCAGTTTTGTTTGAATACATCATTGACAGATAACAGTAGAACAGCAAAACAGATCAGGAATTTCATTCCACTTACTTCAGCAAACCCTAGATTCCATACGCGCTTTTACTTCACTAAACCTGCGTATGTATGCGCTTTCATGCAGACCAACCCGCGTATACTTTTGTGCATTCTTCAGAAAACCCTATCTGCCCATACGCGCTTTTCCTTAAGCAGACCCGCGTATACACGCGCTTTTACTGAAGCAAACCTGCGTATACATCTGTAACTTTTCAAGACTATGCAGCTCTTCAGATGAGATAAACAGCTCAGATTTCATCCTTCACTTCAGAAAGTATTTTTTCTCATCTCAGATCTAAACATTCCATAAACAGATCTAGGAAATACATATACATTTCATATCTAGAGATCCCTCTTCATCATTTTCTTCATAGGTGCATCACTAATTCAGATCTATCAACAAAGAACAGAGTTCATCCATGCAGATATACTTTAGAATGAAGTATTCATTAAAACCCAAGCACTTGCACACTTTGCACTATTATTCTTTACTCCTTATATAGGTTTAGCCTTTATCAATACCATGAGCCAAAACCATACCACTTCCGATGGTATTCCTGGACGGGATCAAATAGACAATCCAGTGCTCAATACAATGGGTCAATACCATGGTAAATTCCCCTGGTTATATAAATTTAGAGCGCAATAGGGCATACGCGACTTGGCACGTACTTTTCCGCGTACATACGCGACTTAGCCTTAACAAACCCGCATATGCCTTGTGAAATACCATATTCATCATTTCTCTGACAGTTACTGCAATTCTTTCTTCTGTTACTTCTGAGCTGATCTGTAGATACATCATCCTTCCTTATTTAACACAAGGTTGCTTATCATAGGCAACTCATCAAGCAGTTTTCATCGAGGACAACTTCATCAGGCAGGTTCCATCAAATTCAACACATTGTATCACATTGCCAACAATCTCCCCCTTAATTCATTAAGAGGTTTCTATCAAGGACAACTTCATCAAGTATGTTTCCATTAAGTACAATACGTTTCCATCAAGAACAACTTCATCAAATAGGTTTCCATCAAGGACAACACATTGCATCATATCGCCAACAGTCTTATTTCATCAAGTAGGTTACCATCAACTTCATCAAGTAGGTTGCCATCAAGGACAACATATGCCAACATACTAGAGAACCAAAAATCAAATATTTTGGATCTGAAATAACAGAGATACAACAGATTCAATATTGAGCTCCTAGAAGGCAAGAAAAATCTAGATCATGTGTTGTCAAGGGCTGCAAAGGAACATACTTTCTAAGGCAGCAAAGAAAACAAAGGTGCAGCAGAGGGTAGCATGACAAGAGTAGTAATCACGGTGCAAAACAGCAGCAAGAATTTCATCACATGAGGACTTCAAGTGGGCAGCACTACATATGGTCACTGTAAAGGTATCATTGTACTAATTCATAGTAAATACATCATTGTAAAAATTGTACAAGTTTCTATCTGCCAAGAGTTGAAGAGGCAATGTCGAGAGGTCCAGGATCGTCATTAGGTGGTTTTGTCATAGTTGGCTTTATGGTCTAGTGTGTCTTCTTCTTCTACATCATTCTATATCATTTTAAAGTGGACCATTTTCCCTCGTACGGGAATCCATTATTCTTTTATTCTTCTATAGAGTGGTAGGGTGGTGCTAGGCTGGTGCATGAAGTCACCAATAGGTTCAAGCTTGTAAAAAATTTAGGGTGGTAGGGTGGTGCTAGGATGAGTTGTAGCTCACTGGGTGTTGGGGCATCCGTTCAGTTGACTACTGAAGAATCTCAGGCGTTGGAGCGTCCATCCAGTGGGAGCTGGAGAAGAATTCTTTTCTAGATTCTAGGAAGTTGGAGCTTTATTTTCAATTGGAGTTGAATATTAAAGAATTATTAGAAAATCTTTCAGGTGGTTTTTGTCCCAGAGAGGGTTTCCACCTTAAAAAAATTGTGTGCATTTGTGTTCGTTTTGTTTACTACTATCATTGTACAAACACTGATAATAACTGAAGATTAACTAATGCTCTAATTTAAATGAATACGGATTCACCCCCCTAGCTCAGTATTTCCAACAATTGGTTTCAGAGATTGGTTCCTTCAATAGCAGTTTAACAGCTGGAAGGAGGTCATGGAGCATACCAAGAATGGTGTACCTTTGTTCAATGAAAATAATTATGCACTTTGGAAAGGAATAATGGAGGTATATCTCTTGGCACAAGTTTACGAAGTATGGGACACTGTTCAAAATGGATTTACATCAACCACAGATGAACAAGGTAAGAAGAATTTGGTAAATGATGCAAAAGAAAATAATATTATTATCAGTGGACTTATTGAATCTGCTTATCATAAGATGTTGGGTTGTAAAACCGCCAAAAATTTATGGGACAAGCTTGAGAATATATATTCAAGTGACTCAAATTTCAAAGAAGCAAAGCTTCAAATCTACATAGAAAAAATTGAGCAACTCAGAATGAAAGAAGATAACAACATTGTTGCATACTTCCAACACGTTGATGAAATAACCAACACTCTGGAAGGATTGGGAGAGCCTGTTGACGAGAAGACTATTATATGAAAGATTCTTAGAATGTTACCAGGGAGATTCAACCCAAAGATATCGGTCTTAGAATATAGTGAAAATCTGGAAAAACTCAGCAAAGAGGAATTACATGGAGTTCTCATAGCATATGAAATGAGACTTGATGAAGAAGAGGGCACTTCGCATCTAGAAACTGTGTTCGTTGCATCTAAGAAAACCTATAACGAGAAACAACCTTCAAAGGAACAGGCCTGCACCTGCAAGTGTGAAGAAAAGGAAGATGATGAAGAAGGTATTTCAGATGGAGAATATGCTTACTTTATGATAAAACTAAAAATTGGTAAGGGAAAATTCAAGGGTAAACTTCCATTGATATGTTTCGGCTGTCGTGAGGTTGGGCATTTCACAGCAAAATATCTGAATAGAAGTGATGGAAACTCAAAAGAAAAGAAAGGCTTTAATAAATTCAACAAGAAAAGGAAAAATAAAGGATTTAAAAGGAACTTTCTCTCTAAAGAATATATCTTATCATTCGATGAAGAAAATGACAGCGAAGAAGAAGCTAATGAGAAAGTATTTTTTATGGCCAATAACATTAACAAGAAGTATCAAACAACGAAGAAGAAGGGATAACCATAGAATAATTTTCTAAGGAGGCAATCAAGCTTACAAAAGAGCTCAAGGCTGAGAAGATCCATTCCAATACGCTTGAAGAACAAGTTCAAGGTGTCAAAATTGAAGTTGAAGAACACAAATGTATTGAAGAGTCACTTCAAAAGAAGTTGGAATAAATCAACCAATAAAGGAAAGCATTAGAAGCCAAAGTATCCTCGCTATGTAAGGAAGTGAAGAAGAGAATATTTTTCCAAAACTATGCTAATAGCTCAAGGGCATTGGAATAACTCATCAACAATCAACGATCTTACAATGACAGAACTGGCCTCAGTTTCAAAGAAGAAGAAGTAGAACCTTCTACAACAAAATACAATGAACCGATGAGATCTAGCATGCATGTATACTTCATTGGACAAGATTCGCAAGAACATCCTTGGAAGACGATTCCTCGATGAATATTTCCATCTAGGTACCAACATATTTTTCATGGGTATTGTTATTCATGTGGATAATTTGGTCATAAAGCTGTAGAATATCATACGTACCCTAGGAACCAATACAATTCCAGGATATCTGTCAAATATGAAGCTCCCGGGGCTTAATGAAACATCAATAGATTGTAACATTTAAGAAATAATATGGAATGTTACAAATGTCAAAACTTTGGACACATAGCTAGAGACTGTTGACTTGAAAATCCTCCAGAAGAATCTTTGAAGCCACAGAATGAATGAACATGGAAGAAGAAGAAGATTGATAATTGTGCTCACGCTCTCAAGGCTCAAAACAACAAAGATGTGTGGTATGTTGATAGTTGTTTCTCAACACATATGACTGGAGATAGAAAGAAATTTGTATCTTTGAAAGAGAAGAAGGATGGAACCGTGTCCTTTGGAAATGATGGATCTTTAAATGTTATAGGATCAGGTATTGTCACTCTCGAAAGAAAATATGCTCTAGCCAAGAATGTTCTATTGGTTGAAAACATGAATCACAATTTGCTCAGTGTTGGACAAATGTGTGATCAAGGACACAGAATACTATTCAACTCCACAAAATGTGAAATCAGGAAAGGCAGGTATGGTGAAATTGTGGCTATAGCAAGTCGAGCTCCAAAATAACATATATGTTCTGGATGAAGCAACTAAAGCACGTCTAATAGCTAAAGAGGATGATATAATATTTGGTAGCAATGATGATCGAATAAGTAAGAAATTTGCTACAAAGATGCAAAGTGAGTTCAAGATGTATTTACTTGGTGAGTACTTCTTAGGACTTCAAATATCTTCTTAGGGCTTCAAATATCTCAGCAAGAGAAATGAATATTTATATGTCAAGCTAGGTACATCAAGGAAATTCTCAATAAATTCAAAATGGAAGATCGAAAACTCATCCTTACTACGATGATAACAGGTTGAAAACTAAGCATAGATGACTCATCTAAGGATGTGGATCAAAGGTCATATAGATCTATTATTGATATTCTTCTATATGTAACAGCCTCCTAGCCAGATGTTATGCAAGAAGTTGGACAAGTAGCAAGATTCCAAGCAGCACCAAAATAATCACATATTATTGTCATCAAAATAATTCTTCGATATCTAAAGGGAACAACAGAATATGGTTTGTGGTATCCCAAGGGTAACAATCTCATTATTCAAGCCTTTACAGATGCATATTAGGCAGGAAGCGTTGATGATCATAAGAGTACTCATGAAGCATTGGAATATCTTCGCCAGAGGCTTGGGATTTTCCCAAGTTCTCATTAGATTTTCTTTATTCAAAATATAAAGGGGGAGTGGAAGTGTGTACAGGTTCAAAAATTGGTTGTGTGATAGGGGGAGTTACACTTTTCCATTGATGTCAAAGGGGGAGATAATGTTGTAGGAAGAGGTGTCATGATCGCATGGGGAGTACTTGTGTTTCCATGAATGCCAAAGGGGGAGATTGTTGATCAGTGGTTGTCATTGATGTCAACCCAAGCAGCACCAGGGGCTACCCCAATATTGCATGGTAATTTTGACCAACAAAATTACCATATTCTGGGTCAAGAATATTTTTTATGGCTTCTACTTGTCGAAATGTTTCTGTTAATATATGGCATGCCATGTAATTCTTCACAGTTTGAGAGATATTCATGTTTGAAGTTTGTAACCCCAGTTAGTGAGATAAAAACCTATGGGGTTGTGGCATGGGTCATTGAAAAGTCAATAATTAATAATTTTTAAGCTCCTAAAATCCCTCCCACGTTCACTTTTTGAAGCCCCTCTCAACCTAAGCATTTATATAAATTGTGATCTTCATATCCTCCTTATGTAGGGATTTCGCTACTTGAAACAGGTCATCGTGGAATTTTCATTCTAACTTTTTTTCTACGAAAATTCAAAAGCGAAAATTTTCATGAGGCAAAGCTGAAATCCTGGGGATGCTCCTGTAAAACTTTTAGATCAAGGTGCGGAACATTTTTGGAGATATGATCTATGGAAGTCAGTATTTTTGCAGGCTCTTGAACTTCATCTCAAAGAAGTGACCTTGGGAAAATCGTCATAACTCTCCCTCTGAGTATCGAATTAGAATTATGTAAAAAGTGGTAGATAGTGCACGGACTGTAGTTTTCTCTGTATCAATTTCAGAGCCGAATGATGTTGGGTGTGGAGCTTGATTATCTTGTTTATTTTGTATCACAGCGTTGGACCCATGTACCTTAATGGGGGCGGCAACACTGCCCGTAATTAAACGTTGCCTGGGGGGTCCAGGGGGGGCGACTGCGACTTTATGAAGACCCCCCCCTAGTGGGGGGTTTCGAGGGCAATGCCCCCAAAGCTAAAAAAAGATGTAAAATTTCCTTGTAAAAGTATAGTAATTTCTAGTCAATCTGGGTCGTTCATTAGGCGGATGATCTGACAGTATAAGTTATGTTTAGTTTAGGTATTTTTGCCCTAGAAGGCAACCCCTCACTATGTATCAGGGTATTTTATTGTGGCTTTGTATTGTACGTGTATTATCAGAGCGAGAAACAGATAGGGAGACTGTGAGAGAGAACAGAGGATTTTACAGCAGATGTGTTGTAGGTTGTGTCTCTTCATTTTGCTGGATAATAGAAAGGAAGGACTGGCTGTTTGGGGTGGATGTAGCCCAAATTAGGTGAACCACGTATATCTGTGTCTCTCTGGTTTTATGTGTTTTGTGTGCTTGTGTTTTCCGCATATTTTGTGTGTTGCATTTCTCTGTAATATACAATTTTCTAACAACTGGTATCAGAGCCGAAGGTCTATTTGGCTGATAATCTCGCAGGAAAGAAGTGTTCCTGGTTCGAGTGGGAGAAATGGAGGAAGATGGTAAATTTAGGGTTGAGAAATTTAAAATCCAAAACTTCTCGTTGTGGAAGATGTAGATGGAAGATTATCTGTATCAGAAAGATCTATACCTACCATTGAGCAGAAAAACAAAGAAGTTGAAGGCAATGACAGACACAGAATGGGAGATTCTCAATAGAAAGGCACTCGGAACAGTACGGTTGTGCCTCGCGGCGTCGGTAGCCTTCAATATTTCGAAGGAAACAACAACAAAGGGTTTGATTAAGGCATTGGCGAAACTATATGAAAAACCCTTGGCTTCAAACAAGGTATTTCTTATGAAATTTTTATTTAATATGAAGATGTCGGAAGGTGGATCTATTGCAGACCATTTAAATGATTTTAATATAGTTACCAGTTAGTTAAGTTCTGTAGGGGTAAACTTTGATGATGAAGTTAGGGCTCTTCTATTTTTGTGCTCATTTCTAGAAACCTGGAATGGTTTAGTTATGGCTATTAGTAACTCTGTCTCTAGATCTAGTACTTTAAAGTTTGATGATGTTGTTAGTGCTATCACTGGAGCGATGGAAAAGCTCCAGTGAGACATCGGGTAATGCTTTGAGTGCAGAGTCTAGGGGAAGAAGAATGGAAAGAGGAAAGAGCTCAGGATATCGCAGTAAATCAAGGAAAGGTAGATCCAAGTCTGGATCAGGGATAGTGTGCTAGAAATGCGGAAAGAAAGGACACGTGAAGAAAGATTGTAGATCTCGGAAGGGAAAAGAAGGAGATGCACTGCAAGAAAACAATCATGAAGAAAATGTGACAGGTGTTGTGTTACAAGATGCTTTGATTCTTTCTTTCGAAAATGTTACTAATTCCTAGGTGGTAGATTCAGGGGCCTCATGCCATGCCACACCTGATAAGAAATATTTTCATGACTATATTCAAGGAGATTTTGGACAAGTCCATTTGGGTGATGATAAACCCTGTAAAATTGTTGGAATGGGTAAAGTTCTTGTAAAATAGCAGAATGGAAACCAATGGCTATTAAAGGAGGTAAGGCATGTTCCAGATCTGAAGAAAAATCTGATTTCAACAAGGCAGTTAGGCGATGAAGGTTGTGACAACTTTCACAGATAAAACTTGGAAGGTCACCAAAGGAGCCCTCATAATAGCAAAACGAGAAAAGGTTGGTACATTGTATTTATGCAATGGTATTTCTAACTTTTTTAATGCTTTAAATTCCAGAGGAGCAGATGTAGCATTATGGCATCATAGGCTCAGACACATGAGTGAGAAGGGGATGAAGATTCTTCACTCAAGAAATTTGTTGTCGGGTTTGAAGAATGTTGATTTGGATTTCTGTGAGAATTGCATTTATGGAAAACAGAAGAGAGTCAGATTTCTCAGAGTTGGGAAACAAAAGAAGAGTGAAAAATTAGATCTTGTGCATACAAATGTATGGGGGCCTACTTAGGTATCATCTCTCGGTGGCTCTTGTTATAATGTTGCTTTTATTAATGATGCAACTAGAAAATTTTGGATTTATTGTATTCATAATAAATCTGATGTATTTGATACTTTCAAGAAATGGAAAGCTTTGGTTGAGATTGAGACAGGAAATAAGTTGAAGTGTCTCAGACCAGACAATGGAGGTGAATATTGTAGCAAAGATTTTGATAAGTACTGTTCAGAGCATGGAATTCATAGAGAGAAGACAGTTCCGAGAACACCACAAGAAAATGGTGTGTCAGAAAGGATGACCTGAACAATCATGGAGCGTGCAAGGTGCATGAGATTGCACGCATGATTTCATTTACAGTTTTGGGCAGATGCTATAGATACTATTGTTTATCTAATAAACAGAGGGCCTTCAATTTCCTTGGATGGTGGTATTCCAGAGGAAGCATGGACAGGTAAAAAGGTAAACTACTCTTTTTAAAATCCTTTTGGTTGTGAGGCGTTTTTCCATATTAATAAATAAAATAGAACAAAGCTTGAGGCAAAATCAAAGAAATGTACCTTTATTGGATATGGTGTCAATGATTTTGGTTATCTCTTATGATTATGAAAATCACAAAATCATTAGGAGCAGAGATGTAATATTCAATGAAAATGTCTTGTATAAGAATCCGTTGCAGGAAAAGGAAAACAAAGAATACACAGTTCTTGATGAGATCACAATAAAAGTAAAGGTGCCTGAAAATAATAATAATCAATAGCCACAACAACAGCAACCACCACAATAGCAACAGGCACCTCAAACACCTGAAATTGTGTTAGAAGATCTACCAAGATAATTAGACCCCCTAAACGATACTCTTCTTCATTATATTATTTATTGTTGACTGATTCTAGTGAACCTGAATGTTATGAAGAAGCAATGCAGGTTGAAACCAGGAAGAAGTGGGAGCTAGCCATGGAAGAAGATATGGACTCCTTAATGCATAACCAGACTTGGGACTTAGTCAGGTTGCCTGCAGGTAAAACAACATTGTAGAATAAATGGGTTTACAGGTTGAAGGAAGAAGATAGAGGAAAATAGAGGTACAAAGCTAGACTTGTGGTGAAGGGGTTTGCACAAAAGAAAGGTATTTATTTTGATGAAATATTTTCTCCTTTTGTTAATATGACTTCAATCAGAACTATTTTAAGTCTTGTAGCAACAGAAGATTTCAATCTTGAACAATTAGATGTAAAGACAACATTTCTCCATGGATATTTGGAGGAAGAGATCTATATGGAGCAACCAGAAGGATATGAGGTCAAAGGGAAGGAAAAATTTGTGTGCAGGCTAAAGAAGAGCTTGTATGGCTTAAAATAGGCTCCAAGGCAGTGGTATCTAAAATTTGACAAGTTTATGTCTAAATAAGGTTATACTAGATGTCACTCTGATCACTGTGCTTATCTGAAAAGGAAAAATGATGGCAGCTATATTATATTGTTATTGTATGTAGATGACATGCTTGTTGCAGGATCTAACATGGAGGAAATAAATGTGCTCAAAATAAAAATGGCAAATTCATTTGCAACGAAGGATTTGGGAGCTGCAAAAAAAATCCTTGGTATGAGAATAACTAGAGACAAAAAAAATCGCAAATTAACAATGTCTCAGAATGAGTACATATAAAAGGTGTTGAAAATATTTAATATGCAGAATGCAAAACCATTTAGTACACCTTTTACTAGCCATTTCAAACTTAGTAAGGAGATGTTCCCGAAGACCCAAGAAGAAATGGACTATATGTCTAAAGTTCCATATGCATCAGCAGTTGGAAGCTTAATGTATACAATGGTCTACACAAGGCCTGATATTGCACATGCAGTGGGAGTTGTAAGTGTTAGCCACCTATAATATTTGTTATAGCAAAAGGTGGCTAAGACTTTTTGAGCCTTCAAAGAACAAATTTTATTACTAAAAAGTGTTGGCTCTTGAAGACTCTTGAAGGCCTCATGCCTCTGTCCAAAATCTTCATTGTTGTTCCCATTTTATACTCCGAAATTCTGCTAATTTCATGAGAAAAGACTGCTGAAAAACCGTCATTTTCCCTTTTCTCCCACTCAAAAATAACCTTCATTTTCTCCCCCTTTTCTCCATAAAACTCCTTTGTTTTCATGATTTCTCTTCTTCCCTTCATGAAAATCACTTTTTCAAAGTTAAAGACTCACTCTTTAACCTTTCTGAAACCCCCAAATCCATTGAAAACCTTGAAACATTTCATGAAAAATACATGTTTTTGCATAAAGGGCTTGAGCCCCCTTGGGCTAAGTTTCAAAACCACTTCCCCCACATGCCCACACCCCGGAACCAAGCGCTAAAACCTTCTTGGCGCTTATCGCACCGCAATAAATCTAAGCGCGCAATTCTTTGCCATGTTCCGAAAGTTCCGATGCGATTAAGCTTTTGCATCATATAAACTTCGATGCGATTAGCCTTTATATAAATATCCCGTGGGCCCGCCTCCGGTGCTTAAAAATTTGTAATATTTTTTCCTCGGTCGTCTTTTCCTTTGTAAAACCAAAAAACCCATTTATCCAAAGTTTTGTTCCAATAAGTTAGAGTCACGTGTAATATAAATGGGTAGATTAAAAAGACCTGATCGCGCAATCGCATCGAGGAAATACAATGGGTAGATTAAAAAGACCGATCACGCAATCGCATCGGGATATTTCAATGGGTTGATTGAAGGATCACATCAAAAACTTCTGATGCGATTGAGTCCCTGTATTATGTGTCCGCCCCACCACTTTTCGTTTCATATACCCTGTGTCCAGGACCAAGAGTTATAGTCCAGAGCACTTATCGTATCGGAAGTTTTCAAGTGCGCAAGTCGTTGCCATGTTCCAAAAAATTCCGATGCGATTAAGCCTTGTATTGTAAAAACCCCCGATTGCATTATCGTTTCATATAAACCATGGGCCCACCTTCGGCACCTAAAAACCATTGAATAAACCATCCCGATCCATTTTTCCTTTGTAAAATACAAAAACCCATTTATCCAAAGTTTGATCTAAAAAGCAAAAGTCACGTGTTTAATATAAAAATGGTTAGATTGAAAGACTGATCGCGAAATCGCATCGGAGGAATTCACAAATGATTTGATTGAAAGACCCGCATCAAAAGTTCCGATGCGATTGGGTCTTATATATGTTAAACTCCCACCTGCCTTTTTGTTTCATATGACTTTCCCCCAGGACCAAGTGTCGAAGTCTCGAAGCGCTCAATCGCAACGCAATATTTCAATGGGTTGTTTGAAAGACCAAGCCCAAGGCTCCAATTGTGATTGGCTCCTTTGAATATATATGCCCCGGGCCCATTACGTTCCATATAACTAAAGGCCCCGCAATCGGGCACCTATCGACTTTATATTATATATATCCCGCACCGATCCATAAAAAACCTTTGTTTTAGTTAAACTTTCGGTTTTATATATTATAAGGGTTTTTCCACCAGTTCATTTCAAAAACTAATCCCCACCACTGATCATGAGCCGATCAAACGACCAGCGCTCAATCGCATCGCTCTTCTCAATCGCATCGCATTTCTCAATCGCTGCATTACATTTCTTCCTCTGATTGACATCCTTCCGATTCATTCTCCATCGTTGATCTAATCTTAAGATCGACGGTCTGCGCCACATCGCATCGCAACTTTCGATCGGTGTATTTTCTTGCCTCCCCCGATTGCGATCCTCCGATTAGATCTGGACCATCCACGTGTCCAGATCGGACAGTCCAAAATCACCCTGTCTCGTTCATTCCCCCGCTCTTCTTTGACCTCCTCCAAAATAAATCTCCACATTTGGATGCTTTCATCCAACGGCTATGCTCCTTCCGCGCCTTCTGAAGTAGTTAAACCTAAAAACGCAGGATTTTCTAATATTTTGTGTATATTTGCAGGGATAAATGGTTTTTCGTTATAACAAAGGAAAATTCAGAGGCCAGGAAAGACGTTTCCTGTGCCTTTGATCCATCAAAATAAGCCATTTGCAGGGTTCAAGATCTATGTTTCGTCGATGCTCTATGAGCATTGATGCCGTGAAATCCTGCGTGGCCTGCACATCGACAAGACATTGTGATTTAAATCACATTTAAAAAGAGTATCAGATTTTGAAGACAGAGCACAGCAGAATGAATATTGAAGACATATTTGCGAGGATTACGGCTAATATTGAGTATCAAAAGCCTAATCCCCCAAATTAGAAAACACAGTTAAAACAAAATCATAAGTGTTTAACACACAGAAAGGCCTCCACCACCACATCTGAGGAAAATTGATTCCTCCCAGCTACCACAGAGCCACCTGTTGCCTCAAAGCATTCAAATAGAGGCTGAAATTATTGAAGAAAATCAGATATTCGCCTCCAGCACAGCCAGAGAGTTACTTCTGCAAGGAAATAAATGCAGAAATATCCGCAAAGTTACTCCAAACATTACGCAGAGTCTCGAAGTCAAACAAAATCCCCCATCGAGTTTAAATCATAATGGTAAAAATGGTTAATGCAGCAAATCCACCTGTAAACTTCTCCATCGAGCCCCTCAAAGGCCGAGAAGTCTCGAATCTGTATTAATTGTCCTAAGAGATCTTTTATCAGATATCACCTCCTCATCCTTCTATAAATACTTCTGTAGAAGATGAGAATTTGTTGGTTGATTAGGTTGCTGAACATTCTTATGTAATTGAGCTTGAGACTTCTATCTGTAAATAGTGTTCACTGGCCCTTGAAGATTTGTTTGTGCTAGATTAGTTAGGCTGGATAAGTGAAGATGATTGCTGAAATGAAACATTGGACCTGAGTACTGTAACTGGTTTGACATCAATAAACAAGTTGTTTCTTGGGATCCTGGTCTATATCACTGGTGAAGTGCCCCTTTCTTTGTTATTGTTTTCCTTCTATGTATGTCATATTGTTCACTATTCTTTGATAAAGAACAGCATTTATAGAGTTAGGACCTGTTGTACATCAGCAACCTTCTCTAACTGAAAAGATTTATCTCAATGTTTTCCTCCAAATTGTTTATTTTAGAATGATTTAATACAGTTTAAGCAGTTAGGAATGCTGGAGTTCCCTCGTCCTACTGTTTGCTTTAAAAATTGTTCTTGAAAGTTATTTTCCTTATTTGCTTATTAAAGTTATACTAGAAAAGTGATGGTTTGCCCTGTTTCTAGTTTCTATTCTCTAAAGGCAGATTCTGAAAGTTTCCCTTGGTGTTAACTGAAATCAAACTAGGTTTAAAAGTACTTTATCTAATCTTAAGTTTATACTATGTCTTCTCTTACATGTTTTCATACTTTCTGAAGGTAATCATGCAGATTACTGGATTGTTTGTCAATTAAGTTGCTTTAATACAAACCTGCCCAAGAGGTCAATGGTTAGGCCTGCCCTTTGTTGGTTTTAAACTGTTACTTAAGAGGCTTTTCTTATTTGGACTGACTATAAATCCCTTGTGAAATTATTATCAGTTTCCACCTCTCCAACACTTTATTGTTCCCATTCCATCATTCTAAATCTCAATAATCTTGTGATGTGGATGACATGCCCCTTGGATCACTCTTGATGTTGTTGCCCAATTAAAGCCCTGTTATGACTCCATAGCCCAATGGACTAAAAACCAGCGTTATATCTATCTTTTTAGCCTAGTTGTTCTATTTACTTGCAACTTCTCACCTTTGAAACTCTTTGCACTTAGGACTTTCCACCTCAAACAGTATTCATGCTCAACCATCCAAAAACAAACAAAACCCTTGGCCTTCATAACTAGCCTAATATTATTACCCCAAACTTCAAAGACAAATCCATCTTTGCACTTATTGGAGAGATCCCTCTCCGGATTCAGGAGGGCTAGATCCTAGAATCCCAAAGTTGGTTGAAACAATGTTGTTTATGTGATCGGACTTTGCCAATCTTGCTTATTTCAGATTCCTAACATTTCTGGTGACTCCGCTAGCGACCGAACCCAGAATCATTTTCCTTTTTATAAAAACCTTGAGAGTAAAAGCAGCCTTTTCAAGCACCACCTAAGGAAGGTAATCATGGTAAAACTTGTTTGAATCAGTGACAAGTTAGGTAAAACCTAGGATTCTCTTAAGACTTTATCTAACCTTGAAAGATCAGTTGGCTTAGCCATAAGAGTAAAATGTTTTTGTCTCATAACCGTAGCTAAGTTTTGAAACAGAGTTAGGATATTCTTAAAAAAAAAAACATACAACTGAAAAATAACTCAGAAAAACCTAAAAATATTTCAGATTGGTATTCAATAAACATGGTGGTGGACCATAAGACCTTTTACCTCTGAAAAGAGCTAAAAACTTCCACTTGGCAACTCCACAATCCAAAACAGACCTTAAGACTCCACTGGGAAGAACCCTTATCATTATGATATCTTTCAAACTCAGTCAGGAGACTGTAGGATTATAATTTGTGTAAACAGATTGGTTGACCATTCAAAGATTGTCATACCTAGTTGAACCTTCCTTGTTTTATTTGGGTCTGAAAAACACAGCATAGTGGCTCCTAGAAAGATTCACACTAGAGCCCATCCTGACCCTGATCCACCTGAAGTCATTGATAACCCAGAAGGTATCCTTAGGAAGTCTCCTAAGATTAAATTATCAACTGTTTTCAGATCACCCTTGAGAGCTAATTCAGTTCCTGAAAATCTTTCAGCTCTACAAAAATCTCAAGTTGACTTAGTAAATCCATTTAGAAGTAAGTCTCTTGGTGATTTAGATCAGTTAGATTCTGAGTCTTCACTATCATCTCCTGAAACAAGTGAATATCCTGGCAGCAGAGAAACAACACCTCCTGATTTACATTTCCTTCAAAACTTAGGTGTCTCTCATCCAAGATCAGCTCAGCAGTCTATTCTTGGTTTCTCCGCTTCTTCTCACCCTACATCCACTGTTTAAACCACTACACCTCAGCCCACTATTCCTGTTGTTAATCCACTCCTTTTGAATCCACCCCCACCACATATAATGGCAGCATGGTATGCTCCGTTAGTCCTTCCTGTATCATTAGTCAATATTCCATAGGACTATCAGTCCAAAATTCCATTGTATGATGCTAACAATGCTACAACTGCATCACAACATGTGGATAAGATGAATGACTACTTTGACAGAAATTAAATTGATGATGATTTTGTCAAGCTTAGGTTATTTTCTCAGAGTTTATGGGAAGAAGCAAGAAAATGGTTCAAATGCCTAGCCCCCCATAGTATTAATGATCTCCAAGCCTTCCATCAAACATTCTTAAACAAATGGGAAGTAAATAAAAACCCTCTTCAAGTCCTTTCTGATTACAAGAACCTCCATAGAAACACTGGGGAAAGTGTGCAAGCTTACTGCACTAGATTCAATAGTGTGTATAACGCACTTTCCCCATAACTAAAACCTCCACAGGGCTCAGCTTTAAACAAGTTTCCCGAAGGGTTTGGCTCTGACATGACCTATCAGCTGAGAGAGAGAGATTTTGCAACTCTTGAATATATGCAAAAAGGTGCTCTTTCTGTGGAAGTCAACTTAATGGAGAAGAGAGCAAGAATGAAAAATGAAAAGAAAGTTTCTTTTAGAGAGGAAAACACACCTTCTACTTCCAACTCAAAAATGGAAAAAATGATGGAGGAGATGATGAAAAGAGATGAGCATAATTAAGAGAGCACAAGCAAGCCAAAACCAAACTGCTCCTCAAAATAGAAACCAGAACCAGAATCAGAATTTTAGAAGGAACCAACCTCCAAACAGACCTAGGGAAGATGATCAGCAGATCACTCTCCCTTTCATCAAAACTATGTAAGTGAGGTTGAGGAAACAGATGAAATAGTAGAGGAGGATGATATCAACATGCTGGGGATAGAAAATGATGACTTTGAGATTAATTATAATAGAAAAAAAGGTCTATACACACCTTATGATGACAGAAGAGATGATGATGAAAATTATTGTCAAGACATGGAAAATGTCATCATAGAATCTCAAAACGAATATGACCTTAGAAGCAAAACCAATCAGAAAACCCCCAACACCAAAACCTCTGACAAATCTTCACAAAACGACACTACAACCAAGCCTAAAGTTGTCAAACAAAAGGACAAAACAGTGGTTGTTTTTCCTTTATCAGAATTTACAACCACTGTTTTCGGGTCCTGAACTTCTGGAGCCGTTTTGAGGCCCTAAACGACGTTTTTTGGGCATAAGACTAGCAAATTTGATCATCAAATTCGTCCCGAAAGTTGTAGTCCTTGGATAGAGCTTTCTAATGATGTATCATGTGCGTCAAACGGAGATAGTATGCCAAAGTTACGTCCCTGGGAAGTTGAAACACCAATTTACCCAAACGGGGCCCATAGTTTTGGCGCTTCATCTCCTAGGGTTAGGTTTTTGGATGTTTAGGGTTATCCATTGTTTCTCAATAATAAATAGGCCCTCGAGCCTCATTGTAACTCAGTTCAGAGGCCTGTAGCCGCCACATCTCTTCTCAGAGATAGCTACCAGTGCCCTAGCTAGTTTTATTTCCATTCTGTCTGTAAGCAAATTTCAGTTCTTTGCTATTAATGAAATGAAGTGTTATTTCCGCTGCATCTCTATCTTTATGGTTATGTGTTTATTATGTTGCGTTCCTGCATAAATCCGGATCAGTGGTATCAGAGCGGTCTGCTTTTTCTCGATCCTTCTTTGCATGTCCCCAACGAGGTCGGGGTATAAGGAGCTAGGGCTTGATCTGGTGGAACCTTTGCAAGATCAGCCTCGCAAACCCCGACGGACGCCCATGGGGGACGAAAAGAAAGATGAGGGAGCAGGAGATCCTATCAAAATATTGCTCGAGGAGGCCCTCGAAAAACAAAGGAACGCGATGATGAATAGTTTTGCTCAGATCCTTCAACGGCTGCCCACCGGCGGCGCATCTGCATCCAGTAGCCACTCTGGAGTTGCGACTCCCTTTAAGGTACAAGTAAATTTTGACATTCCCATATTTGAGGGTCAAATGGACGCAGATGCCGTAGATAGATGGTTGAATCTATTAGAAGGATATTTCTCTGTTCATGACTTTTCAGACCGGGAGAAGATTATTTTTGCACTCCTCAAAGCTACCCCCCATGTTAAGGACTGGTGGGAAACCTACTATGAGAACAAGGACCAGACAGAACCCTCTCTGTTCTCGGCCGTACCAACTTGGAATTCTTTCCGAGACGCCGTCAAGGAACAATACTATCCCGTGGGGAGCTATGAGGACAAGTACATACAATGGACCACGCTGCGACAACAAAGGGATCAGGATGTGCACGAGCTGACGAATCTGTTCCATACCCTGCGCACAAAGTTGGGTATCAAAGATTCAGAGAAACATTTGGTGCTAAAGTATCGCAGCTGTCTGCACAGATACATTCAGGAGGAAATGGGGTTCCTCGACATCTCCTCGCTTGGTACGGCATACCGGTATGCTGCCAAGATTGAGCAGAAATTCAAACAGAAGAAGCGAGACTTTGGATCTGTGAATCAAAAGCAAGGAAAAGGTGCTTCCAAACCGCAGAACAAAGGACAGAGCATGGCGTCTAAAGACAACCCGTCAAAGCCACAAGAAAAGAACAACACCGTAAAGCCAAATAAGGACACGGGAAAGTGGTGTGAGTTCCATAAGAGCTCCACTCACAACATAAGTGAGTGTCGGGCCAAGCAGTCGCTAGTGGCCGAGATGAGGGCTTGTGAGTCAGATGCATGCTCTGACTCTGAATTAGAACCTGAAAAGGGGAATGAAAAAGGGAAACAGATTATTGATGCGGAGCCCAATGCCACTGTTGCCACTACAAAGGTCCAGAAGGAGGAATCGGAAGATCCAGAGGAGGAGGAACATCTCTTCCACTCCCAAATGTGGGTAAGGGGTTCCCCTATACAGTTAATTGTCGACAATGGGAGCCAAAAGAACCTCATTTCAGCAGACACCGTGAAGCGGTTGGGCTTGCCAACCACAGCTCACCCACATCCATACACCATCGGGTGGCTTCACCAAGGACGAGATCTCCGCGTCAGCCAGCAGTGTCGCCTTCCCTATAGCATCAAGCCCTTCACGGATGAGGTATTATGTGATGTTGCTCCTATTGATGTTTATGATGTATTATTAGGACAACCATACTTGTGGAAGCGTCATGCTGTGTATGAGTCTCGACCTCGTGCTGTTATTATTACTTTGGGAAATAAGTTGTACAGGATACCAGAGGTACCACCTCCTACGACTATCTCTTTGGATACTGCAAAACAATGTAGTAAGCTCATTTCCCAAACCAGGAAATTCGTTTTTCTGATGATCCGCCCCCAGGGCAAGAAGAAGACTGTGGCCACGACCTCCAGACGGGGCCCCTCTGCACGACAACAACAAATGGATAAGGTCGTGGAGGAGTACGGGGACATCTTCACCTCACCCACAGGGGTTCCTCTGCACTGCCAGGTCAAGCACCCGATTGATCTGACCCCAGGTGCGCCACTACCCAATGGACCGATCTATCGACGCTCTGTGCTGGAAAATGATGAAATCAAGAGGCAGATTCAGGAGCTGTTGCAGAAAGGTCACATCAGACCAAGTTCATCGCCCTGTGGGAGCCCGATCGTGTTGGTACAGAAGAAGGATGGGACGTGGAGACTCTGTATTGACTATCGGGCGTTGAACAAGATCACTGTCCGAAATAGGTACCCAATCCCACGGATTGATGACCTTCTGGACCAACTCCAAGGTGCAAAATATTTCAGTAAGATCGACCTGAAGTCTGGGTATCACCAGGTACCAATTGAACCCTCTGATGTGTGGAAGACTGCCTTCAAAGCTAAGGAAGGCCTTTTTGAATGTCTGGTCATGCCTTTCGGGTTGACGAATGCTCCCGCAACCTTCATGAGGATGATGGACGACATCTTGCGGCCATTCACCAACTCATTCGTAGTGGTGTACTTGGATGACATTCTGATCTTCAGCAAGACTTGGGAAGAGCACCTTCATCACATCAGACAAGTCCTCCAAACACTGCGGCAACACAAGTTGTGTGCCAATTTGGAGAAGTGCACGTTTGGCATGACCCAGGTTCAATATCTGGGATACATTATTGATGAAAGGGGGGTGCATGTGGATCCAGCCAAGATCCAATTCATTCGGGATTGGCCAACCCCAACTACTATAATAGAGCTTCGTAGCTTTCTGGGTCTTGCTAATTTCTACCATAGATTCGAGTTGGGATTCTCTCATATCACTTGGCCCTTGAGTCAAGTCACCAAAGGAGGAGCGAGAGCAAAATTCTTTTGGTCGGAACCTCAACAGAAGGTGTTCAAAGAATTGAAAAATCGCCTCTGTTCTGCCCCAGTGCTCACCTTACCAGACTTGCAGCAGCCATTTGAGATCGAGACAGATGCCTCTGACTATGCTATTGGGGCAGTTCTTACTCAACGGGGACATCCAGTGGCATATCACAGTGAGACATTGTCTGAGACAGTTCGCAAGTATCCCACCTATGACAAAGAAATGTATTCCATTGTGCAAGCCTATCGACAATGGAAGCATTACATTTTGGGGAAGGAAACAATCATCCACATAGACCACCGGCCCCTGTAGTTCATACAGACACAAGGGAAGTTGCAGAATGATCGCCATCAGAAGTGGTCCACATATCTGCAACAGTTTCATTTGAACATCAAGTACAAGAAGGGTAGCACCAATAATGTTGCGGACTGCCTCAGCCGACCACCGATCGTGGCGCTCACCACCGTGCTCAACTCTTGTGGGCACGAGACTTCTGATTGGCCGCTTCTCTATGAGAGTGACCCAGAATTCAGCCACACTTACAAGGCACTCTTGGGGGGCATGCAAGTTCCAAATTTTCACCTCCAAGATGCACTTTTATGTCACCTGGGACACCTTTGTGTTCCTTCAAGCGAGCGTGCCAAGATGATATGGGAAGCACACTACAGTCGAGTCGCTGGGCATTTCGGGGTCGAGAAAACAGTAGCAATACTACAGAAGTATTTCTATTGGCCGAACCTTCGAAAGGATGTTGAGAAGCACATCAGATCCTGCACTGCTTGTGCCATTGCCAAACCGACCATCAAGAAGCAAGGCCTATATACTCCACTACCTACCCCTAGTCGACCGTGGGAATCCATCTCCATGGATTACATGTCGGGCCTGCCCTCTACTAAGAATGGCAATGACTTTGTTTTCGTGGTCGTTGACAGATTCTCGAAGATGGCCATTATGGCGGCCTGTAAGAAGAATATCACAGCAGAAGCCACTGCTAAACTCTTCTTTGAACGAGTGTGGGTGCACTTTGGGATCCCATAGTCTATCATATCAGATCGAGATAGCAGGTTCCTCGGCACATTTTGGTCCAGCCTCTGGTCAATGTTGGACACAAAGCTCACCAAGTCCACAGCTTTCCATCCCCAAACAGATGGCCAGACAGAGGTCGTCAACAGAATGATTGTACACATTTTGCGCATGTACAATTCAAAGCATCCACGCACATGGAACGAGAGCCTCCCTTATGTACAACATAGTTATAACCGGGCTCTCCACAGTTCAATTGGCCATAGCCCCTTTCAGGTGGGCTTGGGATTCCAGCCACTATGTCCCATTGACGTAGCCATGCCATTTGCAGCTGCTCAGGCCAATTCAGCTCATGTCCAGTCTGAAGTTGACAAAGAAAGTAGCTTCATCGAGCGCATTCAACACATCCGCCAACAGGTTCATGATATATTGGACAGAGCCAATGCCAAGTACAAGCAACGCCATGATCAACACGGGGTGCCACACAACTTCCAGGTGGGTGACAAAGTATGGCTACATTTGCAGAAGGAGCGCCTCACTGGACCCCACCGCAAGCTTCGCCCGCTCCGATACGGGCCGTACACCATCACCAAGGCTGTAGGGAACAATGCCTTCGAGCTCAGTATTCCACCATTCCTTGATCTGCACCCAGTCTTCAATGTGGATCGCCTTCGTCCTTACTTCCCACCTCTACTGGACACCTCGGACATTGCAGAACAACTCACACCAACAGAGTTAAATCCAGACTGCATGGAACAGGCCACCACAGATTGTATCATGGACATTCAAATCAAGAACACTCGCCAACAGAAGATCCAACTATATCGGGTTGTCAAAGCTGGCCAACTCCTGCACCAAGGAAAGTGGTTCACCAGGGACCAAGTTCAGCAGAAATTTCCTCATCTCATGGAGGAACTTAACGCAATGGGTACCATTGCTTCCTAAGGGGGGAGGAATGATCCAGGTGGATATTGGTGGCCACCCACCTATTCCACTTGGCCCCCCACCATTGTCTCTTTCAGTTTTTCAGTTTCGGCATAACTTACTATTTTTAGCAGTTTTTCGGGTCCTGAACTTCTGAAGCCGTTTTGATGCCCTAAACGACATTTTTTGGGCATAAGAATACTAGCAAATTTGATCATCAAATTCATCCCGAAAGTTGTATTCCTCGGATAGAGCTTTCTAATGATGTATCATGTGCGTCAAACGGAGATAGTATGCCAAAGTTACGTCCCTAGGAAGTTGAAACACCAATTTACCCAAACGGGGCCCATAGTTTTGGCGCTTCATCTCCTAGGGTTAGGTTTTTGGGATGTTTAGGGTTCTCCATTGTTTCTCAATAATAAATAGGCCCTTGAGCCTCATTGTAACGTAGTTCAGAGGCCTGTAGCCGCCACATCTCTTCTCAGAGATAGCTACCAGTGCCCTAGCTAGTTTTATTTCCATTCTGTCTGTAAGCAAATTTCAGTTCTTTGATATTAATGAAATGAAGTGTTATTTCCACTGCATCTCTGTATTTATGGTTATGTGTTTATTCTGTTGCGTTCCTGCATAAATTAGGATCATTTTTGGTCCAAAGATTGAAGGTAGATATCAAGAGGGACCTGTTCCTCCCTTTTATGTGATTTTAAACATTCATGACAAAATTTTGCACAACGCTATGCACGATTCCGGGGCTTCTCATAATTTAATGCCAAAAGCTGTAATGGAGAGCCTTGGTTTAGAAATCACCAGACCATATAAAGACCTGTACTCCTTTGATTCCAGCAGAGTAAAATGTTTAGGATTAATCAAAGACCTTTGTGTTAACTTAGCCTAAATTCCAGCCAAATGTTTAGTCATGGATATTGTTGTGGCTGATGTTCCCCCCAAATATGGAATGTTGTTATCAAGATCATGGGGGGCTAAGTTACAAGGGACTATGAAAATGGACATGACCTACGCGACTATCTCTGTTTTCAATCAGAATAGAAGAATCTATAGGGAGTCTCATATGCAATACACAGTTACAAGCCAAGACAGACCGAAAAACTCACCTTTATACTCTGTAAACACAGGCCTTGATTCATTTATCCTCTTTAATGAAGAAACATTAGATGAACAAGTAACTTTGATAGAGTTAACGACCGACAGGGAGGAAGAGGAACACAACGCAGAAAGGTTAAAACAATTTGCTGCATTTGATGAAATTAGCAAACTAAATAAAGGTCTTGAACTACAGGTCATGCGTCCTTTTCTTTTAAACCTAGACACTAAAGAAAACGACCCTTAAATGAACGAAAATATTGGGGAATCAAAACAAATACAACTAAGTGCTGAGTTTCCACAACAACCTTCAGGTACGTTAGTTAAAGAGGATAGTAACCAGGATGAAACTAAGAATAGTCCTCTATGGAGTATGTATTTTGATGGATCTTGCACTAGGACTAACGCCGGTGCGGGTTTCTGGATTTATAACACTGAAAATGACCACACATAATGTATTTTCTGTAGATTAAACTTTTAGTGTTCCAATAACATAGCGGAGTATGAATCCCTTCTCCTAGGCTTACGTTTGTTGAAAAAGATAGGAGCTAAAAGAATTAAATTTCACGGGGATTCAGAGTTAGTTATTAGGCAATTCAATGGCGAGTATAACGCAAATCAGCCCAGACTCAGGGCCTACCGAAATCATGTCATGGACCTTTTGAAAACATTTGAGGAGTCCAAACTATTTTTTGTCCCAAGAAAAAGAAATATTGCGGCCCACAATTTAGCCTTTACAACTAGAACATGCTTAACGCCATATAACACCAAAGACTGCACAACTCAGATAAAATTTAGACCAGCTGTGCCTGATAATGAGAAGTATTGGCAGGTGTTTTAAAATGACAAACAAATAGAAGACTTCATGCAATTCAGAAATGAATTCGAACTAAACGGTTCGGACTCAGACTATGAAACAGACTGCAAGGAAGAAAATTTTCTTGATGAAGAAGAACCGTCTCCTGAAATTGCTAATATAAACCTGTTATCTATCAAACTTGAAAACGAAATAGAAATGAATGCGGAGTTTGAGACAAAGGAGTTAGAAACTCTGCACTCTAAAGATGAAAGTTTGCCTAAGGGTCTGGCCCCTTTAGAAGAGTTGTTCAATTTCAACGATTTGGCGAATAAACCAAAACTGGAACCTGTAGAGACTGAAGTGGAAGAATGTAATATTAGTAGCGAACTTAAGCCGAAAATGATTAAACTGTCCAAGACTCTACCATCTCACATTAAACTCAAATACATTGAGTTGTTTAAAGAGTTTTATGATGTTTTTGCGTGGAGTTACGAAGATCTTAAATCCTATGACACTGAAATTATACAGCACAAAATTCCCCTCAAAGAAAACCAAAAACCATTCAAACAGAAACTGCACAGAATAAACCCTGTCCAGTTACCATTGGTTCAAAAGGAAATCATGAAAATTTATGATGCTGGTATTATTGTCCCTGTTAGATATTATGAATGGGTATCTAATCTGGTGTCTATTAGGAAGAAAACTGGAGAAATCAAGCTTTGTATAGACTTTAGAGACTTAAAAAAAGCTTCATTAAAAGACAACTACCCTCTACCCAAGATGGATCATATTTTACAAAGGGTGGTAGGGTCTAAAAGAATTTCTTTGCTTGATGGCTATTCAGGGTACAATCAGATTTTAGTTCACCCTGCTGATCAATTAAAGACAGCCTTTACTACACCATGGGGCACTTTCATGTATGTGAAAATTCCTTTTGGTCTAATGAATGTTGGAGCAACTTTTCTAAGATCCATGGACATAGCATTCTCGGAGGAACTGGGCTTCTTCATCATTATCTATCTTGATGATGTTACTGTGTTTTCAAAAACAGATGAAGAGCACTTAGAACATTTAAGAAAGGTTTTCGAGAAGTGCAGAAAGTTTGGGATATCTTTAAACCCTAAGAAGACACTATTTGGTCTCCAAGAAGGTAAACTTCTTGGGCACATTATTTTAGAAGAGGGTATAAAGATAGATCCAAAGAGGATTGAGGCCATATTGCAAATCTCTCATCCTCGAAACATCAAAGAGTTGCAGTATTTCATCGTGAAGATTAAATTTTGTAGAAGGTTCATCCCCAACTTGGCTGAGCTCCTTAGGAATATCACAAACATGTTAAAGAAGGAACAAGGGGTAAAATGGACCTTGGAAGCAAATAAGTCCTTTGAACTGGTGAAACAATCGTTAACCAAAAAACCGGTTCTTATAAGTCCTGATTTTTCAAAAGATTTTTATATTTTTTCATTTGCATCAGAACATACCATAGCTGTTGTCCTTTTGCAGAAAAATCCACAAGGACAAGAGCAGCCTATTGCATTCTTAGCAAGGCATTGAGGGATGCCCCTCTGAGGTACAACATTATGGAGAAGCAAGCTTTTGCTTTGGTTAAAGCTTTGAAAGACTTCAGAGTGTACATCCTTCACTCACACACCATTGCCTTTGTTCCAAACTCAGTTGTTAAAGACATTCTAACACAGGACCCAGATGGTAAGAGAGGTAAGTGGATTGCTATTATTCTTGAATATGATTTAGAGATAAAACCCACTAAACTCATCAAATGCCAAGGTCTAGCTAGATTGATGGTTGAATCCAATTTTGAAGTTCTTGATATTAATATGATTGATGCTTTGGATGACCAAGAAGGATTCTCAACTCCTATAGTTGAATATCATTTTATGAATTCTCCTTGGTATGCTGATATTATTTCTGTTTTGCTTAATTTGAATACACCTCCTGGTTTGACAAAAACAAAGGCAAGGTTCCTAAAGTTAAAAGCTGTAAACTATTGCATTATAGATAGATGTATTTATTGGAAAAATTCAAGTGGTGTATTTCTTAAATGTTTGCCTGAGTTTGGTGCAGAGAAGGTTAAATACCAGTTCCATGAAGGAGAGTGTGGAGGTCATTTGTACTGGAAGACAACAACCAACAAAATTTTGAGGGCTGGTTTCTATTGGCCTACTCTTTTCCATGATGTGCATAAGATGATCATATCTTGCCATAAATGTCAACTTTTTGAAGGCAAAAGAAAACTGTTACCCCTGCCTCTACATCTAATCACTGTTGAAGCCCGTTTTCAACAGTGGGGACTTGACTTCATAGGAGAAATCCATCCCCCATCTTCCGCTCAACATAGATGGATTCTCACTGCCACAGACTATTTCACTAAGTGGATAGAAGCCATAACTTGTAGACAGGCCAATGATTTAGTTATTATAAAATTCATGGAGACTAACATTCTCTCCAGATTTGGCTGTCCTACCAATATTATCACTGATAATGCAACAGCATTTGGATCAAAGAAGATGGTTGAGTTCTGTCATAGATATCGAATAACATTGGGGCATTCCACAGCTTATTACCCCTAGGGTAATGGACTTGCAGAATCCTCAAACAAAAGCTTAGTGAAAATAATCAAGAAACTGTTGGAGGACAACAAAAAGTCTTAGCACACAAAACTGGTTCATGCACTTTGGGCTGACAGATTAACTTTGAAGAAATCTATTGGTATGTCACCTTTCCAGCTTGTGTATGGTACTGATGCAATTTTTCCAAACAGCCTTGGTGTACCAGTAATTAATTTGATTCAAGACATGATCAGAAGAATAAACCAGACCATTCATCTTTAGCAAACCAGAGAGGAAGTTTATAAAAAAGCATTGCAGAAACAGGACAGCATTAAAAAGCTTTTTGACAGAAGAACAAAGGCCAGCAATTTCAAGATTGGGGACAAAGTTTTAAAATGGGATTCAAGAAGGGAAGAGAAGGGCAAGCATGGAAAATTTGACAACTTATGGCTTGGCCCTTACTCTATTCACTCAGTTGCTGGTAACAATGCATTTTTCTTGCAGGATTTGAATGGATCAGAAATGTTTGGGGGTCCTGTTAATGGCAGGATGCTTAAGCATTACTTCTCTTGATCAATGCTATGTTTTGAAGCCTTTTTATCTTTTTCATTATAAATATTTCATCCACCATTGCATTCAAAGTTATAAAAATAAAAAATACAAAAACAAAGAAAGAAAGAAAAGAGGGCAAATTGTGAAAACAAGAAAGGTATAGCCCCATACCAAAAAAGAGAAACAAATTCTGAAAGTGTGCAAGCTTAAATGCCACTCCTCAATGACACACTTCTAGTTAGTCAAACAGCCTAAAATTGACTAATTAGCTTTAAATTTTCTGCTGATAGGATAGTGAATTCGATTTGCCAAATTGTTTAATCTTGGCTTATCAGTAGATAGTTTAGGATAGAAATTAAAGGTTCAAACATGCTCAAAATTTGAACCTAGGTTTCCAAAAAGAGATGACTCAAATCTGTTTTATTTTTTCTGAGTCAAAAAGAAGAAAATCTGGTTCTAATTAGCTTAACATTTGTACCAGATAAAAAGGAAGAAACAGCTCAAACAAGAGCCAAAACAGAGCTGTAAAAAGAGAAAGCCATGATGAGAAAATTTCAGATCTTAAGCCTTCCATTTTTTATTTAATTTTCTGTAAAATAAATTTCTGTGTGCAACATGTGTTTGTGCCATAGACCGGCTTCAAGTTAGACTATTTAATACTGACTTGAATGCTTTTAAATTTCTGTTGTAGAAATTAGAGAATAAAATCCGTTAGATTGTTTAATCCTAACAGATTGATAGAATAGGTAGAGAATCATATGGGCTCAACTATTCAATATGAATCCATGGAGAAATAAGGAGTAGAAATAGATTAGACTTCCTGCTTTCAAAAGAATAAAATGTTGTGAAAAGAGTTTGCCAATCCGAGTGCACTCTAATGAAGAAAAAATGTTAGATCAGTAGGATTGGGTAGGTAGAAATTTTGTATTGATGAAGGTCCATTGTTTTCATAGCTGCTAATATGTTTTCAGAGAAGATCATCCCAGCAAAGGAAGGGCAACCCAATGGATCAGGCACAGATCATCCTCCCAGAGAATGCAAGTCTAAAGTTCTTGATGCCTTCAAGAAGGCTTCATCTCCAAGTGGAGCCACTGTTAGCCACCTATAATATTTGTTATACCAAAAGGTGGCTAAGACTTTTTGAGCCTTCAAAGAACAAATTTTATTACTAAAAAGTGTTGGCTCTTGAAGACTCTTGAAGGCCTCATGCCTCTGTCCAAAATCTTCATTGCTGTTCCCATTTTATACTCCGAAATTCTGCTAATTTCATGAGAAAAGACTACTAAAAAACCATCATTTTCCCATTTCTCCCACTCAAAACTAACCTTCATTTTCTCCCCTTTTTCTCCATAAAACTCCTTTGTTTTCATTATTTCTCTTCTTCCCTTCATTAAAATCACTTTCACAAAGTTAAAGACTCACTCTTTAACCTTTCCGAAACCCCCAAATCCATTGAAAACCTTGAAAATTTTCATGAAAAATACATGTTTTTGCATAAAGGGCTTGAGCCCCCTTGGGCTAAGTTTCAAAACCACTTCCCCCACATGCCCACACCCCGGAACCAAGCGCTAAAACCTTCTCGGTGCTTATCGCATCGCAAAAAATCTAAGCACACAAGTCTTTGCCACGTTCCGAAAGTTCCAATGCAATTAAGCTTTTGCATCATATAAACTCCGATGCGATTAGCCTTTATATAAATATCCTGTGGGCCCACCTCCGGCGCTTAAAAATTTGTAATATTTTTTCCCCGGTGGTATTTTCCTTTGTAAAACCCAAAAACCCATTTATCCAAAGTTTTGTTCCAATAAGTTAGAGTCACATGTTAATATAAATGGGTAGATTAAAAAGACCCGAGCGCGCAATCGCATCGGGGAAATACAATGGGTAGATTAAAAAGACCGATCGCGCAATCGCATCGGGATATTTCAATGGGTTGATTGAAGGATCACATCAAAAACTTCCAATGCGATTGATTCCCTGTATTATGTTTCCGCCCCACCACTTTTCGTTTCATATACCCTGTGCCCAGGACCAAGAGTTATAGTCCCGAGCGCTTATCGCATCGGAAGTTTTCAAGTGCGCAAGTCGTTGCCATGTTCCAAAAAATTCCGATGTGATTAAGCCTTGTATTGTAAAAACCCCCGATCGCATTATCGTTTCATATAAACCATGGGCCCGCCTTCGGCGCCTAAAAACCATTGAATAAACCATCCCGATCCATTTTTCCTTTGTAAAATACAAAAACAAATTTATCCAAAGTTTGATCTAAAAAACCAAAGTCACGTCTTTAATATAAAAATGGTTAGATTGAAAGACCGATCGCGCAATCACATCGGATGAATTCACAAATGGGTTGATTGAAAGACCCGCATCAAAATTTCCGATGCGATTGGGTCTTATATATGTTAAAATCCCCCCCCGCCTTTTTGTTTCATATGAATTTCCCCCAGGACCAAGTGTCGAAGTCCCAAAGCGCTCAATCGCATCACAATATTTCAATGGGTTGTTTGAAAGACCAAGCCCGAGGCTCCGATTGCGATTGGCTCCTTTGAATATATATGCCCCGGGCCCATTACATTCCATATAACTAAAGGCCCCACAGTCGGGCGCCTATCCACTTTATATATATATCCCACCCCGATCCATAAAAAACCTTTGTTTTAGTTAAACTTTGGGTTTTATATATTATAAGGGTTTTTCCGCCAGTTCGTTTCAAAAACTAATCCTCGCTGTTGATCATGAGCCGATCAAACGACCAGCGCTCAATCACATCGCTCTTCTCAATCGCATCGCATTTCTCAATCATTGCATTACATTTCTTCCTCTGATTGACATCCTTCCGATTCATTCTCCACCGTTGATCTAATATTAAGATCGACGGTTTGCACCACATCGCATCGCAACTTTCGATCGGTGTATTTTCTTGCCACCCCCGATTGCGATCCTCCGATTAGATCTGGACCGTCCACGTGTCCAGATCGGACGGTCCAAAATCACCCTGTCTCGTTCATTCCCCCGCTCTTATTTGACCTCCTCCAAAATAAATCTCCACCGTTGGATGCTTTCATCCAACGGCTATGCTCCTTCCCCGCCTTCTGAAGCAGTTAAACCTGAAAATGCAGGATTTTCTAATATTTTGTGTATATTTGCAGGGATAAATGGTTTTTCGTTATAACAAAGGAAAATTCAGAGGCTGGGAAAGACGTTTCATGTGCCTTTGATCCATCAAAAGAAGCCGTTTGCAGGGTTCAAGATCTATGTTTCGTCGATGCTCTATGAGCATTGATGCCGTGAAATCCTACATGGCCTGCACATCGACAAGACAATGTGATTTAAATCACATTTAAAAAGAGTATCGGTTTTTGAAGACAGAGCACAGCAGAATGAAGATTGAAGACAGATTTGCGGGGATTATGGCTAAGATTGAGTATCAAAAGCCTAATCCCCCAAATTAGAAAACACAGTTAAAAGAAAATCATAAGTGTTTAACAGATAGAAAGGCCTCCACCGCCACATTTGAAGAAAATTGTTTCCTCCCAGCTACCACAGAGCCACCTATTCCCTCAAAGCATTCAAACAGAGGCTGAACTTATTGAAGAAAATCAGATATTTTCCTCCAGCACAGCCAGAGAGTTACTTCTGCAAGGAAATAAATGCAGAAATATCCGCAGAGTTACTCCAAACATTACGCAGAGTCTCGAAGTCAAACAAAATCCCCCACCGAGTTTAAATCATAATGGTAAAACGGTTAATGCAGCAAATCCACCTATAAAATTCTCCATCGAGCCCCTCAAAGGCCGAGAAGTCTCGAATCTGTATTAATTGTCCTAAGAGATATTTTATCAGATCTCACCTCCTCATCCTTCTATAAATACTTCTGTAGAAGATGAGAAACTGTTGGTTGATTAGGTTGCTGAACATTCTTATGTAATTGAGCTTGCGACTTCTATCTGTAAATAGTGTTCACTGGCCCTTGAAGCTCTGTTTGTGCTAGATTAGTTAGGCTGGATAAGTGAAGATGATTGCTTAACTAAAACATTGGACCAGAGTACTGTAACTGGTTTGACATCAATAAACAAGTTGTTTCTTGGGATCCTGGTCTATATCACTGGTGAAGTGCCCCTTTCTTTGTTATTGTTTTCCTTCTATGTATGTCATATTGTTCACTATTCTCTAATAAAGAACAGCATTTATAGAGTTAGGACCTGTTGTACATCAGCAACCTTCTCTGACTGAAAAGCTTATCTCAATGTTTTCCTCCAAATTGTTTATTTTAGAATGATTTAATACAGTTTAAGAAGTTAGGAATGCTAGAGTTCCCTCGTCCTACTGTTTGTTTTAAACATTGTTCTTGAAATTTATTTTCCTTATTTTCTTATTAAAGTTAGACTAGAAAAGTGATGGTTTGCCCTGTTTCTAGTTTCTATTCTCCAAAGGCAGATTCTGAAAGTTTCCCTTGGTGTTAACTAAAAGAAGACTAGGTTTAAAAGTACTTTATCTGATCTTAAGTTTATACTTTGTCTTCTCTTACATGTTTTCATACTTTCTGAAGGTAATCATGTGGATTACTGGATTGTTTGTCAATTAAGTTGCTTTAATACAAACCTACCCAAGAGGTCAATGGTTAGCCCTGCCCTTTGTTGGTTTTAAACAGTTACTTAAGAGGCTTTTCTTGTTTGGACTGACTATAAATCCCTTGTGAAATTATTATCAGTTTCCACCACTCCAACACTTTATTGTTCCCATTCCATCATTCTAAATCTCAATAATCTTGTGATGTGGATGACTTGCCCCTTGGATCACTCTTGATGTTGTTGCCCAATTAAATTCTTGTTATGAATCCATTTCCCAATGGACTAAAAACCACCATTATATCTATCTATTTAGCCTATTTGTTCTATTTACTTGCAACTTCTCATCTTTGAAACTCTTTTCACTTAGGACTTTCCACCTCAAACAGTATTCATGCTCAACCATCCAAAAACAAACAAAACCCTTGGCCTTCATAACTAGCCTAATATTATTACCCCAAACTTCAAAGACAAATCCATCTTTGCACTTATTGAAGAGATCCCTCTCCGGATTCAGGAGGGCTAGATCCTAGAATCCCAAAGTTGGTTGAAACGATGTTGTTTCTATGATCGGACTTTGCCAATCTTGCTGATTACAGATTCCTAACAGTAAGTAGGTACATGAACAATCCAGGAAAAGAACATTGGATGGCAGTAAAATGGATTATCAGATATTTGAGAGGTACCACAAATCAAGTATTATGCTTTGGTGGTTCAAACATTACTCTACAGGGATATGTTGATGCATATATGGTAGGTGAAAGAGATAACAGGAGGAGCACTAAAGGATATGTATTTAATGTAGGTGGAACAGCTGTCAGTTGGGTTTCAAAAATCCAAAGTGTTGTTGCACTTTCAACAACAGAAGCAGAGTATGTTGCTGCTACAGAGGCTAGTAAATAAATTATTTGGTTACAAAGGTTTATGGGTGAATTGGGTAAGAAGCATGATATGGGCACGTTATACAGTGATATCCAAAGTGCCATTCATCTTACAAAGAACCCAGCATTTCATTCTAGGACTAAACACATACAGCTCAAGTACCATTTCATACAGTCAGTATTGGAAGATGGAGAGTTGAAGCTGGAAAAGATACACACTAGCCAGAATCCTGCAGATATGCCAACAAAAGTTGTAACCAGGGAGAAACTGAGATTATGCTCAGTTTCAATTGGTCTTCAAGGATGACGATGAAGATGAGAAACAGCCAGGTCCAAAGAGGATTCATTGTACAGCAAATGAAGCAGCGGTGGATTTTCTACAATCAGTCTCCAAGTGGGAGATTGTTGGGTGTGGAGCCTGATTATCTTGTTTATTTTGTATCATAGCGTTGGACCCCTGTACCTTAATGGGGGCGGAAACACCGCCCGTAATTCAACGCTACCTGGGGGGTCCAAGGGGGGGCGGCTGCGACTTTATGGAGCCCCCCCCTGGTAGGGGGTTTCGAGGGCAGCTCCCCTGACGCTAAAAACAGATGTAAAATTTCCTTGTAAAAGTATAGTAATTTCTAGTCAATGTGGGTCGTTCATTAGGCAGATGATCTGAAGGTAGAAGTTATGTTTAGTTTAGGGTTTTTTTCCCTAGAAGGCAACCCCTCGTTATGTATGAGGGTATTTTATTGCGGCTGTGTATTGTACGTGTATTCTCAGAGAGAGAAACAGATACGGAGACTGTGAGAGAGAACAGAGGATATTACAGTGGATCTGTTGTAGGTTGTGTCTCTTCATTTTGATGGATAATAGAAAGGAAGGACTAGCTGTTCAGGGTGTATGTAGCCCAAACTGGGTGAACCACGTATATCTGTATCTCTCTGGTTTTATGTGTTTTTTATGCTTGTGTTTTCTGCATAATTTATGTGTTGCATTGCTCTGTAATATATAATTTTCTAACAAATGAAGAAACAGTGACACGTCACATGTCGTACAATTTTTCTCTACTGTACTAGTCCATAATTAGGTTATTGTGAGAGATTTGGCATAACTCTCTCTTGAAGAATCCAAATTGGATTAGACCTATGGCATTGGAAAGAACTCTTAGAGGAATACTATAGAACCGAAAATCAGATATTTGGGATCTGAAATAACAGAGATACACTAGATTCAATATCGAGCTCATATAAGGCAAGAAAAATATAGATCATGTGTTTTCAAGGGCTGCAAAGGACCAGACTTTCTAGGGCATCAAAGAAAATCAAGGTGCAGTAGAGGGTAGCATGACAAGAGTAGAAATCAAGGTGCAGAACAGTAGCAAGAAGTTGATCACATGAAGACTTCAAGTGCACAGCACTGCATACAGTGACTGTAAAGGTATCATTAGACTAAGTCATTGTAAATACATAATTATAAAAATTCTACAAGTGTCTATCTACCAAGAGTTGAAGAGGCAGTGTCGGGAGGTGATCATAATTAGTTGGTTGTGTCATAGTTTGGGTTATGGTCTAGTGTGTCTTCTTCTTCTACATCATTCTATATCATTGTAAAGTGGACCATTTTCCCTGGTAAGAGAGTCCATTATTCTTTTATTATTCTATAGGGTGGTAGGGTGGTGCTAGCCTAGTGCATGAAGTCACCAACAGGTTCAAGCCTATGAAATATTCAGGGTGTTAGGGTGGTGCTAGGATGAGTTGTAGCTCATTGGGTGTTGGGGCATCCGTTCAGTTGACTACTGAAGAATCTTCAATGTTAGAGCGTCCATCCAGTGGGAGCTGGAGAAGAATTCTTTTATGTATTCTAGGAAGTTGGAGCTTTATTTTCAATTGGATTTGAATATTAAAGAATAATAATAAAAAAAGGAAAGAAAAAAAATCAGGTGGTTTTTGTCCCGGAGAGGGTTTCCACCTTAAAAAAACTATGTGCATTTGTGTTCCTTTTGTTTAATGCTATCATTGTACAAACATTGATAATAATTGAAGATTAACTAATGCTCTAATTGAAAGGAATACTGATTCACCCCCCCCTCTCGTATTTCCAACAACTATGCCTTCGTGGTTATAGCCACCGGGTCACAAAGAATCAACTGCAGAGTTAAATGCTTGATGGGAGGTTACCTAGTCTACGGTGTTCTTGACACCTCCTGAAGGAGCTACCATCCCCAGTTGGAGGCGCTGTTAGACTCCTGTATTTCACAGTATCACAAGGTGACTGATTAATTCTTATATTTTTCATACTGAAAATAATATTCCATGGCTATCATTTATTTTTAGAGAAAGAAAGGGAACAATCCGCATCTTCGTCCAGTGGAAGGAAGGAGGTGTTGCTGACAAGGTATATTGGGGATCAAACTTTAGTTCTTCCCTCATTTAATTTCATATTCATTCACCCTCTTTCCCCCCTTCCATTCCTCCATAGTCTCCCATGATCTGAATCCCACTCAACCCCCCCAAAAACCCACATAGAAAACTTTTAGGGGCTTAGTACTTTATAAACCCTTTTATCATAAAGTCTCGGAATTTATAATTATAAGCTTTGCCACCCACTAACAGGCATGTTATATTAAACCTTATATTTATATCATATACATATAACAAGACTCATTTAATACCTTTGGTGGGACCCCTTATGCCTCATCGCATACCGTCGTCACAAAATTTTCTCTTATAAATCAAATGCCAAAACTTATAAAATCGTCAATGCAATATAATGTGGGACCCAAACCCCGCCATCATTTCCTTATGTTTCATTTTTCCTTTGAAAATCATTAAACTTTACCTGTTCATGGCTTTTCCCTTGTTCTGCTTCCCAATTCCCAATTGCAATCAAAAGTGGGCCCTCATTGCACTTCGCAAACTTTACATATTTGGCATCCAAGCTAAACTCTAAATGTTGCAATCGCCGATTTGCAATTGCGATATCGCATCGCATTTGACTTACCATTGTGTGCACCTGAAAATCTATCCATTTATTTTTGCGATGCAATAAGATGGCCCCACCTCCGCAACTCTACTCCCACTTCATAATTTGTTGCAATACATATGAATATCATATAAATTCCATAATACTTACCACCTTAAACTTTCTGTCGATTCATAAAAAATCTGCCGCATTTGCTAGTGGGCCCCTCTTCCCCTCATTTCACAAAATTTAAAATTTAACCCTCGCAAGTTAAAATATTTAACTTGCAATGTGACCTGAGTGCAGATCGTGCATCACAATTTTTACAAGTTAGATTCCAAGTTAAATGTTAAAAATGTCGACGTGCGATGTGTGATGCTCGGTGGGGCCCGATCGCAAATTGTGCATCGCAAGTTTTAAATATTAAAGTGCGAAGGGTAAATTTTAAGTTCTACATCATGCAAAGTGCGATGTTTTCGTGGATGTGATGTATTTCAAATCAAAGGCCTAAATTATTTCAAGTCCAGGTGAATGGTTTTTTACATTGTTTGGCTTCAAAAAAGGGTTGAAAACGGACGAAAGGACTCGGGTAGCAAAAAGATAGAAAGGGTCGAGTCTGGTCCCACCTTACTGCCACGTCATTACCTTCTCCTCATCATCCTCCATCTTTCCTCCATCTCAAAGCAGCCCCTCCTCATCCGGCGGTCTTGGTGCATTTCGCACTCCCCCCCCCCCCTCAATTTTTGAAATTTAACCATAGGGGGGGTCTGAAATGGGTGGTATCCAATACCACCCACTCCTCCACGTGTCTTCCCCTCGTCATTTTGCACCCCCCTTCTATATTACTACTTACCACCTAAGACCCCCTCTGAAAAGTTGTTTTCGCTCACCTCCAAACTGCCTCCGTATTCATTTGACCACTACCACTACTGTTGCACCACGTCCACCAACCGCCATCCCTCCACAACTGGGCATATAATATCTATGCTTCATTTATGAGAAAATAGGCTACGCATGGTAGGAGGACTCGGGTAAGACCCAACAAAGGAGAAAAAGGCAAGGTGAGGCTAAACATTGCAAAGAAAAAGATGGTAAAAGTTGAGTTGGCCATTTACGCAGAGATCAAATAGTAGAGACTAAAGGGGCAGTAGAACGCACCAGCACCGACACCAATCAATGAGAAGTAGCCAGCACTGCACCAAATTAATTACTAAATGCCAGTTTTCTATAGAACAAATCCAGATGTTAGAGCCTCCATTGGTTACCTCTTCGAAACCATCACAACTGCCTCCAAGCCACTTTTTTGATTCATAAAGAGCCGCCTTAGTTTTGCATTCTTGAAGAGTTACCGAAATTAATTCTACAGGCGGTGTTGTCAAATATCTTTCTTTATTTGAGCCTTGTAAGGCCACACTTGTCTAATTTCAGTTTTTTTGTGATAAATAAAGGCTACCAGAGTAGATTAGGGCAAACCGACTTAGTTTTTATTTAAATACCGTTAGAATTCTCATTAACAAGGGTTGGATATTTTAGCAACTGTATTGTAAGAACTACTATTGGAGCACTGTAATTTTTGAAGCTGGACATCAATAATCAAAGACCAGTTACAGGATTCTTGAGCTATGTTAAAATGGTGACATGTTTCTTCTTTGTTTAAGTGTTTCCACCATTTTCTCTGTTGTGTATCTACTCATCTAATTGTAAATCAGAAATTTTAGATTAAGATTCATTTTTGAAGCACCTTAATTATGTCTGCATTTACAATCTACATGTTTTCTACTGAAGTCTGATTAAAGAATTCTTAATTTCTCTTTATTCAATACTGAACCTTACTGTTTCTTCCACCTCCTAATTCATACAACTCTTAAGATTCATTTCGAACAGTTAGCTTGCCCTGTGATTTGCTATTGATTTTGATGTGCCTTTCCAACCATTGACTCCATCGCCCAATGGAATAGCCTCTACAGCCCTATCTGTCCAACCACACAAACAATCTTATTTCTATAACTAGCCTAACATCTGCAACTATAACCCTCAAGCTAAATCATAAATCATAAAGTAGAGAGAGCCCTCTCTGAGTCTAGGAAGGCTAGGTCGTGGCCTCCAAAGTTGTTTGATGTTGTGCTTTATATTTTAGTCTTGCCAATCTTCTAAATTATACAGTGCCAACATAAGATATGGTCTATTTTGGGTAAGGGATAGTTATATTTCAGGGAAACCTTATTCAGGTTTCTAAAGTCAATGCACAACCTGATTTCTCCAGTTTTCTTTCTGGTTGGTACTATGTTTGACACCCATTTCGAATATCTAAGAGGAACAATTATTTTAGCATCATACATTCATTTAAATTCTTTCTCAACTAAAGGTAACAAAACTGGATTTATCCTCTAAATCTTATGTTTGAAAGGCTTTTGTTCTTCTTTAATTCGAATTTTTTGATGAATGATGCTAGAATCATAAAATTTTATATCCTCATAAATCCAAGAAAACACATCAATGTATACTTTGAATAAGGCTATATATTTCTGTTTGGTAATAAGAGGTAATGTTTTTGACAGATTAATCATCTTCAGTTTTTGTTCAGTACCTATGTTACATTCCTCAACTTCTCCTCCAATGGGCTCAATTTTAGGCTTCTTTGCTACATCGTTGAAGTCAAAAAGGTGTTATGTATAATTTATTGATTATTAGTTAAATATAGTTATCTTAGGTTTATTAAGTGAAAGGGCATGATCAACGATCATGCCTCTTCACCAAGGAACACCGTAAGGTTGTATTTAAAGCCTTAGTGATTCCCAATTTTAATCATCTCATCTTTTATCAATAATAATATATACTTATTCAAGTTTACCAGATTTGTTACACTCCATTGGTATCAGAGCAGTCGCTCTTCAGGATCTATGTGATCACTACTTCTACTTTCTGTATTTGTTCTCTATCGCTCAACTATTTCCATTAACTCTCTGTTGAGCACCTTACAAACCCTCACCATCAACACTCTGCATCCCTCACCCTCTCGACCGCTCACCTCCGCTTACAACCATTCCCGAAATTGAACTCAACCCAACCCCCCTGCACGTACCCCCTCACCTCTCATCATAGTGCTCGGCCCTTGGCCCTCACCCCACCTACTCCCCATCCCACGGCCCTCACCCTCTGCTCTCGGCCTTCGGCCCTTACCCCCCACACACCCGCATCCAACACTTACCCCTGCTCCCTCACACTCGTCCTCGGATCTCACCCTCGCCCCCTCACCACACCCTCGCCCTCGCCAACCACCCCCCTCACAATCCCTACTCACCGACCCCTGCACACTCGTCCTTGGCTCTCACCCTTGCCCCCTCACCACACCCTCCCCCATCACCCCACCCTTCCCTGCCACCCTACGCCCTGATGTCCCCGTTTCTGCCCTTCCACGCCACGTCCATCATCCACCATGTCCTTGTCACGCCAACCGCGTCCATGTCCACACTGCCTCCGCCCTTCCCGCGTCCTTGTCTTCCCGTTCCTCAAACATCCACCCGTCAAAACGACATTCCCGGCAGTCTGTTGCCATAACCCGTCTTCGTCAAACCTGCCACCAACGCCTTCATTACACATTGACATCTCGCTGATTAAACCCAGTTTATTAAATTAACTATGGTCTTCAGGCATCGCTATTTTCGACCAAGAGCCACGACAGTTGATTGACGTCTAGTGCGTGTAGGATAGCTGACGTAGTTTTTATTGTTTAAAATTAAACCGTGAGACATTACATAGTTATATATATATATATATATATATATATATATATATATATATATATAACTTAAACAAAATTTAATTTATTTTTATATAAAATTTAATTAATCTCAATTAAATTTTATATAAGACTTAATTAAATTTTAATTTAAGGAAAAAAAAAGGAGAGGAAAAAAGTTGGCAGATAAATATTCACCACCGCATACACGTTCAATGACGTCATCAATGTTGATGGCCAATTTCAAAAAAAAATGTTGGTTCATGAGAAACAAATCAATAATAATTTCGATGACTTTGGAAAAATATTAGTCAGTCTCGAAGGTACAGTTGCAGGAAACTCCAACAATATCAAAAAGGTTCAAGATATGACGAATCGAATAGAAAGAAAAATGTGGCTAAATCATAATGAGGCCAAAGAAAATCTTAGCGAAGAAATGAAAAATATGACAGAACTCTTTGATAAGACAAATGACAAGATAGATAAGATAAGTCAAACACAATGATCCATATCCCCTAATATGGAACAAAATCAACAAAACAATTTCGTAGATTCAGGGAACTCAGAAGAGCATCAAGAAAAAACTGATTCCCAAAATCATCACGAAGATAGTAATGCAGATTCTCAAAATAAGCAGCTCTGGAATGCATTTGCTAATCAATAACCCCTTCTTGTTCCACCATTAGCATATCAGCGAAAAACAAAAATCGAGCTACCCAAGTTTGACGGTAATGAAAAAAATAGCGTTGAATGGCTTAATAAAGCCGAAGAATATTTTGAGATTTATGACATTAATAGTGATGACGAAAAAATTAAGCACGCTTCCATGAAAATGGAAGGAGAAGCATATAATTGGTATATGTGGTGGAAAAAGACGACACTTGCTATCAGTTGGAGGAAATTTAAGGATGCAATTTTTAAAAGATTCCAAGGTATAAAAGAAGAAGAAAAAAATTTCAACATTCATCAAATTACGCCAAAAAGGAGATGTGGATTAGTTCACTCGAGAATGGGAGACCTTGGCAACATGAGTACAGGGATTTTTAGAATCTCGTCTAATCCAGTCTTTCATCTCAGGACTTAAAATCCATATTCAAGAAGAGCTTGAACTTCACGACATTACATCAGTAGAAGTAGCAAGGCAAAAAGCAAAAGCTACTGAAAATAAATTTGAGAGGTTATCTAGGTCAAAACCAGAAAGAGTATATTTGAGACGAAGGTTTCCTCAATATACAAAAGAAGATAACATGAAATATGTTCCACCACGCCTTTGTGAAGGAGACAAATCTAACATAGAAATACAAAGGATGAGAGAGGGCAAGTGCAAACATTGTGGCGAAAAGTGGGACACTAAGCACAGATGTGCTAATGGAAAATTAAAAAATATGTATAATTGTGAAGCAACTAATGATTCTATCAATGATGATTCAGATGTAGAAGGAATAGAAGACACCCTAGAGTTCTCTCTAGAAGGTAGATGATTAAAGCATTCCGCAAGTTTCATTATCAGCCATGACAGGTATATCACAACCTCAGACAAAATTAAGAGGACATACTAAGAAAAACAACGTAATGGTTCTCATCGACACTAGCAGCACGCACAATTTTCCCATGCCTAATATGAAGGTAATGGTCGCTGATGGTAGGAATATTGGGCAAGTAGGGAAATGCCATAAAGTCAAATTACAGATTAAAGACTTTAGTTTAGAATCTCCATTCTATGTCGTACCACTAGGAGGAGTAGATGCGGTCTTAGGAATTCAATGGCTACAAACCTTGGGTACTTATTCTGCCAACCATCAGAAGTAGTTTATAAGCTTTAATTTGGAAGGGCAGAAGCACAAGTTATATGGATTCCAAGCCCTAGAAAATAAAATTGTATCGTCATCCCAGATGATGAAGATGATCCGAAAATGAGTGCCAACCTATATAGTACAATTTCATCAGTTAGAAATGTTATCTACAAAAAGGAACCACGAAGAATCACCAGAGGTACAAGCACTAGTTGAGAAACACGAAAAAGTATTCCAAGACCTACCAATGAAAATGCCTCCTACTAGGGAAATCGAGCATACAATAGAAGTCAAGGTAGGATCAGACCCTGTTAACATCAAGCCTTATCGCTACCCGCATCACCATAAAACTGAAATCGAGAAGATAATCCAAGACCTTTTAAAATGTGGGGTCATCTCAAAAATCAAGAGTCTGTATGCCGCCCCAGTTATATTGGTAAGAAAAAAAGATGGATTGTTCCAGCTATGCATTTACTACAGGGGATTAAATAAGATAACAATTAGAAATAAGTTTCCAATTCCCTTTATCGATGAAATGTTAGATGAGCTACATGGCGCAAAATACTTCTCTAAATTAGATTTAAGGTCAGGTTACTACCATATCAGAATTAGATTGGAAGATATACCAAAAATTGCATTTCAAACACATCAAGGTCATTACGAGTTTAAAGTAATGCCCTTTGGGTTGACAAATGCACCAGCTACGTTCCAAGCTACTATGAACGAATTATTTCGTCCATATCTTAGGAAATTTGTACTAGTATTTTTTTATGATATTTTGATTTATAGTAAAACTTGGAAAGAGAATTTGCAACACTTGGATAAAGTTCTCACATTATTAGAAGATCAGAAATTTTATGCTAAGAAATCCAAGTGCACCTTTGGAAAAGAAGAAGTCGAATATCTGGGACACACAATATCCCATGAAGGGGTAAAAGTGGATCCTTCTAAAATTAAGGCTATAAGGGAATAGAATAAACCAATGAATATATCCAAGCTCAGAGGATTTTTAGGATTAACGGGATATTATCGAAGATTTATTAAAGACTATGTGCATATAGCTACACCTCTTACAAATATTTTAAAGAAAAATTTGTTTCAATGGAATGAGGAAGCAGGGAAGTGTTTTGAAGATTTGAAGGAAGTATTGGCAACTTCCAAATTTTCTAAACCATTTATCATCGAATGTGATGCCTCTAGATTCGGTACTGGTGTAGTATTAATGCAATAAGGGCACCCTATTTCTTTTGAAAGCAGAAAGCTAAATAAACAAGAGCGTCTCAAGTCCACATACAACAAGGAAATGCTCGCAATTATGCATGCATTGGCCAAATGGAGACAATATCTGTTAGGGATTTTCCATCTGAATAGA